>LOEQ01000274.1:5134-18147 GCA_001685075.1 Bramus lutescens
AGGCCCCAGAGGCGGGACAGCCCATAGATCTAGGATAGAACCAACACAACTGGGAAAAGTCACAGAAATGATTCCTTGTAATGTTCTGCTATACTCAGACACTTTACCCTGCTACTGATGGAAACAGCCAAATGGTAGGCAGAGCTTGGAGAAACCCTGTGGAAGACAGGGAGGAAGAATCATAGAAGCCAGAGGGGTCAAGAACACCACAAGAAAACCCACAGAATCAACTAACCTGGGCTCATAGGGGCACACAGAGATTGAGCCAAAAAGCAGGGAGCCTACATGGGACTGAACTATGCCCTCTGCATATAGGTTACAGTTGTGTAGCTTAGTCTTTTTGTGGGACTCCTAACAGTAGAAGCAGGAGCTGTCTCTGACTCTGGTTCCTGCTTTTGGGACCTTTTCCTTCTACTGGGCTGCCTCCTCTTGCATCAATAGAAGAGGAAGAGCCTAGTCTCACTGCAACCTGATATATGCCTGATTGATATCCATGGGAGGCCTACCATTTTCTGAAGAGAAATGGAGGAGGAAGAGTGGATGGGGGAGATGGACTAGGAGGAGAGGAGGGTGGGGAAACTATAGTTAGGATGTAAAAACAAATAAATAAATACAAAAAAAAGAATGTGTAGAGTTTCTTGGGTGATTCTGACATGGGTGGTCAACAGACTAGGATTAGACACTGTGCCTACCCTCCCATGGTCAACAGACTAGGATTAGACACCGTGCCTACCCTCCCACGGTCAACAGACTAGGATTAGACACCGTGCCTGCCCTCCCGTGGTCAACAGACTAGGATTAGACACCGTGCCTACCCTCCCGTGGTCAACAGACTAGGATTAGACACCGTGCCTACCCTCCCGAGGTCAACAGACTAGGATTAGACACCGTGCCTACCCTACTGTGGTCAACAGACTAGGATTAGAAACTGTGCCTACCCTCCCTTGGTCAACAGACTAGGATTAGACACACTACCTACCCTCCCATGGTCAACAGACTAGGATTGGACACCGTGCCTGCCCTCCCATGGTCAACAGACTAGGATTAGACACTATCCCTACCGTCTCATGGTCAACAGACTAGGATTAGACACTATGCCTACCCTCGCATGGTGGAAGAAGCAATGCCATTGCTCCCGAGCCTTGTCAGGGCAGGTTCTCCTTAACACAGCAAGTGCAGCTCATCTGTAATGTGTTAGTAGTGGCTTACAGACCATACGGTGCAGAAAAAGAGAAGGCTGCAGATATAAGCTTATCTGTTCAAAACCTAAACTGGAAAGGCAAGGGATAGACCCTTAAATTAGTCTCTATCACAAAATTATCACCTGCATCAAAAGAAATATATTGTTGAATATAAGGACATCCCAAGAAATACATACACTGTATAAAATGATTGCCATCCATACTAGCTTTAACAATACATAATTAAGACAATAAATCTGCTATGAGAAAATATCATGCAAGCCAATCTTGTTTATTCAAATCTGGCAGATTAGAAATTGTTTGAGATTTTAACAGGCACTTACTTTGCTATTGTCAAGAAAAGTCTTGTTCGTTATACAACACAGGAAAGACTGACAGAGATAGCTGAAGATTATAAGAATTGCAAAGATGTCCTAATCATTTTGGAAATAACCATTTCTGTCAAACTACATGACACAATGCCAAATATTTTTACCCAGTCATTAAAACTGTCCCACAAATTTCCCATTGTAGACTTTGATATTTAACTCAAATGGCCATATAATTTTGGAGGCTACAAAATCAATTTTCCATAAAATATAATTTAAGCTTCACTAATCCAAACTGGCCTCTTTCCTAATTGGGTTGAATTCATGGGATTTTACTGTCATTCTCTGCCAAATCAAATCAGGGAAGCTTGGAACTTTTTGCTATTCTGGATTATAGTATTACCTCTTCCCCCATCAGGAGGGATGACCAGAGGTTGCTAACACAGTGAACATTTAATGGATAGTCACATTGTCCCTTGACCCTGAGAAATAGAGACACAGACACAAACATGCCTTCAAATCTGTTTGTAACCTCGCTTTCTGCCCTCATGCTTGCTCGTGGCAAATACTGAATTTTCACAGTTCAAAGAGAAATACCAACTGACTTGCTGAAGCCAAAGGTAAACAGAAAGGAAGGAGAAGAAAGGAATGAAGGGAAGGCTGTTGTAGGTTTGGGAGTTGCAGGCTTCCTGTCAAGAAATCACCTCCTCCCCTAAACATCTCCAGTCCCAGAACATTTGAAATCAAAGGGACAGTGAAAAACCAAGGACTTCAGAAGGGAGGGAGGGACAGACATATGAAGAGACAAAGACGCCCTGTGTGAAAAAGAAGTGTGTAAACACATGAGTGAGCAAGTGAATGAATGCCATATCATCACACTTAGCTAGATGGGAATCAATAAGAATCAGAACTCATGCTCCAAAAGCAGCTGCTGCTTCTACAACTGTTACTGTTAACTTTCTGTTTTCTTGTTTTGATATTTTCACCAAACCTTCATTTTGACAGTGTTCTGGTTTCAGCAGAAAGGAAACAAAGTCACATGGTAAGGATCAGACATCAACCTTTTCACACACATCACAAATACATACACACACACCGTACACATCACACATACATCATATACACACATCATACACACATTCACACACACACACACACACACACACACACACACACCCCTAACTGACCTCATCTGGGCTCGACTTGACATAGGACACTTCCAACAATGGATGCTTCTCATTTCACCACTAGAAGACAAACATTATTTGGGAAGATATGAGACTAAGGAGAGTGTTGGCAGCCCACAAAGATGACTCCATCTTCCTCCATCAATCAGCCACAACATGCTAAAGGACCTGACAGCACAAGCCAGAAAAATAGGGGTTCCCTTTCCAGCTTTTCCTCCTGTGGACTCCGTGTCTTGCTCTCTAAGGTACTGGGCATGGCTTTGTTCCCATCAGTGTTGACATTTGTGCTCTATCAAAAAGGGCTATAAAGACACCTTAGGACAATGGTCCTGGCTAGCGTTTTCAGATGACCAGAGCACCCAGCAGTGACCTCTTGGTATACTTAGCCTCTTTGTCTTCCCAGTGCTAGAGCTGGAGTTAAACTATCCCACAGCGCAGAAACTTACTGGGTTCTGCTCTCTATCTGAGCCCAACATGGAAAATGCAGAATATATCTAGATGGAGAATATACTGCCTCTGGATTGGAGCCAGCTGTAAGCCACAGGGTACAACAATGTCTCCTCCATTTAAACAGGGACTGTCAGTAGAGAACCTAGAAATCCAACCACCAGTAGCAACAGCACAAGAAGAAAGGCCTTGAAGAAGACAGAAATCAAAACTCAGAAAAGGGATTTAAACTTCAAGCATCTCCTTGCCCTGGCCTGGACTTCTGCACTTCATGGCCTCTAGTCTCATGCACCATGCAGCGACTTCCTACTCATCTCAGCTTGGGCTGATAGGAGCAAACTATCTCAGGAAGCATCTTCCCTTCCCCAGACACTGCAAACCTCTGTGGGAGCCTGCTCTCACTCTGAGCAGCCTCCCTTCAGTTCTCCACAGCTCACCTCAAGGAGAAACTTTAGCATGGTTGTGAAGCACACACTGTCTATGAAGCTGTGGCTAGGAATACCTGGAGATGACAGAGGTGACTCTGACGACCATGAGCCTTGTAAATAAAGTCAACCCCTGTGCCTCAGTGGAGCAGGAAGGTAGTTCTGGCCCCACACTGATACTCTAAGCATTTTCTGTCATTAACTATATTTTATCCCCAAGGAATCTTGTATTTCTACTGTAACAGATAATCTGTATTATTTTTTTCATTATATATAAAATGTATATATATGTATATGTGTGTGTGTGTATATATATATATATATATATATAAACCTGTGTGTATCTAAGTGTACCACAAGTATGCAGTACCTTCAAAGTACAAAAGAGGGTTTGCACCCTTGGAAACAGAGTTACAGGTAACCAGGAGCTATCCTATGGGTGCTGAGAACCAAACTGGGGTCCTCTTAGCCACTGAGTCATTTCTCCAGCCCTTACGTCTTGATTTTCTGAAAGCCCCCAAATTAAAGATAAAACTTTTCTAAGAAGTAAAATCAGGTCTAGCTTTCTTTTCTGTACACTGAACTTGATCTTATGAAATCGAAATGGCAGTCTGGGAGAGAGAGCTCAGTCGCTAAAGCATTTGCCCTGTGTGATGGAGGGGAACAAAACCCTGAGCAGAGGAGCACGTGTTTGTAATGACAGCTTGAAGAAGCGGAGGAGGGCACAGATCCCTGGGGCTTCCCAGACAAGCAGCTTAGCCTGCCTGGTAAGTTACCGACCAGTCCTATCAAAAAAAGGAGAACAGAAGAAAAGGAAGCTAGTACCCAAGAAAGACACTCAAGGTTGACCTCTGACGGCCACACATGTGCACTTGAACATACACTCACTCATGCACGTGTACGCATACACACTAAATAAAATACAAATGGAAAATCAAAAGCAGAATGGTTGATTGAATGTTAACACTCAAAGTTACAGCCCAAGTGACACTTGGGAATCATGACCCAAGTGATACATTGGAGATCAGAGAAGTCAGATGTTTTATTTATCATGGGACTGCATGGGAAAGGCAAGAACCTCTATCTCCTAACACTAATTTCATTGTTTTTCTCCTATTAAACTATGCTGCTTCAAAATCCAAGATTAGTGGCTAGGGAGGTGTACATGCAGGCGTCCATGTGTGCATGTGTCCATGTGTGTGTCAGGGTCAGGTGTCTTCCCCAGTCACCTCACCTTGATTTTTGAGGCAGTGTCTCACTGAGTCTCGATCTCACTATTAAGCGAGGCTGGTTGGCCAGCAAGCCCTAGGAAAGCTGCTCCTGTTTCCACCTCCCCAGCATGTGGTTTTACAGGCCTGTGCCACTGTACTCAGCCTTGTGGATGAGTACTCTGGATTCAGACTCAAGTCTTCATGCTTGCACAGTCAGCACACTGGTGACTGAACTGCCTCATTGGTCAGGCCCAATTCTCCAAGGATGCCTGGGAAGACTTTTAACATAAGGGGGCTAACCTGGGGTAGCATGGATAATGCTAAGTGGGATCCATAAATCTCTGAAACCAAATGTGAGTTTAAATGTTCATGTGTGTTTCTCTAAAGCAAGCATCCTTCATTTTCACCAGGTTCTCAAATATTTTCCTTTATAATGTTAAGAATCAATAAACTCACATACTCATTCTCTCCCAAAGTTCTGATGTCTCATCTCTCATAAATCTCACAATACCCATCACTTTTCAGCTCCCTGAAATTATTTCATATGATGGAAGTGAATTTAGTATTTGGGAGACTTTTCTTTTCCTTAACATAAAGACATGGATGAAGTGCAGAGGTGGCCAGGCTGCCACCGTTGTCACTGACTGAATTCAATTTAAAAGTCTTTTTTTAATCATGAAAAAGACAACCTAAACTTGCCTTGCTTTAAAAGAGGTGCTGCCAAGATGAAATTTTTGTGATCTCTCTATTCACTTGAAATCTACTTTATGAAATAGTGACTTCTAAAGAACTCCGAGGTCAGGCTGGCTATATACAGAACGATGTGATCCTGAAATATATATAAACCGTTGCTATTAGGCACTAAGATCTAAGGGTCCCCTTTAGTGGAAAGCTGGGTTACTGTATAGTTGAAACCTAACTATCCATCATAAGCATCTCCAACACATCTGCAGTAGCAGGGTAGAAAGCACCGCTCACGCCGAGGGTCATTTACAAGCAGTGAACGCTGCAGTGGGAAAGAGAAGCATGAAGAGGGACAAGGCTTTATAAAATGAATAACTTTTCTCATTCTCAATATTTCTTATGTTCTTTTATAACAAATTGCTTGGCTCTTGAGGACAGACTCATAAAAGAAGTGAAATATATCTTTCTATCCTCAGTCTGAACCTTTTTTAATACATAAAGTTGTAATGACCCTTTCCAAACAATGAGCCAATGCTTTAAAAATTTCCATTGTTCCAAAGACACAAATTACCTTGTGCATCTATGTCCATCAACAGAATGAGGAAGGAAAACACATGAAAGTCATTTCAAAGACATCTCCTAGGAGTTATACTTGGAAGCCAGAAAAGACCAATAATCCCCCTACCTAGATAAATAGAGTTTTCCAAATGGCTGGGGGGATCAACAACGGAGCAGGGCCAAGCATTTGAATCTTATAAAGGAGGCCCTGTATTAGCCCCTGTGGAGCCAGTCCAACATGCAGTAACTTCATGGCTGGTCGACCTCTTGAAGACACAGCCTTACCTTGAGTGCAAGGGAACCAAAGCAAAACATTATCTTCCAGCAATTTACACAGTTCAAATGGAATTTCTCCAAGATCTGAAAATAGGCTTATTCTGTCCATATGCTAGCCCAGCCTTTCCCTTAAAACAAATGGACTTGGAGGCAAGTAGTCATTGGTTAGTTAGTCAAGATCAAAATCCCTCTCCTTTTCCTCAAATCACCAGTGACAGTAAGCCGTGTGTCATTTGGAGTGCTTAGACACTGTCATTTCGAACTAACAAAAAATTCAACTGGACATATTTTCTAAGTGTCTGAGAAGCTCTGCTTGGCTCTTCTGATTTGATCTGGCTCTGAGTTCCTAAATTGGGATTTAGGAAAGCTGGCAATAGCTTGATTGGGTGATTATCAGAAGATACACATTCTTGAGGAGAAGAGATCTCACACAAAACATTTCTCTGATGGAGAAAAGGAAGTTCCAAAGGAAGGCAGATCGGCTGCTCTTGTCTAGTCAAAATTCATACCTTCAAGGAGACAGTCTAACATAACTTCAATCTGAAAAACCGCGGGTCAAATCTTGACTCTGCCATCAGATCCTGTCCAAATTACTTTTTCTGAAGCTCTGATTTGCCATTTGGAAGTTGGCAATGATAATCGTAACACCTAGATCACAGTGAGCTTATGAGGGGAAAACACTGAGCAGAACCCAGTTCCTGCTAACATTCGATCCTGTCACTCTGGCTGAAGTTATTGTTCCATTTTTAACTATCAAAATCAAGGAAAGGGAAAAAAATTAAAAAAATAATAATAATCAAGGCAAGGAAGGCAGCCGTCCTGTTTCTTACCTTGTAATCCTATTGTCCTGGACAGAAATTGCCTCACAGGGCCTTTGTTTCCACCTACCAACAAAAATCTCTTTCCCCTGGGCTAAGTATTAGAAAAGCACAGAACATTCCCAAGATTACCCCGTTATTTTCTCAAGAATTGAATTGTTCTGAACTCTATTCTTCCTCAGTCCAACCCAACCCAACCTCACCCTGCAGCATCCTTGATGGTTGTTCCCAAGGGGTCAAATTAACTTACAATAAAATCAGCATTCCCTTTGCCTAGGACTCTAAGAAGAGGGCTAGGGATTCCCAGGCCAGAGAAGCCCCTTTGAGAGGCTCCCAGCCATCTCAAACCAAGAGGCAAGAAAGAGCAGCCATTCATGGGACAAATAAGTGATTTGCATTTCCAAGGATGTGGGAAAACATATTAGTTATAATTAGCAAACACGCAGAGTCCCCCTGACAGCTTCACTTTACGGACCCTTGAATGTTTGACAAGAAAAGGTCATGTTTTGCAAAATCTTCAAAAGGTCATTCAATAACAAATCACATGAATGAAATCGCAAGGGCTCCAGGAGGTTAACAGAGACACCACAGGCAGTAAAGTAAGTCTTAAGGTAAACAAGGAAGTGTGGAGGCGGCTGGGCCTCAGCCCTAAAAGAGGAGAGCTGCAAGCAAGTCTCTAATTTACCAAACACTGTAATTTCAAGACATTTTCTTTGCACTTGGAGATTTAACACTGAATGCTATTCCTTGCGTTCTGCACATTTGGGGGATTAGTGAATAACAGCACGCCATATTTTAACAGTCCTTTGGGCTGACCTTCACTGGGACGTCTTTTATAAGTATTTTTTTTAATTTAATACACCTTTTGAGGGGATTCCAATTAAAGTAGCTAGAAGGCTGCATGCCTGGCACACAGACACCTACACGTCCCAAGTATCACAACTACACCCTAACACACTTCCAGATGTGAAAACTGCAGTCCTGCCAGCATTTCCTCCTGGCACTTTGACCTTCTGGTGACCTCCTCCTTCCCGGTCTATTTTCCCCTCCACAAAAGCTAGCAGCCCATCTCTCACTGTCAGGAGCTCCCAGGGCTTGTTTACACGGGGTCATTTAGCTACAGGATCAGCAGCAAAAGGAGAAGGAGAGCGAGGAGGATGGATCTGGCCTAAAGGTCAAAAGCGTGATTCCGAAGTGCAGACCGGGCAGGTTTAAGGGAGGGTATTCTCCAGGAGGGGACCAACTGGCTGATGGCTTTCCAGAAAGTTCTGACCAAGGGAAGTGGGGATACCCCTTGAGTAGTTTCAGAGTTGGTACACCCCTCACATGGAGTGTTGAATGTTAAAATGGGGAGTGCTATGGAAGAAGATGCTAGAGCCTGAGGCTGAGCGGGCCCGCAGCCCAGACTCCAGATGACCTGAAAAGAAGAGCAACCTCTGGGGGCCCACAGAAAGGGTGCGGTGCCCATAGAAGGGGTATCGTGAAATCAGCAATAGCAAACCTGTCGCCTCCCTTGTTCTGTGATCTTATATCTGGTCCATATGACAGTCATGTGCTTCAGTTTCCCACCTGTAAAATGGGCTCATACGACAGGAAACCAAGTAAAGATGAGAAAGCCTTGTGTGATTCTGATCACCATTTATAACCGTATCCTCTCCCAGACCCAGCCTCACGGAGAAGCCACTCTCTAAGTTCCTGTGATTCTGATCCCCATTCATAACTGTATCCCTCTCCGAGATCCCGCCTCACAGAACAGCCACTCTCTAAGTCCCTGCATTGCTCAGTTTGGTAGATCTCCGTGACTGTTCACATCTTAATTAAGTTAAATAAATAAAATTTAAAACTCTCTTCCTCAGTCACAGAGGCTCTGTGTCTCAAGTGACTGCCACACTGGGCAGTATAGAAATCCCAAACTCCCCCCACCACAGAATGTTCTAGGAGCATTAGATCACAGGTCCGCCCTTGGCCCTCTGTGACTATCCCCACTCACACCTTGGCTCCCGTAAGCCATGCCCACCCTGAGACTGCCCTTCACACACAGCCTGACAGAAGGCCGTAGGCTCGTCCTCTCAGCTTTACAATTACCTTCGGACCATCGAGCTCTGGCAGGCTGGTGACCATGTGACAAGAGTGACGGTCAGAACCAGGACACCTCACTTTGTCTTTCTTGTCAACTATTTTAGCTTATTTGCCACAAGTACAGGGTATAATTAATATCACACAGGAGCCAGCATTGTCATTTTTCAAATCATTTCCCTGGAAATGTTCTACACCTCTTAATGGCCCTGCTAATGCTGTAGCTGTCATGTTTTGGACAGCTGCACTTTCACAAGACAAACTCTATAGCACCAGGAGACTCGGCAGACTTTGCAGCTCAGAGGCCATACACGCCAACAAGTAATGGCTAGATGGAAATCTTTGATTAATATACTTTTTTTACTCCTTGGCGCAGAATGTTTCTTAAATGTCACCCTTGAGGCTTCCCTCTCTAGCCACGTCTCCTCTCCGTGTACCCCTATGCCCACTACCTCTCCTCTGTGCCACCTGATGAACAGGGTCTGAGTAAGACAGGCACAGATCATTCCAATTGATTAAAACCAGAACACTGTCCAGAGGGGAACAGGCTTACACATCTGGACAAAAGCCAGTCCTCTTTGCTAAATGCCACACACTGAGAAAGTAGGGTCCTTCATGCCTATGATTCTATCTTTCAGAAATAAGGTTTTTTTATCTCTCTCTCTCTCTGACAACATCTTAATACAAAGTTTGAATTTCTTCATATACTGGGTAAATTTAAGAAAGGCAGGAGGAGAATGGTGGGAGTTACACTGGAAACCTCCCAGGGGCTAGGCACTAGACAGGAAAGCACAAACCATACCAAATATTTAATAGACACCCAAGGATGACGAGGCTTTTAGACAAAGAGGGGAAAATTCATTGGCTGATTTTAAACAATAACCAAGCATAATGCTTTTTCCAAGTTAGCTTGTTTTGTTTTGTTTTTTTTTTCTGGCCTAAGGACATAGCTATTGGTACAATGCTAGCCTAGTATGCACTAAGACCTGGGTGTAACCCATTGTACATTATAAACTGGGTACAGTGTTGCACAGCTATTATCCCACAACTTAGAAAGTAGAGGCAGGAGCATCAAGGGTTTATCGTCAGCCTCAGGTAATGGGTGAGCTCAAAGCCAGCCTGTGCTCAAAAGTGTCTCAAAGATACACTTTTATTGTTCCTTTGATAATCAATTTAAGTTCAATATCATGGCTAGTGCTACTCAGAAAACAGACTACATCATCCAGAACTGTACTGGAAAGCCCTGTCTGTTGCAGGGGCCTTAGCTCTTAAAAGGATGCTAAAGCCAGGCTAGGGACACAGCTCTCTTTTGTAGGTAAACAGCGGTGTCAACTCTGCGCCTTTAATACCGCGTTTATTAGTGCTCCGCAGCCCAGGGAGAGACGAGCACAACTCCCTCTCACGCTGCGTCTGCAAAACGCTCCAGAAGTTGGCCTCATCAGCGAAGCAGCGGGTCCCTTGGTTGAAACCAGCCAGGCCAGAAAAGTGACATGAACAGGATGCTGCTAAACATGCACGAGTGGAAAATGCACACTGTATTCTCTTCTGCATGATTGGCTGCCATTTAAGAGACAATAAACAGCAACTCGAGATTGCTAACAACGTGTCATTTAAGGTTTGCTGTGGCTCAACATCAAGAAAAATCAATGCGGGCTCTACGGGGGCAGCAAGCCCAAGAACTGAGCTCCGTTTCAGGTCTGTTTGAACTCATTTCCTTTCTCCATGGTTGCCCCCTTGTACTCCCCCTCAGGCGTCCCCTCGCAGCAGGCTGACAGCTTGACACATTGACAGCTCACACTGAATGACAACTGATTTGTACAAATTTCAAGCCTTATAAATCTACCTGTCACAACAACAACATAAAAGCACCCAGGCCCAGCAGGTAATTCAGGAAAAGCTTCCCTAGACGGCACTTTCTGAAAAGCAATGGCATGCCTCCTGCCAAAAATTCCAACTATCATCCTTGTATAAGTTTGAATAAAAATTCAGGGCCCATTTTCTTGCCAACAGGCTACCAATCGTCTTATTTAAAGATTAAAAAGAGTGAACAGGAAAGGGGGGGAGGCAAAAAAAAAACAGCCACACAATTTCATTTTCTACTGATATGAAAGTCATGCCACCTGCTAGGCCAGGATTACCACACCGTTTTTCTCTCTGGTACACAGGAGGAGTAAATGACAGAGGCTTTTTATGGTATTTAAACAATATCCCAGATTGCAAGACTGAGTCTCACAGTATCCACCCGGCTCACCTGGGGCCAGGTCTGCTGCCAGGGTGAGGTGTGCTAAGTCAGTGGGGGCCCAGGGCTTAGGGTCCTAGTCACTGGTCATTGTTTCAACTGCCCCAAGATGTGTCCCAAACAAAAGCCTTCACATTTCTGCGGCATCACGTTCACTTTCCTCCCCCCAATGGCCAATGGTGTCAAGGTAAACTTTTACCAAATGCCTCTCCTGTTCAAACCAGCGGCTCACCGATTGCTACAGTGCAGCATCCTTGAGACGGAAGGAAACTTCAGGGGAGACTGGGTCAGAGTTCACGTTTTATAACCAGGTGGAACACTAAAGAAAAACACTAAGCAAAATACAGAACAAAGGATTCAAAAACGAGAGAGTGAAATACATGACTGCTCTTACCACACAAGCAAGAGGACCCTTGTTTGGATCCCCAGAAACCGAGTAAATGCCAGGAGGTCATAGTGACCAACCCACCTATAATTCTAGCATCAGAAGGTGGAGAGTGGAAACCTTAGAGCAAGAGGAACCAAACCAGTGAGTGCTGGGTTTGAGTAATTTTTACCTCAAAAAATAAAGTAGAAGGGCAATCAAGGAAAATTCCTGATATCTATCTCAGGCCTTGATATGCAAATCTGCATACATACAAGCATACCTACCACACATATACACACAGGAAAAACTAAAGACAGGAAAGAGCAGTTTACAAAAAGGAAGGAAGGAAGGAAGGGAGGGAGGGAGGGAGGGAGGGAGGAAGGGAGAGAGAAAGAAAGAAAGAATCAACTCTACTGGTGAGAGTCTTCTAGAATTTCCACTCACTATAGAGAGGTGTGCGAAGAGCAAGTAGCCACTTGCATTTGTGCATTCGCTCCTGTAAACTCGCCACATAAATGTGCAGACTGACAGGAATTTGCCTTTGCCTCTCGGTATCTGATGCAAGTGTGTGCTGACTGGGGCTTCTAAAGGCAGAGGACAGTAGACCAAGGATGAACACCAAGTGAGCTGCTCTCTAACCTAAGCAATAATAGTGAAGCAGCACCACTTCCTCTCTTGAGCAGAACCGGTCAGACATGACAGCCATGAATGAGCACAGCTCTGAATCCTGCCTCTTCTCCCTGGGAGGCACGTCACTTTGGGGGAAGTTGCAATGCCCTTCTCTGTGCTTGTTTAACCATTCACAGCCAGGCCTTACCTCAAAGCGGGAAGACTAAAGACCTCTGTGAAGGTTAGGGCACAATAGCATCTGTTCTTTGGTTCGTTCATACAGATAAATTAGCACACAGAGGAGCATACACAGTATGGCAGTTTGAATAAAAATGGCCCCCATAGGCTCATAGGGAGTGTCACTATCAGGAGGCGTGCCTTTGTTGGAGGAAGTGTGTCACTGGGGATGGACTTTGAGGTCTCAAATGTTCAAGGCAGACCCAGTGTCACTCTCTTACCGCTGCCTGCAGATGTGGATATAGAACCCAGAGCTTTGTCTCCAGCACCATCGCCTGCAGATGTGGATGTAGAACCCTGAGCTATGTCTCCAGCACCATCACCTGCAGATGTGGATGTAGAACCCTGAGCTATGTCTCCAGCACCATC
>LOEQ01000274.1:30332-40680 GCA_001685075.1 Bramus lutescens
CCTATACTTCCTGCCTGGCCAATCAGCATTTATTTAAAACATGATTGACAGAATACAGACAATTCTCCCGCACCAAAATGCAAATCAGAATTGTATCATCTCGCATATATTGAGATGGCTGTTTTTAACAACAACACAAACACAGGTGTTGGCGAGAATATAGGAAAAACTGGAACTTTGGCACACTGACATAGTAAAGACATAATATTGTACAGTGGATATGAGAAATAGTATGGAGGTTCCTCAATAAATTATAAATAAAATCACCACATGATCCACCTATTCAATTTTGGCTCTTTACCAAAATAGCTGAAATCAGCATTCTGAAATAATGTTAGCATGCTCATGTCCTTGTAGCTCTACTCCCCGTAGACAACAGGTGGAAATCACTCAAGTGTCCATCAACAGATGAATGGATCAATGAGTTGTATGTATCTATACCTATTGAGGAATACAGTCATCTTTAAAAGAAGAAATTCTGCAATATGTAACAACACAGATAAGCCTTAATGATATTATACTTAGTGAAACAAACCAAAGAAAAACAAACAGCATGATTCCACTTATATGAGGCATCTAAAACACCAATGTCCTAGAATCAAAGAGTAAATGAGTAGATGCTAGGAACTGGGTGGAAGGAGGAATGGGTAATTTCTAATCAGTAGACTTGAAGTTTCTATTGAGCAAAATGAACAATTCTTAAGATCTGCTGTACAGCAATGTACCTATAGTAAGAGCATATTATATATTTAAAAAATGAGAGAGCCTGGAAGCTGGAGAGATGGCTCAGTAGTTAAAAGCCCTGCTACTCTTACAGAGGACCCAGGTTTGGTTTCCAGAAACCACATGGTGGCTCACAGCTATCTCTATCTAGTTTCTGGGATCCAATACCATCTTCTGGCCTCCATGGCACCAGGCATGCATGTAGTACACATACATACATATATGGAGGCAAGCACTTATACATGTAAAATGAAAAGAAGACATCCCTTCACACTTCATATTACATGATTCAAATTAAGTAGGATGTGGAAGTTTGAATGTAGTTGACCCCCATAAGCCTATAAGGAGTGGCACAGTTAGGAGGTGTGGCTTTGTTGGAGCAGTTATCACCTTATTGGAGGAAGTATGTCACTGTGGGGTGGACTTTGAGGTTTCCTCTGCTCAAGATATTGTCCAGTATCACAGGCCACTACCTGTGGCCTTATGATCAAGATGTGACGAGCACCATGTCTGCCTGCCACCATGCTCCCTACCAGGATAATAATGGACTGAATTCTGAAACTGTAAGTGAGCCACCTCAATTAATGTCTTCCTTATAAGAGTTGCCGTGGTCAGAGTGTCTCTTCACTGCGATAGAAACCCTAACAAAGACATATGATTTACATCATGCTAAGTATTGCTTATAGTAATAGAGAAAATTTTAGAAATAAATAAATATTAGGACCAAAGTGAAAACAACCAAAATAACCATCACCAGTAACTTACTTCTTGAAGCTTCTACAATCAATAGAATCATAAATGGCAATGATAATGTATGAACTATAGACAAATCTATAGAACGTTGAATGAATAAAGTTATTCTGTGTTGATTAACGAAGTATTTGGTTTCACTTCTCCAAAATTTGAAAAGAGGTTCAATCACCACCCACTGTTGGAGGTCAAGGCAGTGGTCGGTTTACCCTTGGCAGAAACCAAGACAGCTAGGACAAGTGTAGGAGGAGATTTGTGGTTCAGGGTGTCAATAATATTCTATATCCTGATCTGACACATTTGCATAGGTGTGTTCATTTTGTGATAATTAATCAAGATGAACATTTAGGATTATGAATCTTTTCAAGCATATTAAATATCAGTAAAAATGTCCAGTTTCAACTCTTTAGGGGATGGGGAGAAGTCTGCAATTAGTCATCAGAGTATCGAGTACCTGAACTGCTGGCCCAGAGTTAGAGGGACCCTTAGCGTCTATCATTAGCGCCTGACATGTCCAAATGGATCTTCAGCTACTTGTTAATAATGGAATCAAAAGGCACTAATTTCATTATCACCTATCAGCAGGGACTGTCAGAATGCTGTTAAGCCATTAGTCACCTGCAACTGTGATCAGCCAGTGCCTTGCAAAGCACTGCCCTCCTCCACCCCACCCACCAAAGAAGAGAAAGAGAAACAAAACACAGGCAGTTTGCTTCTTGGGTCCTGCTCCCTCCTACCATCCTCACACCAAGTCCTTTACCGCCAGGACCACATGCTTCTTCTTCAAGAAGCCACTCTGAACCTTTCTGGCCTCAAACACCTTCCGTTCTCTCAGTGATCTATGCATTGATTCACTCGCTCACCTTCCCATCCACATCTCCCTGAGAACACCCTTTACATTCTGGGCTATGAGCTCAACAATGAATTTGAAGAAAGGCGAATTCTCTTCCTGGAGGTACTCACACTTCTATATGGGAAAGGAACACAAAAATGGGGCTGGGATGACAGACACACAGGGAGAATAACTGCACTGTGGTGATTTGAAGAAGAATGGGCCCCACAGAATTATAGGGAGTGGTCTTACTTGAAAGGATTAGGAGGTGTGGCCTTGTTGGAGGAAGTGCATTACTGGGGGTGGGCTTTGGGGTTTCAAGGGCCCAAACCAGGCCCAGTGTCTCTGTCTTCCTGCTACCTGTGGATATGGATGAAGACCCTTAGCAACTTCTCCTGCACCATGTCTGCCTGTGCTGCCATGCTTCCCGCCATGATGACAATGAACTAAACCTCTGGAACTATAAGCAAGCTCCAATTAAATGACTTTGTTTTTCTGAGTTGCCATGGTCACAGTGTCTATTCAAGTGATAGAATATTGACTAAGACAAGCACCATAGTCAAGGAACAAGGAAGCCACCTTCTCAGTGTGTTGGGGGATGATGAGATACTGAGAAATGATTCTTGGAACAAGTGCTATAGTGTGGATCCTGACTGTTTTCCACAGGCTCAGATGTTACATGTTTTTGTGTTTTTTTTATTTTCTATTGCAAAGCGGTGGAACTCTCATGTAGTCAGACCTAATGAGAAGTCTTTCAGTCACTGGGGACATGTACTAAAGGAGACAGTGGAACCATGCTCACTTTCCTCTGTGTTCTAGGCTCATGTTGTTAGCTTTTCTACTCTACCATATGATCCTCCTACAATATGCTGCCTCATCACATACCCAAAAAAAAGGAGCTGAGTGATCTTGGACTAGAACCTCTGCAGTTGTGAGCCAAAGTATATGGCTGCTCTTTATAAGTTAATTACCGCGGGTATTGTTATAATGATAGAAAACTGACAAAGGCTACATAGAGCACATATCATAAAGGATGAAAAGCTGGCCAGTGAAGATAAAGGCAGCTCCCAATAAAAGGGAACCTCGGAGGACTGGCGATATGGCTCAGAGGTTCAAAGCACTGGTTGCTCTTTCAGAGGTCCTAAGTTCAATTCCTAGCAACCACATGTGGCTCACAACCATCTATAATGTGTTCTGGTGCCCTCTTTTGGCACTCAGTACAGGCATACATGCAGACAGAACACTATATACAGAATAAATAAATAAATCTTTTTAAAAAGAGACAGAGAGAGGACCTCAGAGGTAAAGGCTAAGCAACGAGAGGTCTGGTGTGGAGATGTGGGTGCCATGACAAGAGGAACTCCCAGCAGCCCCATATTATCAGAGAGTAAGTATAATCTGAAGAAAGGCAGAAAAGCAACAGATCACTAAGACCCTTGAAGAACATGTTGAGAACATGAGACCCCAGTCAACAGAAGAAGGACAGTGACTTGGATGCAGCTGCCAGTCACCAAGGAAAGATGTGGGAAATGGAGCTGGAGAGGGTAAGAGGCAGGGAGATGTCTGCAGATACGTGAAAATAGCAATAGATTGCTGAAACAGGAAGATAGACCAAAGAAGGGGTTAATGGCTGCTGTGCCATGGGTAAGATGGGGGGGGATAAATAGGAGCTGATGAAAAGATATGCATTCTGGACAGTAGCTCAAGAGAAGATGTAGAAAGAGGCCAAGGCCAGTGTTGGACAGAACGAAGGGAGGTGAGGTCTGCCCTGGAGGTGCTAATGATGAAGCACCTGCTCAGATCCTGTGAACATGATTGTGTGTGCCTGAGTTTAAATACCAGAGAAGGAATCATGGCCGAACTAGAAATGACTCCCCCGTGCACAGCAATACTTGAAATCCCACAGTGAATGAGTTCACTGAGTGCAGAATGAGTAGCAAGCCAAGGACTCTGGCCCACATTAACACTGAGGAAAAGGTGGATGAAGAAGAACCTGATGGCGAGGATGGGCAAGGAAGGGGCAGAATGGTACCCAGTGAAGAAGAGTGATGCTGAGATGGCAGATAGAATTCGACATGAGTGAATGAGTAGTCCTCAGCGTGGTAGCAGGACTTAGACAGGTCAGAGCTGGAGTGAGTTCACTGGACTTGACAGTGAGAGAGGCACAGAAGCACTCACAGACCTGGCGTGTGGGCTTGGCCACCAACGCGGGGGAACCCATAAACTGTTCTGATCTTATCTTTTTTCTGCCTTTACTCTCTGGTGACTCATTGCCCATGCAGTTCCAGCAACACAGATGACTTTGCTGATATAAACACATATTCCACTCAACTTGACTAACACATGGTCTTCTCCTTAAAAAAAAAAATGTAATACACAACACAGCTTCAAAAAAGGAGAAAGGTTTCTAAGTAATTTAAAAAAAAAAGCTAAAATCAAAGTTGAGTTCAAAGGAGTCCATGTGGGCATGAGACTTAGTGCTAGCTAACAATCTGAGCGCTTAATCCTTCACAAGAATACAACATGCAATTCTGGGTCTTTCTAAGACAAGGGGCTAAAATGGTGTGTCATATGTTAATGTGGACATCCCAGGACTTCCAGTGGGGGAATAATGACAAGGAGTTATCTACCAGACTGGAAAAACAAGAAAGAAGCAAGCTGATTCTAGGCTCTGGCTGAAACAACCTCAAAACCTCCATGAGTTACAAGTGTAGCATCATGGTATTTGAAATTCATCCTACAAAAAAAATAACATAAAAATGGTGTTAGACCTCTGAAATCTCTGTTTTTTCAAAAATAGTGATCTTTCCACAACTCAGGCTCCAAGTGGCAACTCTGGAGAAATAGAAACTTGTGACTGAACGGCTTATAGGAGTCACATGTTCATATCCAAAGCAACAAGCACCTTCCAGCTTCTGAGAACCACAACAGCAAGTGGACAGGATCTCAGTAAGGTAGGTGATGGGAGGATGTGCTGGCTTAGAACTGGACAGAATTTAGGAGATTCAGCGACCTACATTATAAGACTAGAGAGCAAGAAAGAGCAATCAGTAAACACAAAGCCCACTATTGCCCATTAATGTAGAAGAAGGAAGAAGTCACAGAAGGAAGCAGAGAGAGAGTTGCAGAACAGAAAGGCAGCCTTGGTGTAGCTGATCTGAAAGCTTCAGGGAGACTTTCTCTGTGTTTAGTGATGAAGAGATGGGTGATGGAATGGAAAACCACATTGTGAAGGTCACATCTAAGCCTGCTACTTTGAAAAACATGAATCCCTACAAAGAGAAAGCAGGAGAAAGTGCTGAAGGAGAAGAAGAGAGGCTAACAAGAGGAGAGGAAGAGAAGGGATGGGGTTGACTCTAGGGAGGAACAGAACAACAAAAGCAAAACCAGTCAGAAAAAAAGCCAACAAAGTGGGTGATAGAAAAGAATATATGAAAAGATCAGCAGAATCCACTTTTCAGACTGGAGAGATGTCTGAGTAGGTGAAGCATTTGCTGTAGAAACAGGAGGGTCTGATCCCCAGAACCCCAGGACTGGGTCAAGAGGCAGAGCCTGATCCCAGGGGGCATCAGCAGCCAGGCTAACTGAAGTGGTGAGCTCAAGGATTAGTAAGAGACTGTGTCTCAAAACACAAGGTAGAGAGCAACCCAACTTAGTCCACACACTGTGGGCACACATGCACAGGCATGAAAGACACCATACCCATATGCACACACAAAATTCATAGCTCCCTAACAAGCAATTCAAGAATCCTGAAGCAGATTTTAAAATGTGCTGGGAAAATAATCCAAAAGAACTATTTTAATCAATGTTTAAAGGGAATAAAGAAAAATATTCCTAGTAATGGGAGATACGGAGTCTGGACTGGACATCTTCTGTAAACAGGCAAGGCTTCCAGTGGAGGGACTGGGACACCAATCTAGCCACAAAACTTTCAACCTAAAATGTGTCCTGCTTGCAAGATGTGCTGGGATAAAGGTGGCCCAGAACTTGTGGGAATGGCCACCAATGACTGGTCCAACTTGAGACCCATGCCATGAGAGGGAGCCTATGCCTGACACTGTCTAGAGGGCCATGAACCAGGGTCTGCATAGCCCAGAGACCTAGGAGAGAACCAAATGTGACCAGAAAAAATGTTAATGAAATGTTTCCTAATGATACTCTGAATACTCATAGACCAGAGCCTAGCGTAGTCATCCCCAGAGAAGCTTCATAGCAATAAGGGAAGCAGATGCAGAAACCCACAGCCAAACATTAGACTGAGCTCAGGAATCATTCAGAAGAGGGGGAGGATGGTCTGTAGGAGCCAGATGGATCAATGATGCCACAAGAAAATGGCCCACAGAACCAACTAATCAGAGCTTATAGGGGCTCAGAGAGACTGAACTGACAACCACAGAGCCTACAAGGGTCTGACCTAGGTCTGCTACATACATGTTATAATTGTACTCTTGTGGTGTTTCTAACAGTGGGAGGAGGGGCTGTCTCTGACTCCTTTGCCTGCATTTGGGACCATTTTCCTTCTGCTGGGTTGCCTCATTCAGCCTTAATAGGAGTGAATGTGTCTAGTCCTACTCTGACTTGTTATGCCACATCTGGTTGATATCCCTGGAAGGCCTGCTCTTTTCTGAAGGAAAACAGAGGAGGAGTGGATGGGGGAGGGCTGGGAGGAGAGGGGGAAGGGAAAACTGTAGTCGATATGGAATATATGAGAGAATGATAACTTTTTAAATTTTTAATAAAAAAAATTATGAACTGAATAGGTAAGACTTCTAGGACTGGGTTAAAGGACCAGATCTAAGGAATAGAGATACAGCTCAGTGTCAGAGTACTTATTTAGCACATTCAAGGTTCTGGGTATAGTCTCTAGTATACAAGAAAGAAAAAACATTCTCTTAGTATAGAAAGATACTAAAATAGAGATCTTAGACAGAGAACTCCACAGGAGCAGGTACAGGGGAGCAACTGCTGAGTGAGTAGGCCAGAGTCAGAGACTGCTGCAAGTCCAGGAATGAATCTGGAACCTTCCAAGGAGTAGACCTGAGCCAGGACCTCTTTGGGTCTGGGCATGAGTCTGGAACCTCTGAGGGAGTAGGCCTAAGCCAGGACCTCTGCAGGTCCAAGCATCAGTCTAGGACCTCCGAGGGAGTAGGCAGGAACCAGAAACTTCTGCAGGTCCGGCTGTGAGTCTCAGACCTCTGACAGAGTAAGCCTGAGCCAGGTTCTCTGTGGGTCCAGGCACAGCTAAGTCTGGAACCTCCCAAAGAGAAGATCTGAGCCAGAGACCTTTGCAGGACCAACCCGAAGCCAGGGACCTCTGCAGGAGCAGATCCAGACCAGGGACACTTACAGAAACAGGTCTGAGCCAGCAACCTAGACCAGAGCAGGCCTGAGACAGCAAACCCCACAGGAGTGAAGCAAACTCTGGGAGCACTGAGTGACCTCAAGGAACACCGAGTGACAAACGGGGTAACTAGAACCATGGCACTGACTGTACCACAAAAAACAACCATCTGAGCCTTGGATCCACTGGCACCTAGAAGATTAATCACCAGTCACAGACAGCCCCAATTACATCAATTAGAGGAAAAGATGAGAAGACAAGGTAAGAACACACACACCACCACAAAGAGTAACATGACACCAGTAAAATCAAGAGTCCCTACAACAGCAAGTCTTAAACAACCAAATAAAATGAAGCAGAAGAAAATAACCTAAAAAATAACTTCAGGAGAATGTTTGAGACTCTTAAATAGGAAATGAGAAATTCCATCCAAGAAATGGAGGAAAAGACCAACAAAAAATTGGAAGACATCAGCAAATCCCTTAAAGAAAACCAAGAAAAAGCAATCAAACATATGANAGAAACTATTCAAGATTTGAAAACTAAAATAGAGACAATAAAGAAAACACAAGCAGCGGGAATTATAGAAACAGAAATCATGAGAAAATAATCAGGAACCACAAATGCAAATATAAACAACAGAATACAAGATATAGAAGAGAGAATCTCAAGCACTGAAGATACAATAGAAGAAATGACTCATCGGTCAAAGAAAACATCAAATCTAACAAAAGCTTAACACAAAATATCCAGGAAAGATGGGACACCATAAAAAGGCCAAACTTAAGAATAATAGGTAAAAGAAGAAGTTCAATTCAAAAGCACAGAAAATATATTAAACAAAGTCATAGAAGAAAACTTTCCCAACCTAAAGAAAGATATGCATATGAAGATACAAGAAGCTTACAGAATACTAAATAGACAGGGTCAAAAAAAAAGTCCATTCACCGCATAACAATCAAAACACTAAACATACAGAATAAAAAAAGGAAAATTAAGAGCTGCAAAGGCAAAAGGCCAAGTCAAAATATAAAGGCAGACCTATCAGAATTACACCTGATTTCTCATTCGAGACAATGAAACCCAGAAGGTCATGGTCAAGTATTATGGAGACATTAAGAGACCAAGGATGCCAGCCCAGACTACTATACCCAGCAAAACTTTCAATCACCATAGAAGGACAAAACAAGATTTTCCATGACAAAATGAGATTTAACCGATACCTAGCCACAAACCCAGCCCTATACAAAGTACTTGAAGGAAAACAACAACCCAAAGAAGCCAGCTACATCCACAAAAACAGATAATTGATGATCTCACAGCAGCAAATCCAAAAGAAGGGGAAAACTCACAAATTAACATCACCAAGAATGAAAACTAAATTAATAGGAGATAGCAACCACTGATCATTAATATTCCTTAATATAAATGGACTCAAATCACCTATAAAATGACACAGGCTAACAGATTGGATACGAAAACAGAATCCATCCTTCTTCTGCATACAAGAAACACATCTCAACCTCAAAGACAGACACTGCTTCAGAGTAAAGGGTTGGGAAAAAATTTCCCAATCAAAAGTACCTAAGAAACAAACTGGTGTAGCTATCCTAATATCTAAAAAAATAGACTTCAAACTAAAATCAATCAAAAGAGACAAAGAAGGACATTTCATATTAGTAACAGGAAAAATCAATCAAGAGGAAATCTCAATACTGAACATCTATGGCCCAAATACAAGGGCACCCTCATATGTAAAAGAAACACTTCTAAAGCTTAAATCATTTACTAAATCCTACACAATAATAATGGGAGACTTCAACACTCCACTCTCACCACTGGACAGGTTAATCGGACAAAAAATGAACAGAGAAATAAGGGAACTAATAGATGTTATGACTCAAATGGACTTAACAGAGATTTATACATTCAAACAGAAAAGAACCTACCTTCTTCTCAGCACCTCATGGAACTTTCTCAAAAATTGACCACATCCTTGGTAACAAAACTAACCTCAACAGATACAAAAAATTGGAATAACCCCATATATTTCATCAGATCACCATGGCTCAAAACTAAAATTCAACAATAATACTAATTCAAGAAAGCCCACAAACACATAGAAATTAAACAATGCTCACTTGAATCATAAAATGGGTCAAGGAAAGTATAAAGGGTAAAATTCTTTGAGACAGCAAGGATATAAGGAACATACCTAAACATAACTAAGGCAATAAACAGCAAGCCAACAGCCAACATCAAACTAAATGGAGAGAAACTCCCAGCGATCCCACTGAAATCAGGAACAAGGCCAAGGTTGTCCACTCTCTCCATATCTATTCAATACAGTTCTTAAGGTCCTAGCTAGAGCAATAAGACAGCAAAAGTAGATCAAGGGAATACGAATCAGAAAGAAGAAGTCAAACTTTCACTATTTGCTGAAGATATGATAGTTTACATAAGCGACCCCAAAAATTCCACCAAGGAACTTCTACAACTCATAAACACTTTCAGTAACGTAGCAGGATACAAGATTACCTCAAGAAAATCAGTAGCCCTCCTATACATAGATGATAAATAGGCCTAGAAAGAAATCAGAGGAAGATCACCCTTCACAATAGCCACAAATAGCATAAAATATCTTGGAGTAACTCTAACCAAACAAGTGGAAGACTTGTATGAAAAGAACTTTAAATCTT
>LOEQ01000274.1:83343-103346 GCA_001685075.1 Bramus lutescens
AGAGAGAAGGAAGCTGAACTAAATCAGAGGTTGTAACCTGTGGGTCATGCCAGGGTCCCCAGATGTCTTTTGGTGTTTATTTCTTCGTTATGTGGGAACTGAACCCAGGGCCTCACATGTTAGGTAAGGATGATGTAGCTGGACTCACCTCCAGGCCCACATCTTGAATTGGTTGGCACAGAATTTTTTATTGCTGATTTCTTTGTGTTCCGTTGCTGTTTTGCTTTTAAACCCATACTTTTTCCAATTATTTTACGTGAAACTGCTTTATTCTTTCAAATTTTCTGTATAGGAATTTTGAATTTACTGTCCCTACCCCAGTCTAAGTCTCTCCCAGTCTAACTATCTGCACTCTGACTCTGATCTCAAAGTCATTTCCAGTGATGGCCCTCATCTGACTAGGTATGCCTCTCTTCAGTGTCCCTTTCTCCTGCAGTGGACAGCGGCAGCACTCCCTACACAGTGGGAAATGAAGATTGAGGTTCTATGTCAGATTTCTTGTTGCTTCAACAAAATACCTGACCAAGACAGCTTATGGAAGGGAAGGATTATTTGGTTTACAATTTCAGGGAACATAGTCCAATATGGTAGGGAAGGCCCATTGGCAGGAACAGAAAGCAGAGAGTCACACTGTGTACCCAGCAAGCACATAGGGAGGAATGTTCATTTAACTGCCTTCCCCTTTTTATACAACCTCGGGCCCCATAGCATGGGAAGGTACTGCCCACGTTTAGGGTGGATCCTCCTCCCTCAGTTAACCTAGAAATTCCCTCACAGTCATGCCCAGAGATTTATCTGAAAGGTAATTCTAGATCCTGTCAACATACGCCTTCACAAATTCAAGCATGTGCATCGTACAGAGCGTAGTTGGCTCCAGGGCAAGTGCTATGCTCTCATTGCTAATTCTTTAGGTTGTATGTCCCTATCTGAAAATCTGAAGCACTTGAGAGACAACATGATGCAAGTAGAGATTTCTACACCTGGCTCCATGATGGGTCACAGTTAAAATAAAGGTTCATTAAAAAATACTGTATATAATGATTTTTCAGGTTGTATGCATATGACATACAGGAAATAAATGGGCTTTTTATTTAAATATGAATCCTACTTCTAAACACACTTTATTATGCATATGTAAATATTCTACAATCTGAAATACAAAACACTTCCTGAGCATTTCAGATACAACCCATTCCATATTGTCTTATTCATCCATCAGTTGACAAACACCTGTAGATGGAAGTTTCTGTCCCACCCAGTCCCACAGTCATTCAGTCCCAAAGAAATACACAGAGGCTTATATATTAATTATAAACTGTTTGACCTATTAGCTTAGGCTTATTAGTAACTAGTTCTTACAACTTAAATTGAGCTATAATTCTTGTCTATGTTTAGCCACATGGCTTTGTGCCTTTTCTCAGTAAGGCATTCTCATCTTGCTTCCTCTGCATCTGTCTGGTGACTCTTTCTCTCTCTTTCCTCTTCTCAGAATTCTTCTAGTATGATTGCCCCACCTATACTTCCTGCCTGGCCAATCAGCATTTTATTAAACCAATACAAGTGACAAATTTTTACAGTATACAAACCATTATCCCACAGCAGACAGCCTATGTTTTTGTGTGCTGCCTAGACTAGAATTCCTAGTATCATCAGAGAGGCCAAGTCAACTTTCTAGGATTCTCTCAGGCCTGAACTCTGGACCTGTAGTGATTTGAATAAAAATGACTTCCATAGGCTCATTCATAGATTTGAATGCTGAGTCACCAGGAAGTGGAACTCTTTGAAAGGATTAAAAGTATTAGGAAGTGTGGCCTTTCTGGAGGAAGTGTGTCACTGGGGGTGGACTTTGACATTTTAAAACTTTGTGCTAAGCCCAAAGTCAGTCTCTCTCTCTCCTCTCTCTCTCTCTCTCTCTCTCTCTCTCTGCCTACAGATCAGGATGTAGCTCTCAGCTACTGCTCCAGCACCTGCCTGCATAACACAATGCTCCCCGTCATGATGATAATGGACTAAATCTCTGAAAATGTAAGCAAGCCCCCAATTAAATTTTTTCTCATAATAGTTGCCTTGGCCATGCATATTCTCTGCACAGCAACAGATTAGTGACTAAGACAGGACCCATACTTTTTATGTGTGGCAGTCCTATGAATTGAACTTAGGACCCTACCAATGCTAGGCAAGGGCTCCACCACTGAGTCACACCCCTAGCATTCTCACGTAGATATAGAATAGACACTATAAGGAACATCGTAACAGCCTTTCCAAATGAGAATGTAGGTCTTTCCTGTACCAGAAACAGTTCATTTAGGTGTTTGATGGGTTGTTTATTTCATTTGTGATGCAAGGATCCAAACCCAGGATCTTATATGTGCTACGAAAAGTGCTCTGCCACTAAGCTACCTCCCTGGAATTTAGATTCTTAAGTCTGGCTCTTACTATAGGACTCAGCACAACCTTGATCTCATGATTCTTCTGTACATTCCATCATACCTGTTATGGGTTTTATTGGATCATGTTTTGTTCTGTTGAAAGTAAAACAATGTTAAGAGAAGTTACAGAACAATTCCCTAGAAACCAAGAACATTCACACCTAATAAAGGTGAATGGCTTTCAACCAATTCACCATAGACTATAATGAAGATGGGCTGCAAAGGTTATGTTCTAAATAAAGTAACACACACAGAGAGAGAGAGAGAGAGAGAGAGAGAGAGAGAGAGAGAGAGAGAGGAATAATCACTCCAATTCTAGCAATACTTAGGATGAATCCAGAAATCCATGAAAGTTCTGAGGAAAATACCAAAAGACATACGCCATTATAATCATCTGTCCTCCTGATGGCTATAAGCAGAATAATGACCTCATTCTAAGCACTGGCCCATGGCTCTGTGCCCTAACAGGCAAGGGTGCTGCTGATGTGAGGAAAGTTAGGATCTTGAGATAAGAAGATTATCCCAAATGATCAAGGTGACCCAAGGAAATCCTAAAGCCCTTTGTAAAAGGGAGGCAGAAAGATGAGGGCAGATAAGAAGGTATGAAAATGGAAACAAAGGTTGGGGAGACTCAAGACCAAGATCCAAGGAATGATCATTCTAAAAGTCAGACAAAGCAAAGAAACATCTTCCTCTGGGGCCTAAGAGGGCTCCCAGCCCAGCCCTGTGTGCACATATTATGTATATGCAGTGTGTATGCACTTGTGTGCGCATGTGTGAAGAGAGAGCAAGTCATGTGCTTGGCCATCTTGCATGTGTAAAGGTCAGAGGACAACCTCAAGGGTTAGTCCTTGTCTTCCAGAGACTCTTGTCACTTCATCACTGTGTATGTCAGGTTAGCTGCCATGGGGCCTTCTATGGATTCCCGCCTCTCTATCTCTCTCTATAGATAGATAGGGGAGTTCTGGGGATTCAAACTAGTTCCCGCATGTTTTCTAACAAGTGCTTTACCTACTGAACCACACCACCAACCCCACAGTATGTGGTGTCTGTGCAAATGAGAAAGCACAAACATGGAAGACATGGAGGGAAAAGAAAGAGATAGGGACAGCAAGGATGTACACAAAGGACTCTAGACAGAGAGGCAAAATCCATCTCTGAAGCTATGTACAGTAGAACAGGAAACAAGGAAAAGCCAACTTTTCACATCGATCACAGAGCATGGCATGGTGCCTTCAATCAGATGGGCCTGGTGAAAGATTTTAATAAGGCTCAGAAAATGAACTTTTAATTTTCTTCATTTTCCAACTAAATGAATTTAATTCTTTCCAGGGGAGGGAATGAGGCTCCCCCAAACCAAGACAACCCCCTTTCCCATACAGCAACTGATAGGCTAGAGATAAAACTTGGTGACATAAAGGCCTCATTACTCTTGCTGCAAACCATCTGTCAAATTTGGTTTAACAAGTAGGGCAAATTCAAGAGAAATAAATAATGGTTTTCTGCAAGCCCTCATGTCCACACAGGTACACTTCAAATGAGCTATGCTTGACATAAAGCATACACACACTTACTTTCTCAATTTCCTGGCAACACTCTCTTGCTTAAATACACAGCCATCAGGCTCAGAGAGATGCTCATCATTCCTGCAGCTGCTGAGGGCCCAACCTTCCCCTCCCTTTTCCTCCCCCTCGTCTTTCCCTTTACCTTCCCTTCCTCCCCTTCCTTCTCCCCTGCTTCTTCTCTCCTCTTCTCTCCCTTTCCCCTCTCCACTCCTTCCTCCTCTGTTTCCTCCTTCCTCCTCCTCAACTTCTCTTTTTCCCCTTCTTCCTCATCTGCTTCTTTCCCCTTCCTCCCTCCTCCTCAACTCCCTATTTCTCTCCATCTTCCAATTCTTCCTTCTTTCTGCTTCTTCCTTCTCCTACTTTATTCCTTTGAGAACTCAGACCCAAAACAGCTCTGCCCCTGCTCCACTGCCAGTTCCCAAGCACCACCACGACCCACTCCCAAACCCTCCTAAAACAAACAAGCACATAAACCAGCAACAAAACTAACTTGATCTCAAAGCAGTCAGTTTCAGCATCAATAGCGCCTTTGTTGTCAATAAACCTATATTTGATGGCTCCTATTTTATGTGCATTTTATTTATAAATTACTAATGCTTTTCCTGGAGCAAAATCGTCATAGGAATACTCTACACAGAGCCACCCTCTGTCAACTGTGGCAGCAAAGAATAATGGCTCAAGTGCAAACAAGAAGAAACCAGGAGCTGTCCATTTTGGGCCCTTACCCTCTCCATCAGGCTAGGTTCCTGTAATGTCAACCAGAGGCAGCCAATGCGGCACNGTTCCTGTAATGTCAACCAGAGGCAGCCAATGTGGCACACCAGCCAAGCTGTAGTTGGTCAGCAAGTGGAGGCTGTCACTCTAAGGAGCCATTCTTGTGTGCTGGCACATTGACACACTGACCCAACAGATAGACAGGGAAGAAATAGGACAAAGGTGATTTCTCAGTCAAGTACCTTACTGGAAACGATAAAGAGCATCAGAGCCCTACAACCCACAAGATGTGAAAGTCTAGAAATGTGCACTCCCCGATCACTGCAGTAGACAGAACTCAGTGCCTGCTGGAGGATGTGCAAGAGCTGAGCAGCTTACAGCAAGTGAAGGCATTAGGACGACTGACCAGCATTTGCCATGAAATTCCAGGTCTTTCCCTTCTCACAAACCATAAGATCCAATTCTCTCCCATGGTGTGCTCATAACCTAGAGTTGTGATTCTCAACCTTTCTAACACTGTGACCCTTTAATATAGTTCCTCATGTTGTGGTGACCCCCAACCATAAAGCTATTTGACTGCTACTTCATAACTGATTTTGATACTGTTATGACTCATAATGTAAATATCCAATAGGTGATCTATCTGGTCCCTAGACCAAATGACATGAACTATAGGTTTCTGCCACAAATGCTGAGGAACTTACGTGGATGGGTAGTAGTTGTCCTCCTGGGAGCAGAGGCTCACACTCCATATGCAAATAGACACAGGAGTCCCCCAACTTTTGAATGTACAGGTTCTGCTTGTGACAGGTAAGAGCTGTGAGTTCCTGAGGAATATAATCCTTCCCATCCCTCATATAATCCATGAAAAAACAGCCTACCATGCTCAGTTCTATGAGAAATGAAGTGGCTGTGGGAATCCTGGCTTCCTTGCTACTCTTGAATCTTATTTTTGGCTAGTCAGAAACCACCTGAGGAGGTGTCTATGTGGGCATAGGATTTTGGGCAGGGGGTGCTGAGTCACAGTACCAACCATTCTGTACCTCTCCAGGCATGAAGCTGAGGTGTAGGTAGGTGCATACTCCAAGCAGCACTTGACCTTAGAGGGTATGTCTGGCTACTTCAGTAGAGGAGGAACCCAGGTTGACAAGATGGTTCAAGGGGTAAAGGCACTTACCACTAAGTCTGATGGCCAGAGTTTGATCCCTAGAACTTGAACCCATGAGGGATTCAATTCCCACAAGTTGTTCTCCATTTCTACATAAATGACATGGTGAGCACGTGCACACTCACACACACACACAAATAAATAAATGTGATTTTATTAAGAATTTCAATTAAAAAGAAAAGAAGAACCAGCTCTAGCTTTGGGAACTTGTTCAGCCTATGGGATGCTCATCTCTGCCCACTGACTCCCTCTGCCTCTGTGCTCAGAGTTCCTGCCTCTCCCCTCTCTAGTTCCTTATACACTGTCACGTACCACAATCTATTTAATTGGCCAAGAAATCAAAGACAGGTTCAGAATTTAGAAAGGCTAGTCTACGGGTCCTGAGAATTTCAGCTTATAACTTGTGGGCATCATCTAACCAAATTCCCAGTTCCCTTTAGATCCCAACCCAAAGCCTGCTTCCTCCTCCCAGGAGCCTCTACCCTGCCCTCATGGATTTGTATTTCCTGGGTAGCTTGATTTCTCCCTGGATTCATTCTTTTTTCATTTTTCAATATTTGATAATTTCATATATGTATATAGATTACATATGATAGTCGTGTTCCTCCCACTACTCTCTTCTGCCTACTCCCATGCCTGATGACCTCCCCTTCTTTCCAACTAGTCCTCTCTACTTTCATGCCGTGTGTGTGTGTGTGTGTGTGTGTGTGTGTCTTGTGCAGATAGCCACAGCTGCTGTATGTTTGTAACTGCAGCAGCCTTATCACGTCCAGACGTCAGCATTTCACAGAATTCTTCTCCAAGTTCAACACCCAGCCTGACAGAGGCAAGCTGCCCAGACCACAGTGTGCAATATGAAAGACATATATATGGACCTTTACTGGGCTCTTACAGGCATTGGTGCTTCTGCCCACCGCTAGCTGCCTCCTCTGCTTTCCAGGACATCTTTGCCTAGCACACAGGGTCAATTGGTCCTTCTACCACCATACTTTCTTCTCAATCTTTCCCCCCTGTACTAGAGCCCAAGCTTCTGAAATTCAATACCTAAGACTGGCCTCTCCCATTCTGCATCTTCTGTTTGTGTCCCTTACTAAACAAAGTAAACACCACATACTCAAATAAGTGAATGAGCAGAAAGGGGGGCGGGGGTGAGCAAACAAGTGATCCAAAGAATCACACATTTAAAACAAGAAGACTTTAAGTGCATTGACAATCTGAAATTAATATCCTCTCACACAAATATTTATTGAGTGTATCTTCTGTATTACATACTATGCCAGGGAGTTTAATTTCTCAGTTAAACTCAGGACAACCTCGTCTCCATGTTTCAGAGGAAAGAGCAGAGCCAAACAGTTGGGGAGCCTGTGGCCAGTCTTCCCTATGCTTCCTACAGACTGGCCTCTAGGTGAGCTGTGGGCCCGTGAATGCAAAGTGATGAGCCAGAAGGGTCAAGAGCTGATGGGCTGAGGAGATGGCTGAGGGGGTAAGCTACTTGGTCTGGGAGCGGAAAGACCTGAGTTCAAGACCCAGCATCCATGTGAAAGCTTGGCTTTGAAGAGCATGAGTAGGGAGAGATGCAGTGGAAACAGACAGGCCCCGAGAGCTCCCTACCAGGCCATCTAGTCAGATCAGCAAGCCTCAAGTGCATGAGAGACCTTGGCTTAGAAAGTAAGGGAGAAGATTCCTGAGAGCCAACTCTGACCTCTACACACGTACACATGGGCAAGTTGCCCACGCAAAAAAATCCATGCACATATGCACGTGTACATGTGCATGCACACACACACACACACACACACACACACACACACACAGAATGTAATGTTAAGGTATAGAAAATTCAGTTCCTTCACTCAGATGGAGAAACTGAGGCAGAAAACTGAAATGACTTGCTCAGTGCTCCCTGATCAAAAGGAAAAGGACTATTAGACAATGAGAAGGAAATAAATTGAAAGGATGGGTAAATAAATCTGCCAGCAGTTGAGACAGGTCACCTCTCTGGGACTCACGCTGTGTAAAGCACACGGACCTGAAAGAAATGCATAGAAACCACCAGATCAACAGATAGCAGAGGTGCTGATTGGGCTGCTAATATCCTGTGAGCCTCGGAGAAACACTCTTGTGGCCCAGTGTTCTTCCTAGACATAGTCTCAACAATAAACACTAAATAAAATTCACATACCTCTCCACACAGAAACACATCCATGTGGGTACAATTTGCTTATACTTTTCTTCTGATAAAAAATGTTTTAGAGTGTTATACAGAGAGAGAGAGACAGATAGACATAGACAGAGAGAGAGAGAGAGAGAGAGAGAGAGAGAGAGAGAGAGAGAGAGCTCAGCATCTCTGGTCTTCTGAGTCTCTGTCCCAAAGCAACACAAGGCCACTAAGAGGGGAGCTATCAGCCCAGCAATGGTGGCCCACAAGGCCAACAAAGAGTGGCTAAGCACCCCCATTGTCACCACTCTCAAACACCTGGTCATGTCTGATTAATGAGATGAAGACCAGATGCTTAAACATGTCTGCTAAATCAAAGGGGAAAAAATAGAAAGAAACAAAGAGTGGAGGAGAACAGCCCAGAAGCCTGCCTCTAATACAGTGGACTTCGTTATCTGTGATGTCTTTCAACCACAGATAACAGAGTCAACCACATGGAATCTAAGATACATGCCAGGTGAAAAAACACAATAAAGACATAATAAAAAGTTTCACCAGTGCCTATAAATTGCTGAGGGACTGTTAAGAGGGCAGAGCCATAAATTCTTGATGTTTCCCAAATTAGAGGGTACCAACACATATGCAGATCTATCCATGTGGGTAATTAAAGGCTAAAAGTCTGCTCTTGAGCACAGCTACCTCCTTCAAAGGCTTCTAGGGAGCCTGCACCAGGCACACACAACACACTCTGTAGGAATTCAATTTGGAAGCCATCATCTAAAGCACAGAGGAGAACAGGAAAGTCATATTGCTATAATGCTTAGATTATCAATCATCTTGACAGTTTATTGGCTTTATTCACCACACATACCATTAAAATGATGTCTGGCCCAGACTGTCAAAAGCAAACATTAAACAGACCAGGATTAAAAAGCAGATCCCAAACAGGACTCCAGTCAAGTTTCCCCTCCACTCTGAAATTAGTTAGAGCTGACGAAAAAACTGGCTCTGGACTTTGAAGAAATACACAGTCCAAAAGGCTGCGAGTCAGCTCAGACCTGACAGGCTGATAGGTCATGTCATGTTATGGCAAATCTCAGTCCTCTGCGGCTGATTTATCACGTACTCTGTGGGATAGAATGATTGCTATTGGTGAAATGGAGAAGGAAGGGAAAGGAAAGGAAATATGAGAGAGGGAGAGAGAGAGAGAGAGAGAGAGAGAGAGAGAGAGAGGAATATACCATAATTTGCTTCATCTTGCAACCCAGAGCTTGCATCAAAAGAGCCAAACTAGCTCCCTGAAGTGGGGTAGGAATGCTGATAAATTCTCACTACTGTGCAAACAGATTAACATTACCCCCATACAGATTATTAAAATAATTTTACAGATTCAGAAGAACTGACTAGGCAGCCGAAGACACATTCATAATTCACGAGCTGGAGACAGGGAAAGAGTTATGAACCTTATGCGTTTTTTAAAATGTCTCTGCATGTGTCACTTTGGCAAGGAACTCTCAACACAATTAAAACTATACTAGCACATCAATAGGGCTCAATTGAGAGCTGTGTACCTGCCTTTTACTAGGCTGCTGCTTTATGGATGCCTCAGGAAGAAAGGCGAAATGGGAACTTCACCGCTAATTAAAGGGAACCTTCGGTGCCTGAGGAGAAATGGTGGCATTTCTCAAATACATATAAAAGGAGGGCGTTTTCAAAATCTATGCCAAGGGTTTGGCTCTTCCACAGCCCCCAGAACAGCTCTCTGTGTGTTTGGAAGTTGCATAGCTATTTTGTTTGTGATTAATAGCTTGCTTTCCAGTACAAATAAGTCATTAAGAAGGGTGGGGTGGGGCGCAGAAAACTGATGGCTAGAAGCAAGGCCAGAAACATCACAGCCAGTAGGAAATGCATTCCACATTTCTCAACCTTTCACCCCCTTGCTTATTTACCCAAGTGGGGTCCCCTCTGGGTGACTTCAGCATGACCCCTTAAGTGAAAAACCTCACTAGGGTTTCAACAGAGGCCCCTTCTCTTGTTCCCTTCCTGTAGGCCTCATTGGCACCTTAAGGGTTGAGTGAACACACTGTTTAGGAACAGTCTCTGGGGCGTGACAGGACAAAAACTGCCAGGAGGCTTCATGTCACCCTCTCACAAGCTTCTGCCCTCAGTGGGGCACCCGTGAGTAGGAAGGTCCCCTGCAAACAGGCTAGGGTGTCATCTTCTCAAGGTTCCAACCAGTCAACACGCCCACGAGTGGTGGCAGCCTGTTACGTTGGTTGTGTTTGGTTATGGAGGAAAGACAACTATGCACCAGTTACCCATGAGGAGCTGTTCCCCGTGCGTCAGTGTCACCAGGATGAGAGATGGGGACAAGGGCAGCGCATCAGGCGTGCACGCAGCTGAACAAACACTGCTCTTCGCACCTGAGCGAGCATCTGGGTTTGGGATAACAGGCGAGACCCACCCACATCCTCAGCTTATACAATACCCCATCACAGCTGCACACCAGAGCCAGGAGGGGCTCCCGGGGGACAGCAAGCTCCTGGCTCCACAAACCTCCACCGCCATCACCCCTACTCAGATCTCTTAAACACTTGCTCTGTCTCCCAGGGAACCTTACACACCACCCTGCCAGGAAACAGACAGAATGCCCCTTACATACCCCACAACATCCAGGAGCCTACAAGATATTACAGTCAAGTCACTGAAATGGCGTATCAAAGTCACAGGACACTAGCCAAGGGACCAGTTTGGAGCTGAGTTGTGCCAACAAGACATGGGACATTTAAAGAGGGTCCATGTCTCCACAGAGGTTGGAGGGCATGGTTGGCTATCACCAAGCAGAAGGAATACTTCCTGGTTTGTTCTTTGAGGCAGCTTGTGGGCCTCTCGGGGTAGGCGCTAAGGCACTCAGTCTAAGCTTTCCTCGCCTCTCGTCTCCACCTGTGCTCTACTGACGGCCCTGTGTGCTGTTGCCCAGCCTATTGGAATCCCAGAATCAAGGCAAGCAATGCTTGTGGGCACAGGGAGTGTAGCCAGAGTATGGGGAAATTAGGCCTTCTCTTGGCCACTTCTACTCACTTTGTTTCATTGTCTCTGCCCTGGAAATGGCTCCAAAAAGTCTCAAGGGTCATCCAATCACTAAGTTCACTGGGATGTCTCTGGCTGTGAGAAATAAATCTTACAAGGCATTGCGTTTGTGGTTAGATGCTATGCAGGAGAGGCTGGGGTGTGTGGGGAGAAATGTGTCTTACCCATGGTAAACTCTTGATAGCCATGTTAACTGAACTGAGACCTGGCATGAGTGTTAAACAGGTCTCCAAAGACAAGTCACCAATGTTAGGACGACTGGCAGCACACAGTGTGGTAAAAGAAACAATGAATGACAGAAGTCACCCACAGAAGAAAGCGGAGTGGAGTGGATGGGGATCAGACTGTCCAATGGAAAGAGCAGGACCCAGTTGACTTCTTGAAACAGGTGTTTTAGTCTAGTTTCTGTTACTGTGACAAAATTCCTGAAACAGACTACTTTATGAGGGAAACAGTCTAATCCAAATAAAATACACATCTAAAGCTTAAACATGAGACAAAACATGAGCTTTTTGCATCTCTGGGTCAGGATGGCTGTTCCCAGATCCATCCTGTCTCCACCTCCTAGCTCACTGTAGGGGTTCTAAGAGTAGAGAGTCTCATATCCAGCCTTACATGGGGTCTTGGGATCTAAACTGACAAACTTAGGCTTGCATAGCAAGCATTTACCCTCTGAGTCATCTCTTTAACCCTGGCCTCTACATCATAAAGGTCCCACTACCTCAGCCTCATGCATCCTGGACCCAATTCTCAGCACATGAGCCCCTGGAGGAGAAAGCACATCCCCAGAACAGGATGTGGGTGAGCAGAGAGAAGGGCAGCTCTAGTAGGAAGAATCTGGGTGGCAGGAGAGGTCAAATAAAGGGACCACTGAGAGAAGTCAAAGGAGCTCACCAGGGATGGAGAAGCAGGGGTTCCCGAGCTGCACGGACACGAGCCCTTTACACTCTTGCTGCTCTCCTGCCAGCTGGTTCAACCCAGGGTCCCTACCAGCTACCTGAAGCCTGTGGTAAAGAGCACAAGCTGTCGACAGCTATGGCTGATCACGCAACCAAGTTTTCTGGCCGATAGGATAGATGGTGGCTTTGAAGGAAGAATCTATAATGTGGATGCAGTGCTGAGCCAGCTACAACCAGGCTGGAAAGAGCAATAGTCTAGAGACGGCCAAGCCATAAAAAGGGAAGGCCTGTGGGAGTATGTACCACAGAAGCACCCAGCAGCCCCCGGGGAGAGGGTTGTCTCCTTGGCCATGATGGAGGAAGGCACTCTTGCTCTCCCCATATGCCATTTTCAGTCTTGTTCAATAGTCAAACCTGCATAGGAATAAAACAGCCTCCGTGTATCTAGTTACCAAGCCACATCATATCATCCTAGGCTCCTTCCTTCTCTCCTCTCCAGAAACACACCACATTCATCTGATATTAATTCACTTTTTCTTTCCTGTTCTGTTTCTCTGTAGTAGCCAAGCATGCATTCCACCAACACCTATTCTGACTTCCTCTGATCTATTGTTTACGCTAGCCAGAGTGATTCTTTTTCTAGGTCAAATCTAGTTGCATCCACAGATAAAAATGCCCAAGGGCTTCCCATTGTTCTTAGGGTAACAACAAAATCTTTAACACATCTTGTCAGGTTCAACAGAGTCTTTCTGTACCTGCCTCCCCTACAGCACATTACACACACACACACACACACACACACACTTCCAATGGCCTTCGATTCCTACCGTGTTTTCCCCCACCCCAGGACCTTTGCACATGCTATTCCTAGTGCCTGGACTGCTTTTCCTTCCTTTGTTATGTAATTAAGTCCTATGTCTTTCAGGTTTTGTTACAGAATAATCTATGAGCATGCTTGTGAGAGATTATCTGCATTAGATGTCTGTAAAGAAATATCTAAATTAGATTCATGGAAAATGCATCTTGAATGTAGGTGAAGCAACCTCATAGGCTGGGTTCCTGGGCTGCATTAAAAAGGAGAAAGCTAGCTGAATATAAGCATTCAACTCTTCCTGCCTCCTGACTGTGGCTGCAACGTCACCAGACACTTCAAGCTCCTGTCTGAAAGGGCATGTTCACGTGTGTCGCTGTAGGGAATGGAAATATACATGCACATGTACATCTAGAAGCCAGTGGTCAACACAGGCCACAGATGATGTAGGATGCATAAGGCCATGGAGGCCTCGTGAGGCAAAGAAGGTGGCTTCCAAGTGGGGACTCCATGTCTTCTCTGTCATGTTGGACTCCAGTGTGAGTCCAAACAAACCCTCCCTTCCTTGATTTGCTCACATCAGAGCATTCTATCACTGCAAGGAGAAAGAGATACAAGGTCTTTCCCCAAGCACCACTTGCTTAGAGAAACACCCCTGCCTGGCCCTAACAACACCCTTTCACCTGAGATACTGCCTTATAATATTTACACTTATTAATTAGCCAAGTGCCTACTTTTCTATCAAGATAATAAATCTGAAGTTGAACTGTACATTTATTTGGCTACCAGCAGCCCTCTGGACTGGAGGCTCAGTGATGCTAGGAACGATACTGCTCCTTGTGTGAGCTCCAGCACCTAGCACAATGCATGACTCATGGATATGGTCAACAAATACAGGACTCAAAAATAAACTAGCCCAGAATGAATGGATGGATGATTCGAATAGTTCTTACAGTTTTTACTCCATTAATGCCCCTTTTCTTGGCCGATTTCACCAGTCTTCACATGAAGCAAAGGCCCTGGTGTCCAAATATTAACCGCTCTGTCAGCTCCAGCCTTCCAGTGTCGTTTTCCAACAGTAAGCCTTCTGTGACAGGAAAAGCAATTCCAGAACTGAGTGTCACCACCAGGGATCTGATACATAGCCACCGTAAGGCAAGCAGGAAGTTGACACACCAATGAGCCCACTCTAAACCCATGTAGCAAGATGACAAAGAGATGGTAGCTTCTAGGAACCAAAAGTCACAGTTCATTGCACATTATTTCAGCAGTTGGAGTGGCAGCAGGACACACTAGAGTCACAAACAATAAAAAGCAATGAGGCTGAGCTGTGGGTCTGTGGCAAAGTTCCCCAAATGTCTGTACCCGAGGGTCTGTGTCATTTATATCCCTGATAGCATGTCTGTTTCCATTCTACCCACTACACACAGAACACCAGCCATGACCACCTCCAGTGTAAGCAGTCTTAGCTCTAAAACACCACAGGTAATGTTCCTGGCTTCTGACGAGTTCCCTAAAAGGCATCTGGATTCCTGCTCAAGAGCCAACTTGTGTTTTAAAGAGCAGCAAACAGTGGTTGATGTGAACAAACAGTGAGCAATCTCACCCCAAATGTGCATTCCCTAAAGGAAGTCGCCCCATCTGGCCTCTGTTCTTCTGTGGGGGAACAGGGCCTGTTCGTGAGTGTGTAGCTGTATGGGGTGGGAGGGATACATGAACATGTACACATGGAGGCCAGAGGTCAACAGAGGCCACAGATGATGTGAGATTCATAGGGGCACAGAGGCCTCATGGGAAGGAGGAGGTGGCTTCCATGTGGGGACTCTAAGACTGAAAAGGGACAAACCTGTATTAACTAGGATGAGAAGGAGGAGAGTATACCCAGAAGATCCTGGGGAAGCCTCTGAGCCCTTCAAAAGAAACAAGAAAAGGAAGTTAGGCCAGCACTTGAACCAAGCAGGTCTCACAGCCATCCATGTGAGGACCCGCAAGGGATTAAACTTGACAACAGCCATTGCCCCCAGTAAGGTCCCCGTGCCTAACTCTTCCCAAAGAAACACCATGGTTCTGTTCTTCTGCAGAAGGATAAACTGGGACCCATAGCACTGCTCCTTGAAAATTAGTCTAACATATGAATTACAAATGTAAAAAGGCTCTAACTTGTTTCCTAGACCAACAGCAGCACACTGTGCTGGTGAGATGGAAAACCTGCAAGTACTGCAGACATCATGGGAACCACCTCTGAGTCCCCCTCATCATTCTGGACAAACAGCTGACTTTCTTGTCCTACCATTTCAGGCCACGTAATTGAGTCTTCCTGGTGGGAGTAGATGCATCCTAGTGGTACTCAATGGCCAGGCTAAGGCAGTAGAAGGCCTCTACTCCTGTCCTCTAGAAGAAGGAAAGGACTCTGAGAAGAGAGAGAGAGAAGAGGTTGCAGAAACTGTACACTCCTTAGCCATCTCTTTCTGGGATCACCTCTGAGACAGCAGTGGGTTCAGGAGACCTGGGGTCTGCCATTGACTAGGAGTACATTCCACCAGCAGGTGCATGGGACTGGTCCGATGAGAGAGAGGGACAGAGAGAGATGGGGGAAAGTGGGTAGTGTGCATATACGGATATATACATATTTATGCATGCGTATATTTACTGTATAGATTTGTGAGTGCTAGCGTATCTGGTGTGCATTCTTTCTATCAGGTTACTGAATCAAGCCTGCAATAAGAAAAGAAAGGTAAAGAAATCTCACCAAAAAAGCACTCAGTGTGGAAAGGTCCTGGGCAGACATCCACTCGTGGACCCTGAGCTAGGTATGACCTGCCCATCACTCTTCCAGATTGCTTTGGGCCTCTCTTGAAATAAACAGGACAGGACACAGGGAGCCCACTCCTTTTATGGAGTTATTAGGCCAGTGACTAATAAGAAAAAGGAAAAAAATTAAACCCACACACAATTACCAAGATGGGAAGCAACTGAACGTGTGTGTGTGTGTGTGTGTGTGTGTGTGTGTGTGAAATAGAAATTCCAATCAATGGGACGAGCTGTCACTGGCTCCCTTGTCTAAGACCACCAATTAAAAAGACTTGTTTCAAAGGATGAATTGTTCAGTTTCTTCTAGATAACTATGGAATGTTCTCAAAAGACTAAGCCATAGACTGACTCCTGCTGGGCTGATATGTAGAAAAGAAGAAAATATTTTTAACAGAACAGTACTGGAAGCTGTGAATGTCTAAAAGCCCCTCCCTACCCCAGAAGGCACACATCATCTGGGCAGAAGCCTAGGCTTGCATTCCTAGAGAGGGGTCAAGAAGAGCAGGCACCTGCCATGGGAAAGTCTGGGTCTCGACAGAAGGAAACAGGAGAATCCATCTGACTGGTGTGCAGTGTAGTCTCGTTTCTGCATGCAGAGAAGGCAACCAAGAACAGAGCCATGAGCAGAGCCTGCATTTCCTGCTCATCTGCTGTGTCCCCTGAGAACCTACTGAGGCAGCAAGCTGATTCTTTCAGAGGTGAAAGAAGTTATGAAGATCACCTGTCCCTTCTCAGCTAGGAAACCCAGGCTCAACCTCCCAGCCTGGTTCTGGTTTGCAATGGAAGGAGAGTAACCACATACTGCTTGTGATTATGTCCCAGGACTGCGATTAGGCAACCCACGAAACACCTCTAGCAAAGGCGCCCACAACTGACTTGAACTGTTGTCAGAACACCAGCTGCTGTTGTAAAGGGCCCAAGTGTGCGTGTGGTCCACAGAGGCCTGGAAATCACTGGAGACCCTGCTGCTGAGCAGTCCTGGAGAGCCAGTCTTAACAGTGTCCAGCCTTCACCCTACTCACAAGCCACTCAGCTTGGACCTTTTGTTAAGATTCCACATAACACACCGTTAAACCAAAAAGCCCTGCAGTCCGGGTTGCCAGCATTCTCCCTGGGGTTCTAAAGGCAGGCCCTTGCGCTTTCAGGACAACACTTGACTCACTGAGCCACTGCCCCAGCCACTCCCCTCCTGGTTTGTGTTTGTAAAACCACCAGTGAAGACGGACATGGACGGGAAAGCCTGATTCTCTGTTCAGTTATCTTTTGCTGAACCAGGCTGGAAACCATGATGGGGAGAAACCCAGTTTCTTGGTATTGTCTTCCAGCCAAACATGGGCTTCTGGTCTCCAGCCTTTGAATATATCCAAAGGCTCCTCTAGTCCCTCAGAAGAGAAACAGTGTTATCTTCTACCGTCTTCTCCAAGCAGGGGTCTAACTCCTCCCACACTACCCCAAAACTGCTGTGAGCACCAGAACCCGGTCACGTGCTGTGTCGTAGATGGCTTCCCTATATTGAGTCCTGCTCAGAGGGGCCTCCAGCAGATCTCCGTCCCCGGATGGTGATAGCCAGGATTGTCCTGACTGTAGTTTTAACCACAGTGGCATTCCTTCCTTACCAGACACTATTCTAAGCACCATGTATGTGTTTCTGTAAACTTAAACCCAGGTCTGAAGAGAAGTGCTGAGATCTGCCCTCACCCACCCTGGAAGGGCTGAGCCAGATTCCGCCTCCTGCCTCTGTGCACTCTGACTTCCTTCTGCGCCCTCTACACACTGTGCCCCAAACTCCAACTCCAGAAAACACACAGGCTGGAGAGAGAAATCCCATGGTTAGGTCATAGACAGCTAGCTATTAGAAATGAGGGGACTGTGGGCATGGCAGGAGGATAATTGGGAAGCTGGAAAGACTCGTAAAATACAGAAGTCACCTCTCTAGCAAGACGGGAAGCAGAATAGACCAAACACGCCAGTTCCTCAGCCCAGGATGAAGAAAGGTTTGAAGAAACATCTAGATCTCATGGTACATTCCCTTCTCACCTCCAGATTCCAGCCTGGGCCGACGCATCAGCAACCCCCTACCAGATCCCACACCCCACTGGTGCTCAGTCACGCCCCCTTTTCCCTCCTGCTATAGATGGGGAGCCCACAGCACCTCTTATGGTTCATCTTCCCCTAGCCTCTCTCAAAGGGAAGGAGCCTCCCACGGGCCACACCCTTGCCAAAGCTGGGCCAGCGCCATCTTCCCTCCTGCTAATTCCTCCCATTATTCCTGGATCAATTTCCTTACCCTGCACTAATTTCTCGCCCTCTCCGGTGTTTATCCCCTTCAGATATTTGCAGGCTGTTATCATGTACCCACTTAGCCAAGCAGAGCCCATTAAGTTCTTTTCATCTTTCCTCATAAATCAATCCCTTAATCCCTCCAAGCCCTTTAATCGGACTTGCTGCTCCTCTCTGAACTCCTTCCAGTTTCCTCACATCTCCGATAATGTGGTGACACGAGGCTGGTTGTGAAACTCAGCTGCTGACTCACCCAGGTCTATGAGCGCCAGGAAGACCACTGCGCACACGCGCGCACACGCAAGCGTGCACACGTGCCTACACACACAAACACACACACGCACGCATGCCTACACACACAAACACACACACACACACACACACGCATGCACGCATGCACACAGACTTCAGCAGGGACTTGGGCACCCGTCTGAATAGCTGCCAGCCCCTAACACTCATGCTGTAGGCATATCACCACGGAGAATCTGGATATCTTCCCCACCCAGGGTGCTTTCCCACGTTCCGGTGTCCTGCAGGACTTGTAGGGATGGAAAAATGTTGTAGAAAGTTTTATAGCCCCACAATATTTCACTACAATTCACACACACTCCCCAAGAATATAGATAATGACACTGAACTCAGGGAACCTAGGGACCCAGGGAATGCCACATTGGAGCCCCAAGCTAAAATAAATTCAGTGAGGTACCCTTCCATACCACAGTTATGGCCATGATTAAAAAGACTGACAACATCAAATGTTGGTGAGGATCCCAACCAAGCAGAGTCCTCAGCCCCGGCTGGGAGACAAGAAAAGGAAAAGGTCACTTCGGGGAACAATCTAGCAACTGCTCCTGAAATGAAATGCACAAGCAACTCAGAAACCCTACCACCCTGTGCTTACACAAGAGAAGTGCAAATGTATTCACCAGGGCTTGTGTGCAGATGCATACAGCAGCAGCCTAGCAACTAAAATCTACAAGTGGCTCAGCTGTGCCACAACAGAAAAGGAATGTCAAGGCCCAGGCATTCCTGGAAGAACACAACAGAAAGAAGAAGCATGCCACAGGCAAGAAGACCTCACACCAGTTAAAAAAAAAAAACACAAACCCAATGCAGTAGGTAAAGTCCTGAGACTGTCGTCCTAACTAAGCTATGATTGAAAAAAAAACATGTAGCTCCTGGAGGGAGGGGAGCAGGGATTAACTGGAAAGGAATTGATGGAAATTTCCTGTTGAATTCTTACACTTATCAACCTCCTCCCCAAAAAAATGGTACATCTTGGATTTGTGCATGCCACCAAAAAGAAAAAAAAGCAAATAAATAATAGGCCGTAGAGATTATTCAAGTCCCACCACACACTCCCAGTACCTACATCATGGCTCACAACCATCTCTAACTCCAGTTCCTGGATGTGGTACCCAGACCCACATGTGGACAAAATACCAATACTCATAAAATTTTAGGAGAAGAAAAATAAGCAAACCCATCAATACTGAGCTCCAAAATATATCACGATTATGACCTTTCAGAGAGAGTACACTGACCTCTGCAGCTTGCTATGGCACAAACTTGTGATGGCCAAGCTTTGATTATCAGCTTGATAGAAGTTAGATTCATCATGGAAACAGATCTATGAGTGAGTCTGTGAAGGATTGTCTAGGTAAGGTTAACTGAGATGAGAAACCTCAGCTTGTGTGTGGGAGCTACCATTCCTCAGGTTGGGGTTCTTGACTGATAAAGAGAAAGGAGGTGAAGTATGTAATCAATCAGGGTTCTCTGCTTCCCGACTTAGGATGCCAGCTGCCTGCTCCTGCGGCCATGCCTCTTCCTGCCATGGCATCCCCAGGAGCCACAGCCAAGCTTCCTTAAGCAGCTTCTGAGGGGTATGTTGTCATACAAAACACATAACGAGTGTAGTACTGAAAACCCATGAGGGACTGGGGATGAGCAAAGGAAGCAGAGTTAAAATGGGCAAGGAGGAAACTGGCGGGAACTAGTTGCCACCACCAGACAATTCCTTCAGTTTTTCTGCAGGTTAGAAATTTCCCACCACTTCTCTCTCCCCATCTCCCCTTACC
>LOEQ01000274.1:104260-117111 GCA_001685075.1 Bramus lutescens
GGAGGAGGGGAGGAGGTGGAAATTTTTAATATTTAAATAAATTATAAAAAATAGCAATAAAATAACTTCTAAAAACATAAAAAAATGAAATTTCCCACCAGAAAATGTCAGATTGAAAATCCAGCCCTGTCCACGTTTGGGCTTTTTAACCATGAAGCAAAACACTGATGTTTGTTCTGACTTCTGTCATCGTGTCACTATCTTAATACTTTGTTTCCAGTTCTGGGCGCGGCCATTCTTGCAGTCGCCCTTCCCCGCCAAGTCTTCTGTCTTCTTCTCTTCCCCATTTCCCATCAATCTCTCCATCCTGGGTGGGGCAAGGCCAGGGTTTCTTACCCTAGGACTCCTACAGGGGAGACAGGAAGTGGACCCCCAGACTACACGGAGCTAATGAAAGCTCTTATGGGTGAAAATGTGCATTCCCCAAGATGGGGATCCTTAGTTCTCCTTAGATTCACAACTGTCACAGAGGCTTATGGCCCGTGAAGGGTCCTGAAGACTTATTGAAGGGATACTTCCATAAGGTCAGATCACGCCTCCATTTAGAAAAAAAAGTCTATTTGCAGTTATCAAGTATATCTTCATGGTATTCACTCTCATGTAGAAGGAAAGAGGGCTAATAAAGAAGCCAGACATCTGGGAGCCTGAACATCATCTCAAGCTGTGTGCGCTGTGTGCAAAAAGACCACATTATTCAGAATAAAATCAAAATTGCAATACCATAAACAAGAATTTTTAAAGATTTGTGTGTGTGTGTGTGTGTGTGTGTGTGTGTGCACTCATGTGTGTACAAGTATCCCTTCACATCCAGGTGCATTGGGAAGCCATCATGATGTCTTCCTCAATCACTTCTACACCCTATTTTTCTTAAGTATCAAAATGTGCTTCGCCTTTTTAATTTTTTTTTATTTCTATGTGCACATTTGCTTGTATGAGGGTGTCAGGTCCCCTGGAACTGGAGTTACAGACAGTTGTGAGCTGTCATGCACATGCTGGGAACTGAATGAACCTGGGTCCTCTGGAAGACAAGCCAGTGCTCATCTCTCTAGCCCAAAGGCTGAATTTTGTTGTTGTTTGTTTCTTTGTTTGTTGAGACAGGGTTTTACTATGTAGCACTGGTTGTCCTGGATCTTGCTCTGCAGACCAGACTGGCCTCAAATTCACAGAGATCCACTTGCCTCTACCTCCCTAGTGCTAGGATTAAAGGTGTGAGCCACCACCACCTGTCCACCCTAATTTTTGAGACCGGGTTTCTCACTAAACCTGAAGCTGGCATTTCAGCTAGACTGGCTGGCCAACCAGACCCTGGGATCTGCCTATCTCAACCTCCACCACTGTGGCATTGCAAAGGTGCATCACCATCCATACCAAAGGTACATTACAGAGGTGCATCACCATCCATGCCAAAGGTACATTACAGAGGTGCATCACCGTACATGCCAAAGGTACATTACAGAGGTGCATCACCGACCATGCCAAAGGCCTGCTGAATGAACACTGGGGATCAAGTTCAGATTCCCATGTTTATATAGCAAGCTCTTGGCCTACTGCGCCATCTCCCCAGACCCAGTGTTTTTAAGCCTTTGATACAATGAGTAAGTGAAACTGTATATTAAGTGCTTAGAGCAATGAAATAAATAAAAGGAATGAGTTTTCTGAAAACCTACTATACACTGGGCACATTTCACTTAATTTCATCTTCCATTATTATGTAGCCTTGTTTTATAGATTTAAAACAACTATATCTCAAATTATCCCTCTAAAGTCATACCACTCTGGTCTCCAGCATTCATTTTCTTCATCATCTTTTCTAAGCAAGGTCCAGTCAGCATTATCATGACTCCTAGCTCTAGCTTTGTAAAATCCTGCAGGTCTCATATATTCTGTTTCATGGGCCTTAAAAGGCTCAAAATAACCCAGAAAGGGAAGCATTGCAATCTTCAGGCGCTGCTCTCTGGTTTGGAGGTTGGCATACTCGCTGTGTTACATGGCCCAGTTCCTGATCTGAAACCCTCCGTTCTTGCAAAGGACAGAGAATGATTAAGCTTGGAGCAAGAAGGGACAGGGACAATGGCACGTCCCGCCACAGCTTTCCATAAAGCACCTTGAGCTTGCTCAATGGAAAGCAGAGTCCTGCATCCCAGAGTTCCAGGATTAGCAGGTATGCTCCCCTGGGTTTGCAGCTGTGAGACCATAGAGCACAGTTACCCAGTGATGCTACCTTCTTCGCTACAGAGAACTCTTTCATATGTGTCTGTACATGACAGGGGCTGTCATTGGCCTTCACGTCTGGATTCTAGGCATTTCTATGAGGGGGAAACCCTTCACACCCCACAAACTGCAGGGCTTGAGAATTTAAGGGGTTTGCCCTCTGGTCCATGCGGCTGTGGGCAGAGGGTAGGGGGAGAGGGCTGGAGAGGAGTGGCAGTCTCATCCTGTGAGACAAAATGCCAGTTCGGAGGCCTCCAAGAGCCACACTGCCAGCTCCTTTGGTCACCTTTTCCTCTGGGAGGGAGGCAGCCTTAGTAAAAGTAGCACGAGGGAATGAGAAGCTGGTGCTGCAAAAAGGTCTGCTCTGCCCTGACACCTTAATAACGAGACCAAAAAAGTTAAAAAAAAAAAAAACCAAGCATGGTAGCACATGTCTCTAACCCCAGCACTTGGGAGGCTGAGAAAGAAATAGACATGGCCAAGGTCCTCCCACCCAGTAAAGGGCACACCCCCAATTCCTAAATTCTTTCTTAGGCCCCACCCCTTAAAGAATTCTCCAGCCACAATAGAACCATAGGCTGAACACAGCTTGCAGAACACAGGACTTTGAAGAACAGTCAAAATCTATATCCTCTCAGTTGCTTCCTGGAAGAAACAACCCCAAACCTCCCTGTAAGGAGCAGTAAAAGACCATCCTCTCCAAGATACCCAGTCACATTCACCTGCTTGGGGCATCGCACCTTCTAGAAAGAAGTGCGGTTTCATCATTAATTGGGCCTCAGCAGGCCCCACTGCTCAGTAACTGAACTCGGCAATGCTTACTTTCCCTGAAGGAAATGGCAGAAGCTTACAGGCTTTCAGCAAGGACACAAGCCTGTCAGGTTCTTGCAAGACCAGGAGCTAGCTAATGAGACCCTGGGGATAAGAAATAGGAAAGGGCGAGTGTCTTCCCAGGCACTTTTCTCCCTGGTGATCTCTGAGTAGGATAAAGATAATTTTTTGAAATGCAGTACAAGACCAGACAGGCACCTGTGGGTTACGCAGTACCGGTGAAGCAAGAAAGATGAGGCCCGGGTTCTAGGAGATGCTTGAAGGGCATGACCTGGCCATTGCAACTGTAGAAATGGTTAATTTCTTAAAGATTTATATTTACTTTTTAAAAATTATATGTATATGTGTGTGCCTGTATGTGAGCATACATGCATGTAAGCATGTGAGTATACATGCATGTAAGCATATAAGAGGTACCAGATCCCCCAGGGGGCGGAGTTACTGGCAGTTTATAGCTGCCAAGTGTGGGTGCTGAGAACTGAACAAGGGTCCTCTGCAAGAGTACATACATGCAATTTTTTGAAGATTTTATTTTTAATTGTATGCATATATGCGGTGGTGAGGTGTGTGCACGTGAATGTGGAAGACGGTGTCAGATTGCCTTGGAGCCTGAAGTTACAGGTAGTTGTGAGCTTTAATGCGGGTGCTGAATTCAGGTCCTCTGTAAGAATGGTAGACACCCTTCCTGGCTGAGTCGTCTCTTCAGACCTGAAAATGACTGTCCCCATCACATCTCCAACAGCACCAGGCTCTCTATGGCTCTCTGCAGTGGGTGGCTCTAGACCCTGCCTCTGCGTCCGTCAGTCCCAGAACTCTGGGCAGAAACCTCTTCCATCCACAGGATTCATGGGAGGGGAGGAGATTCCTGTGGCTTCGCTCAAGCCATCTTCCCCATGCCTCATACAGACCACAAACTTGACTGTCCTGCTTCTCCCCTTTCTCCAGGCCTCCAAGGAGACCCCACACACAAGAAGAAGAAAAAAAAAAACACCACCCATTAGATTCTCAGAAATAAAAGTGTTTCCCACTCACGTCCCAATTTGGAAGAACTTGTCCAAAGACAAGTCGGCATGGAAGTCATCTTTTCCTTTCTCAGAGGGTGGATTTTAGTGATAAAGTTGTAAATTGCTTGTCCGTTATTAATGTTAAACTCGCAGCAGTCAGCCCTAAAATCTGCAATTATAACAATTCATAAAAACAGCCCCTTTGTTAGATTCGCTTGAAGAGCTTTTGAAATATAATTGCAATGTGGCGCAAAGTAAAATAAAAATTCAGATTTTCTTTTACTGAGGCCATGAACAATACTGTCCTTTTTTTTACAGCAGCGGAAAGCCTCAAGACATCCGTTATATTCCTTCAATGAGCTTTGTTCAATAAATGCTAAGCCTTGAAGCTTTTAAATGTATTAAAGTGATTATGATATCATCACTCCGAAGGCACTTCAATAGAACATTAAGACAGAAACTATTTCCCTCCACACACGGTGTAACAGTAACAAAAAGTTGATTAAATGCACATTGTATCAAAAATATTTTCAGTATTTATAGACATATGTAGATATTGTTAACTGCAACCCACACCAAGGGGAAGAAGAAGATGAGAAAGTAATAAAAGCATTAGAGAGAAAGCAAATTGTGATGCTTAATCTTCAAAACTTAGACTGTGAGTTAGCTGGCGGATTCATAGACAAAGTCACACACTACATAAAAGAGAGTAAGGCTGAGAGTGAAGGAAGAATGGAAGAACCTATCCTTGTTTTCTTTTCTCGTACCCCCAACACTTCTCCACCTCATGTATGCCATTTTTCCTTAAACAGCTTAATGTGTCTGCTGGCAGCAATGGGAACTACTTATTTAAGAAGAAGGATCACCCTGCATTTAACATACTTGAGGCAGGGGAGGTCTGCAGGAGGGCAGATGCCTTTAGGCAGAAGCCTGGGAGGTGCAGAACAGTTAGCAGGAGGGATGTGAGCTGGGGTCAGAGTGCTAGGACAAGATGCCAGCTTTGCCTTGTTCCCAGCCTGTTACCCAGTGCTCTCAGCCCAGATAAGGGGATTGTGAATTCACATGTGAATTTATCCCTATTAAACGTTCAGTAACAGGGTCACTTGGCTGGAAAGGCAACGCTGAAAGCACCATGGTCACATGGCAGCGGAAGAACAGATGTGAGAAAGGCAGAGGGGGTGCTTCAGGCCTTCCTTTGAGTGCACACAGATTAATGTTTCTAACCGCTGTTGTGTTCTGTGCCTTGCTGGCATGCTCGGCTTTATCTCGAAGGCAGGCTCCCAAGGCACTAAAAATGTAAGCAGACCCAACAGGATGGTGATGTTTACTTTTTGGAATAAATATTTATATAGTAAAGATATTCATCCTAGGCTTACCATTGTTGGTGCAGATATTACTCCTAGCCTCTTAGGTGTGTTTATGAGGTTGTATGAAGTGAAAGAGTTTTGTATCTTAAAATTACAATAGAGAATAGTATTCTAAGGCACAAGCAATGAAACTATTGAAGAGACACCAGCAAACTCCCAAACCAGCCGAGACCCAGCCCCTACATCCGCCCACATGCAAGTGCCTGTGTTTCTGGTGGCAAACACTCAATAAACAATACCGGCTATGCTCAGAAAAGCCACACCCAACATGGAACCTTAAGATTTTCTTATGGAAGAGTCTCTGTATTCATCATACCAACCATGTCCCCTGGCCCCCTGTAATTACTTGAACCAGTCCAGAGACAGGAATGCAGAACAAAAGACAAAGAAAAAATGGGAACTGAAGATGTTCCAGCCAGTGGCAAGTTCCCCCACTCAAGCAACTAGCCAGCACCAGGGGCCAGAATTGATTTTCTATATGACATCAGGAAAGATCACCACTCCTGCACAACACTGCCCACGGGGATGGTGTGAAGTCATAATTAATTCAAGCAAATTTAATTCTGAGGGTCTAGGTGACAAACAATTCCCTTACAATCTGCAGCTCGGTCGCAAACATCCTAGACAGTTGGGAATTGCTGCAACACTGGATGAGATGACAAGAAGCTACAAACTGAAAGGCCTGGGACCAAAGAATGATCCTTCCAAGTCAGGGAAGAAAATGCTTCTAATGTAGCGGCAAACTCAAATTTCACAGAAAATACACTGCTATAAATATTCCTACTTCCTCCTCCACTGGGATCTGCTCCCCCTACTCCCTGTGACACGTGATAGGTCAATTTAATTCCTTAACTATCACGGGTCAATAAGTCAACAAATACATTCTTTGTGTTAGGGTAAAGGAACATTATTATGCCCCGACATAAGAAATCTGATAGAAGTCACTTCCACAGTCAGTGTGGGAACTAAACCCATGGAAGTCTAGAAGTCCTATGTCACAGTCAACTACAGATCAGTCATGCCTTCAACAGAGAATGGGCAGGGCCACTAAACCTAGTTTCAGGCTGGCAAGATGGTTCAGTGGTCAGGGTACTTGCTACCAAACATGACAATCCAAGTTTAATCCCCAGAACCCACACAGTGAAAAAGGAGAAAGACAACACACACCCAAATTCATCCTCTGCCTTCCATATGCACACACATACACACAAATAAATAAATAAATAAATAAATAAATAAATGTTTTTAAAAACTAATTTCTTTTTTGGTTTCATAGATTAGTTGAGCAGTGGGATCACACAGAAAAAGATTCACCAGGTCTGTAGAAAGGTATCCCAAAAATCTAGTTCCACTCCAAGCACCATCAACCAAGGGCCTCAGATCTTCCTGGCCTGGTTCCAGGTCTCCCTGAAAGACCTGGATACCTTCTGTCTAAAATGAAGGGCTGATTGTCTGTGTGCTCATTCAGTCCTGTCATTCTCAAGACATCTGGTCACTCTGACAATCCCAAAGGTGTTCCACTTAGAATTACACTAAATGAATTCATATTGCTTGACTCCCAGTAGCTATGTACTAGGTAATGATGCAGGGCTGGGCTGGGCTGGGAGGGGCGGGGCTAGGGATGCAGGTCAGATGGGTGAGTGCTTGTCTGAGATGGCTGATATCCTCGGTTCTGTGGATATCGCCTAACACCACATAAACTGGGTAGTGGCACAGACCTGTAACCCTAGCACTTTGGAAGCAGAAGCAGGAGGATTAAAAGTCCAGCATCATCCTCAGCTACATAATGAATTTGCATCCACCGGGGTTACTGGGCCTGTCACAAAAGATAATAAAATTAAAATTAAATAACAAACGTTTTTAAAAGGACATTCCACATTCTAGCACCAACAGCCAGAGATTCACCTGCCAAGTAGGAACTCAGCATCTGACTGTGTAAACATAAGTCTGTGGCTCAAGTGTACATAGCTATCAGTCCACAACTCTCATTTCGTGTACTTATGAAGGACCCGCTATGGAATTCCAGTGCTTAACTAGTTACACGTGATAACCAAGGCAGACACAAAACCAGCCTTTGCTCTCGGATGACTGACTCACCTCCCAGCTCCAAAGACAAGCTCTGTAACATCTCTGAACCTCCGCTTCTTCCTCTAGTAAGTGGAGAGACGAGAGATGGTTCTTTGCTCATCGGATCACTGTGAGACGCAAATGAGATGCCCCGGGAAGAGCAGGCATAATAATTGCTATAATTATTACTACTTGCCTCTACCACCATTACTATGAATATCCCACTGGACTGTTGTGAGTGTTAGATGAGAACACTTATTAAGTATTTCGCACCAGTACCTGGCACATGGTAAAAGCAAATAAAGGTTGCTGCTATTTTGATCAGCTGTTCCATCCATTTGCCGAGCGACTGTGCTCTCAGCACCGAGTTAGCTTATGTGTTTCTTTCATCCGATACTTGCTTCCCCACAAGGATTCTCTCCTCTTCAAGTATAGGTGGGCATGGGTGTGTGTATGTTCATGTATACAGGGGCACCTTGCTAAGCATGTATACATATGTGTATGTCTGTACATGTGATAACTACAAGAAGTCTTTCCTCTGGTGTCATACTTTTTTTTTCCTTTTTGAGTCAGGGATTCTCATTGGCTTGCAATTTACCAAATAAGCTAAGTTACACTGGCTCAGGGAGCCACCTGTCTCTGCCTCCCCAATACTTGGATTACAAGCATGCACGCTACACCCAGCTGTTTCTGGGTGGGGGTTGTTTGTTTGTTTGTTTGAGACAGGGTTTCCTGTGTAGCCCTGGCTGTCCTGGAACTCACTCTGTAGGGCAGACTGGCCTTGAACTCAGAGATCCACCTGCCTTTTTCTGCCCCCCAAGTGCTGGGATTACAGGCATATGCTGCCACCACCACCCAGGCCATATACCCAGCTTTTTTACAAGTATCATTTTTAGTACAATATCTCTGAGCTCCAGTCCCTTGAAACACAAATGGTGGCCCCAGATGAGCGAGCAGTTCTCAGTGAAAGCCAGGTTTGGAGAGTGTAAGTTGGGAAACCTGCTCTTAACGTTTGGTAGCCCCTGAAACAGCTGCAACTCGGAGCAGCAGCTTTCCCAAGCAGCTGCCAAAGCCAACCAAGGAGCCACTGTCAGAAAACCCTAAGTTTTCTTCCAATTTTACTACTATTCTTACAAAATAAGAAGACGGACATGTCTATACACCAACTCATGGAGTCCAGTGCATGAGTTTCCCTACTGCTCTTTTAGATACCACTTCCTTGGTTATCTGACACTTGGTGCTATGTATTGAAGCTGGGAACTTGTAGAGAAGTTGGCCTTCCGCATCAGGGAAGACCCTCAATTTCACATGCACATTCAACCAATGTTCTCTACTCACTGAAATCTGTTTGGTCTGAAGAAAATTTGGTTGTTAGCTCTAGACATTTAAGTAGTAATGCATCCCAAAACCACAGGGGCAGTGGTTAAACACCTGCTTTCTCACCTCTGCCACTGACTTACTTAATGCCTGGCAAATCCAATGGGCAAGAGCCTGAGGAGATGGCTCAGTCAGCAAAGTAGTGTCCCTTGCACAAGTGTGAGGACCTGAGCAGGAGCCCCAGCAGCCACACAGGAAGCTGAGAGTGATGGTGTGCTCTCAGAACCCCAGCACTGGGGACGGAGAGACAGTGGGTCCCTGGGATCCAGATTCTATGGCTAGGCAGTACAGCCTAATGGGTAAGCCCTGGATCCCAGTGTCCCAAAGAAATAAGGGAGACGATTCTTGAGGGAAAATCCCCAAGACTAACCTCTGCTCTCAGAACACACAGACACACAGACACACAGACACACACACACACACACAGAATCCAGTGGGCAGGAGAGAGGCAGGAAAGGGAGAGAGAAATCAGCAATGCCAACTTTGGGCCCATTACTGAGTCACTTTGTTAGAGTTTCCCTAACTCCTCCACACAAAGGGAAAGGAGAGCTGAAGAAAACTAAGTAGCTTTGTCTTCAAAAGCCTTCACCAACTGGCACGCAAACACCTGTCAGTGCAAAAGATGCCTCTTTATCAAGCCTTCAGACCTACCAGGAGCCAAGCACGCCTTGAGATCTCCAAGCTATTTTCTTCCAATGTTTTGAAGTCCCTTTCACTTCACATGAAGGCTAATGATTTCAAGAAAGGTGGGAAAGGAAAAGGAAAAAGTTCTTTTTCTCTCTCTCTCCTTTCTCTCTTTTTAAGAAGAAGGAAAAGATACTGAGCCATGATTATGAAGTCCTAAAAGCCTTTTAGCTGACAGCAGAGCTTTGTTGAACAGACTCTGAAGAAGCTCCGCTAAGAGACAAGATGCGGCAATAAAACGGAGGGAGAGCACACACAGGCAGCAGCCCCAGCCTCCCAAGCTCAGGTACCCCATTTTACACCTTAAGTCAGCTTTCGCCCCACAAAGCTCCTTGCAACACTCACGGTCCAGAGGGCATCAGACTAACTGACACATGAGCTCAGCCACCTCATCTATCATGTGCTGCCAACAGAGAAACTGGTTTGTATCAAACTCAGCGCAACCCTGCAGTTCAAAGCAGAAGTGATTTAAACCAGAGTGTGCCATACCCTATCTCCACCAATTCACTCAGGACAGCTGTCCTCAGAGCCTGCATTGAAGAGTGATTGCCCAGCTACCAAAATCTGCCCCAGCTCTACAAAGCTCAGACAACTCATAGGCACTATGCACCTTAGGTGCTGAAGGACCTCATGGGGGCAATGCTGGCTCAAGGACTATCATGGGCATAGTTATATAACCTACTACAATAATTTCAGTTGCTTCTATGTCTTTGGTTATCTGCTTTAAGCACCCAGTACCAGCTGCAAGAGGCCAGGAAGAGGAAGAAGAAAGCACAACCAACATTCCATTAAAGAGCTGCACACTCTTTCCATAGCCTGAGAGGCACCCAAAGCTCAACCAACACCTAGCTTGAGAGCATAAAACCCCAGCATTTGAGCGATGGGGCACTCACCCCTCTCTCAGACAGACCTTCTCTATGAAACTATTACACTCAGAGAGCTTCAAGCTCCAGCTCCCAACCCATCCATCTCCCCGCAGAAAGCACCCCTCAAGTGCTCTTCGGACGGGAAGCCATCACTCACCATTTGCCAGTCTGCACAGTTTTTGCTGACATAGCTGCATTACTAAAAAGAGCCCAATAAGTGAAGCTGATTGGAAATAACTAGCTGTTCTGTGGAGTTGGGACGGGAAAGGCAGATCTGAAGTCTAGAATATCATGATGTGAAGAGGCTCTAGAAAGAACTCCTTAATTATTTAAACACCTGCGCTTCCTCCTGACAGCACATTGTTTGATTTATCAATCGCGTTAAATATTTGGTCATTTACTGGGGTCACTCGATGAAACAGCTCCATGGAGCAAGTATGTATCAAACACTGTAATTCTTTCACAGAAATGCCTGTCTCCGTGATTAATGTTAGAACACTGAGCTAATGCTATCAAATGAAGATGAGTACCAATTTCAGCTCTCTGGTGAAAGTGCAGAGCTCAGGGCCTGCCAGCAGAGTGGCATGGGGAACAGAATAGAATGTATCAGTCTCCAGTGTTGCCAGGCAGACTGGTGGCTCTGGTGACAATGTCTGCCCTCCACTGCTGCCAGGCAGACTGGTGATGCTGGTGACAATGTCCACAAGGATGCTCACGCAGTCACGAGTGGAGACAGCTGGTCCCAGGAGGCTGTCCAATCCTGACTCCTAGCCTGCAGCACATTTTGGAGAGCAATGTCCACCAAGGAAGCTCTGTGCCTTCTCCCCTCCACACCAGACTCACTTGACGGCCAGCTGTGTACATGTTTCCCTAGCTCAAGATGCCCCAGTACTAACTCCTGACCTCCAAACTCCTACCTGATCTTCAAAAGTCTGCACATAGTTTCCCTTCATTATCAGAACTCTGGATGCTGCGTCTGCTCTTTCAACCCCTGTCTCCCAGCACTGCTAAAGCAAGGTCAAACTGTCTTCTTGATAAATCCAGGATGGGTCTCTATCTTCTGCATAATCTCTGATGTTCTTAGCATAATAATGAATGACAGTGGCTCCATGTACTTCATGCCACGTTAAGTTAGTGAGTCAGAAATAAGGAATACAGATGGCAAGAAGGCTCTGTGGGGTAAAGCATTTATTTCGCAGCCTGATGGCCTGTGTTTGATGCCCGGGGCCCATGGAAAGCGGAAAATGACAGGCAATTCCACAGAACTGTCCTTTGGCCTCCACATGTGTGCCAATGTATCTATGTGTCTGGATGTGTAAATCCACACTAGCCCAATAACTATAAAGTTTTTAAAACCTTACAAGAAGTCTAATATTCACGAGATCTGACTCTGCATGCTACAGCTGAAATCAGAGACCCAAATTTTATTTTACTTTTTTAATAAACATTTTCCAGTCATTTAATAGGGTAGTAATTACTAACTTATACTTCTTGCCCTCTGCTAGGTAATAGGAAAATCAGGAAAAAAATAAGTGTTAAGATTTTAAAAAGAAAGTATAATATTACTATTTTGGTTGCTTAATAATATACATAGTATATATACAGTGTTTATACAGAGAGCATCATAACAGAGACCCAAATTTTTAAGTGTTTATGTTTGACAAAAATTGGCCACATACAAGGCCATACACTTACCTAACTCTCTAAAATGGTGGTGACAGTTCAGACTACATTCTCTGAACATACTTCGCAAAAAAAAAACTAAACATTCTCTCTGACCACTGTAAAGAAGGAAAAAAGTCAGAAATTCCAAAAGATATAGAAAAAATCAACATGATTTTTTAGACATGATGCATTAAAGTCTACAGGACAGAACTTAAGCAGTGCTCAGAGTGAAAGGCGAGACTTTGCCGTTTGCACAGGGGTCAGCATCATGGACATCAGGAGAGGAGACAACTGCCAGAGACAAAGAGTGCTCACAGGATAGGAGCACTGAGAGTCCAGGCGCTACTGAGATAATTGTCAGCTACTAAACCAGCAGCCAGAGGGAGAGCCAGGAAATGCCATCCAAACAAGAATACTCATGGAAGCAAGCAGGCACTGTGCCTCACACCTGCAATACTTGCCCTTGGGAGGCTGAGGCAGAAGGTTTGCTGTAGGTTTCAAACCAGTCTAGGCTTGGCTATGAAGTGAGTTTTGTAACAGCCTGTGTTACAAAGTAAGACTCTGTCACAAACACACACACACACACACACACACACACACACACACACAGAAATGTAAATATAACCAAATAAATATATTTCAGAAAGAAAAAACATCATTTTAAAGACTTATTTTCTGTTTATGTGTATGTCTGAGAGTGTATACCACATGTGTATAGGTGCCCACATGTAGTGATAGGGGAGCAGGCCTGCTTTTCGTCCAGCCCAGCTCCCGCACGG
>LOEQ01000274.1:170852-181386 GCA_001685075.1 Bramus lutescens
GAACTCAGGACCTCTGGAAGAGTAGCCAGTGCTCTTAACCTCTGAGCCATCTCCCCAGCCCTAATTTCACATTTTTAAAGTAGAAAAACCTACATATGAAATAGCCATGATAGCCTAGTTGGACCGGTGCACTTTAGAAGTGTTATTTTTTTGCTTGTCCTGTGGCATATTTATATGTCTTTACCACCCAACCATGTCATTAACACTATGATTTTTTTCAATTTCAAAATGGTTGCCAGCTTTTAGTGTCAAGTAAAATAGCTGCCCCATTGTCTAAAGTCCCTACTTCAATGCAGAAATTCTCTTTTGACTTAGCCTGGGTGTACCCATCTCTCCACCTTCATCTGATACTGCAAGGTTTGGGCATAAACGAGACACCTTGGGGGCTAAGGAGAAGTCCATAGGGTAACGTGCTTTCTGAATAAGTGTGAGATCCTGAGTTCAGGTCTCAGAACCCATGTGAAAGCCAGGCTGGGCCATGAGGGCCTAGTGTGTATTATTACTCCAATGTTGGTGAGTAAAGAAAGGATTGAAAGGGTTTGCTGGGAGCCAGCATAGCACAAAAATGGTAAGCTTCTGATTCCGTGGGAGATCTTGCCTCAAGAGAATAAGATAACAAAACTTAAGATATTAAGAGTTGTTTTCTGTTACTAAACCATTATGTGTCTATAAGAGCATAAAAGGGCCTGGAAGATCTCTCCGCAGGGAAGGGGCACCTGCTGCTGATGACGTGAGTCTGGTCCCCAGAGCCTCCATGGTAGGCAGAAAGAACCAAACCCCTCATGTTGTCTTCTGATCTCCACACATGTCATGACCTGGCTGCCAAGGAAAGCTGGGCACAGTGGTAAATAACTGGAATCCCAGTGGTAGTAAGAGAGATGGAAACAGGCGGAACTCTGGAAGCTTGGTGGTCCTCTGGCTGGTCTATTTGCAAAGGCTGAAGAGGGGCCCTATCTTACACAAAAAGGTAGAAGATGCCAGACACTGAAAACTGAATTGTCCCCACACCTCCACGCACACATGTGGATGCTCACACACTACAATTTATTTGTTTTTGTTTATTCTTGAGAGTGTAATTGAATTGCAACCTTTCTTCTTTCCCTTTCCTCCCTCCAAACCTCCCCATATATGCTCTCCCCACTCTTCTTTGAATTCATGGCCTCTTTCTTCATTGTTATTGCATGTGATAAGTATATGTATATACATATATATTCCTAAATATAATCTTTTCAGTCCATATAATGTTACGTATGTTTCCAGGGACAACTATTAGTGCTGTTCCCTGGAGAGGATCGCCGCTCCTGATCCCAGCTTATCTCAGGTGCCTGTAGTTCTTTGGTAGGGTTGAGGCCTCGTGGGCTTCTCTCCATCCATTTTGGTGTGTTTGTTAGTGCTGTCTATGCTCAGCTCTCATCCGGGCAGTCACGTTGGTGAGATGTTACAGGTATAGCTTCTGATGTTACAAGGAACCTGGACAAAACAACTTCTCATGACCCTCCAGAAAGAAAGCTCTTGGGATTTCCAACTGTGCCTGAGCATGGCTTAGTTTCAAATTGTGCTTCCAGGTTCTCCCCAAGCCAAGAGCTAAGCAGATACTGCACGGGTGTGCTAAGCTTTAACACAGCCCCGACATTAAATGCTGAAAACAGATCCACCTGAAAGCCAGCTCAAATCCAATCTCCGTCTAAACACCTTCTAATACAATGGAACAGGAGTAAAATGCGTTTCGAGCCCCTGCTTAATGTTGAATTTTATCTTCGGTGACAAGCCCGACACCATTCGATTTGGCCATATGCTGGCCTGTGGTGCCATGCTGGGGAGTCATGTCACAGCAGACACCAGCGATGATTTTATAAATGCTCGCTCCCTGGCTGCCTACCTTTGAGACTGAATCGATTTCCGGTCACGGTTTGCACATTTCATGCTGAAAGCCTACAGTGGGGGGTCCCTAGGGTTGGTGTGAAATCACCTGTACTGATCTTCAACCATGGATTAAAAGAAAAGAAAATCTCCTTTCCATTCAATGGTTTTAGTCTCTTTAATTATAAGCAGGATTGATATGTTCTGTTCAGTCATTTACTTGGTTTTTTTGTTTTTTAATTCTTGTGTGTGTGGTCCTTGAAAGGGTCAAAAGAAGCATCAAATCCCCTGGAGCTGAAGTCACAGGTGGTTGTGAGTCACCCAACATGGGGGCAGGGAATTGAGTGCCAGTGTTCTGAAAGAGAAGGGGCGCCCTTAATGGCTGAATCATTTCTCTAGCGCCCTGTTTGGTGTCTGGATTTTTCATTCATTCAAACACTTTCATTGGCTGCCTCCTGTGAGTTAGATGGAGCCTTGCTGGATACTGAGGGAGGACACAGCAGGGGCCAGACAGAGCCCTGGAATTCATGCTTCTTAATTTAGACAGGTGGGGAGCTATAAAGAAATATGCAGGTAGAACATGGACTAGGCCCTGGGGGTGGGTCAGGTGAAGCCAGAGGGCCCTCTGGGAGAATAACGGAGAAGTCAAATTTTGAGTAGGTTGGGAAAGAGAGAGCAAGACCTCCTGGAGGAATTTAGACCACAGCCTTAAGGGATAAGAATTGCCGTGAGCAGAATTATATCCACGTGAGATTCACACGAAGAAGTCCCGCTCCCTAGTCCAATATGGCTGCTGTCCTTACAGGTCAAGCCAGATCTCCTGCTGACCCTCTGTCCATGCTGTAAACACTCCTAGCCAGGCTGTGACCTGAGACATGACCTGTGACCCCAGCCATCACCTGTGGATTCAGACCTGCGTACTAGGCAGCTGCACCCAAAAGTGTGTCCACTGCCGACCATATCAGAAGCTCCCCTGGTGTCTGCAGGTCTTCAAAGAGAAAGATGTACCAGGCTGGCCTTCTCTAATCCCCTCAGAGACCACAATGGGCCCTCCCCTCTACACCCCAGAGGAAAACAGTCACACACAGCATCGGGCATACAGTGTGGTGTGGGAATGGAGGCTGAAATCACCTGAGGATAACACAGGCAACATCTACTTTACAGTAAATATCTGAGGGGCTGGACAGATAGCCAGTCCGCAAACTGCTTTTTCTGCAGGTGAGAAGCTGAAGTGGACCCCCAGAACCCACATTTAAGATAAAAATAAAAGCAAGCTAGGAACACTGGTGGATACTTGTTACCGATTTACTTATTTTTGTTTATAGGTGTGTTTTTCCTGCATGTATGTATGTGTACTCCATGGAAGCCTTCTGTCCATGGAAGCCAGAAGGCAACATATCCCCTGAGATTGGAGTTATAGAAGGTTGTGAGTTGTCATGTGGTTGCTGGGAATCGAACCCCAGTCCTCTGGAAGAGTAGCCAGTGTTCTTCACTGCTGAGCCATTTCCCTAGTCCCTGTGATGCATGTTTGTAATCCCATCATGGAGAAATGGGTCCAGACAGATCCTTGCAGCTCACTGGCCAACCCGTCTAACTTACATGGCAAACTCAAGGCCAATGAGACAACCTTCTTTAAAAAGTGGGATGGAGGGGGTGAGGCTCCTGAAGAAGAACATCCAAGGTTGGCCTCTGACTTCCACATGTATATACACACACATGCACACATATGTGCACACACAAACAAACATGAACACACGTGTATATACATAACATAAAGACAAATAAAATCTCTTGGGTTTAGGCTTTTTTGCTTCTTTTTGCCTAGACCCTTGTGTAGCAACACAAACACACACAAAAAAATACACACACATGCACCCACTCACAACACACACACACACACACACACTCGTCTCTCCCTCCTCTAAGCAACAGCAACACCCAGAGCCTAACCCATTCATCTGCTTCGTTCTCATTCACGGAGCCGCTCAGGATTTCCCAGATCTAATTCTTTGGAGCCTGCCTTCCTTCCTGGCTTACCCACATCTTGACATGGCAACCACTGGCGGTCGTGTTNCTGCTGCCTCTCTGGATCTGCCTGATGCCCGACAGCAGCAGCTGCGTTGAGCCCAGGCCTCCGTTCCCTTGCCCATACTGAAGAGATAACAGATACCTCCCAGAGTAACATAACCAGCAAGTCAAGCGTCACCTTAACACCACTTCTCTCCTGGTTGCCGTGGTGCCTACAGGCTCCGTGACACTGGAGAACGGATTAGAAACAGGCACCTCAGGTCCACCCAGACTCTCTGGTGACTCATGTCCAGTGAAGTCTGGAGCAAGATGCTCAACCATGAGCCAGTTAATTACACACAGACAGTGACATCTCTTGCACCCACTGGCCATACCACACCATTCAGCATTGGGTCCACGGTCCTCTTCTCAAAGGAAGTTTTCCCTAAACAAATCAGGACTCTGCCAGGTTCACTTGTTAGGACACAGAGGGCTCTCAAACCTCAACTCTAGATGCTTGCTGTCAATTTGACCTCCAACTACGTCATCTCAGGAGACCTCCTCATCTATAAAACAGGCTTAGACATCAGCCCTGGACGGTGGCAGGTGTTCGGTGACAACAAGGACCTGAATGACAACCGTGGGAGGCAGAGTGAAGTTAAAAAACAAAGAGCTGCCTGTTCAGGCTCTTCCTGTTGGATATAAAGGTGTGATGTGTGAGTCTGTCTGCTTTCTCTACCTTGTTTTTGAAAGAACAAGAAACAAGGGTAGGGGGTGAAGCTCACCAAGCCTCAGCCTCTAGGGGAAGTCAAGTGCTCATGAAGCTGCACTCCAGAACCAAATAAACCAAGCTTGGTGGTGCATCCCTTTAATTCCAGCACTCTAGGAGGTAGAGGCAAGAAGATCAGAACATCAGGGTTATCCTTGGCTATGTAGTGAGTTTGAAGCCAGCCTGGAACACATGAGATCCAAGAAGGAAAGAAGGGAGGAAGGGAGGGAGGGAGGNGGAGGGAGGGACGGTCTTCTTTTTGTTCTAGAACAAATTACCCTTCTCAAAGACCAGATGTCTGTGTTCTTTGAAGCTCTTACTGGCTCCTACTCTGTGCCAGGCTGAAGCTGGAGGAAGCCAGGCATCTGGTTTTTGTATGTCCTTTGCTGGCTTGCTGATCCGTAGCACACAGGGTGAACAGGGATCACAGGGAGGAGAGAAGGACCAGAAGACAGCGGAAGCTGCTGGAGACTTTGGAAGGAGCGGAATGGAATGCCCCAGCTCCTTTGGCTAAAGCTGCTTCAGTGAAGCTTATGTTTATGCAAGCTTGAACAAGCAGAGAATAACAATTTCCCTTGCTGCTCTCTGCCCTCAGCCCCTCACCCAAATAAAAGCACCTCCTAAATACCAAGAGATCCTTAGACCTAAGACAGTTGTGGCTCAAAGTGTGCCAGATGCCCCACAAAGAAACAGGTTGAGATTCTATACACTATTCCTGGGGTATGTAAAGAACACCCCCCATGCAACCCTCAGGAAAACAACCATACAATTTTTGAAGGGTGGCGCTGTCATAGCTCCTAAGCACAAGGAGATGTATGCAACCTCTAGTTAAAAATTGGTTTGTTTCTCTTTGCAGACTCCTATGCATGTGCACGTGAGCGCACATGCGCGCACACATACAGAGGGGCACACGCTTCATCTTCAATCACTTCATTTACTCATCTAGCCAGAAGTAGAATAAATTAACATTTTCCTGGCAGCCAAGTGGAGACATGTTCTGTCTAGAGATTACACAGATTAAATCATCAAATGCCATCCACCCCCTGATAAGTCAGAAAGATAGACAAGGAAATACAGATATGGTTGTCTCGGCCCCAGCAGGGAGCTGTGGATTCCTGCCTCGGGAGCATCAGGGCCCACCAAAAAAAAGGGGGGGCACCAGATTTTCTCCAAGGAAAATCACTTCTTCCGTCTAATTGATAATGTACTGAGAAAAACACATCTTCGGTAAATGTGATTTGTTTGTAACTGCAGACTCAGAGAGCCCAGGGTTGTCTGAGAGCTTCTAACTTCATTCCTCTCTTATTAGTGTTCAACTAAGTAAATTCTCAAATAGCTTCTTGAATCCAGAGTTAAGCACCTCAGCTCCAACCATCAGCAACCACGTTAGAGTCTAATTTGAAAAGCGGGGGGGTCCAAATGCACATGTCCCTGTGGATGTCCCTTGTCCTCTAAGTCCCTCCAATCCTCACGTCTGTCCATGAGGTCATGTGCACATTAAGTCATCAAACTCAGCAATTTCCGCTGAACGCCAGGAAGAAGAGCTCCCGGATTCCAACACACCTTTTCGTCTGGCCTTCCGTCACCCATCAAGACATCTTCAGGAAGTTTGGCACCACACTGCCGTGAGACTTGGCCGTAGTTCATGACTTACTGGGGCACGGGGGTTGTCAGTTTTCATTGTGGTAAACTATAGATTACATGAAACGGTTTCTGAGTGCACGATTTAGTGACATTAATTACATTCCCAGGTAATTAATATCACTCCTCTCTCACTTTCTAGTTTTAGAGTTTAGTGCCCCCCCAAGAAACTGGACCCCTTAACTAGTACATTTCTTTCCTGTCCTAGCACCTGATAGCCCCCAGTCTTTCTTTCTGTCTCTGTAAACCTTTTTATTCAGGGTCAGCAGGACATTGGAAATGTCCTCGGGAACTATTAGACCATGCATCAGAGCATCATTCCTTCTGAGGGCACCCACATTTCCCGAATTCATTTGCCATCATCCCTTCCACCTGTGGATGTTCCCACACCTTAGTATCTATTTCGAAGGCTGCTGCTGTGAGCATTCATGCACAGACACCTGTTTGGGGTCTCTGCTTTCACCTCTTGTGGGTGTAATCCTAGGAGGAGCTGTGTTGAACACCGTGGAAGCTACACAAGAATTCCCATGCCTAAATGGTGGAGCACGCATTAGTCATTATGCTCCAGTGTGTACACGTCAGTGTGTACATGTGTGTGAGAGAGACTGTGTATATGCACATATGTACAAATGTATGTCTGAGTGTGCACATGCATACATAGATGCCTGCGTCCTTGTATGAGTATGTGTGTGTGCACATGTGTGTACATGCGTGTGTGCGCAAGTGTATGCATGGTGCGTATGTATGTGTGTGTTCTACAAACTGGTCAAGGGGGCTTAGTCTTGGGAAACCCCGTATGGCAATCTGGAAGACATGGAAGCCAATGGTATAATGTGACTCCATTGTAAAGCTCTGATATGCAACAGTCCCTGCCATCCATGATTAGGAGAAGAAAGTGGAAAGCTGAGGGTTTGGAACTCAAGGGGGACATTGAGGCAGAGTGTCCTTTCGGGTAAGTGATTCTGATTCTAAGAAGAGTTATTAACAGTGTGGACAGACAGACCATGGCATGGCAGGGCCTCCAAGGAGAACACAGGCCCATGAGGCAGCCCNCCATCGTGTAGGCTTAGAGGAAGGGGGGTTTCATGTAATCAAGCTGTCTCTGGTTCCCGGTCAGCAGGGTAAGGAATGCAAGACTCTGAAGGTTTGGGGGAGGAGGAAATACCTGATGAGGTGAGCCCACCGTATGACGGGGAATGTGCTGCCGTGAATAGCCTCCAATGCCCCAGAATCTGGCAATCTGAGCTAATAAACTTCCCTGAGGAAGTGGGAGTGGTGTCTCCTGACCTGAGGAGTCTGCTAGGTGCTTAGAGACTCAGAGACAGGCTCTCAGTAGTGAGCTCAGGGTTTCTTCCTCCTCCGGGGCATGACCACAGCCTGAAACTGACCAGATGCTCCAGTTCACTCAAGGAAAGAGAATTGGCCCTCGCCTTCTGCTTCTGCTCCCACCTTCACCTGATGGGACAGTGGACACACTACGATGCAGGACCATTTCTATAACTCAGTCTACTGACATGAATCTCAATCACTCCCAGAAACTCCCTCACAGACGCACCTCCTAAACACTGCTTTACCAAGTGTCTGAGCACCCTGCAGCTCAGTCAAGCGGTGTGCAAAACCAACCAGTACAGTGCAACAAGCTTTGATAAAAACCAGCAACCAGGCTCGGCGGTGCAGGCCTTTAACCCCAGCATTCAGGAGGCAGAGACAGAAGATCTCTGTGAGTTATAGGTCAGCCTGGTCTGCATATCGAGCTCCAGGACATCCAGGACTACACAGAGAGACCCTGTCTCAAAATGAATAAATGAACAAATAAATCAAGTCAGCAATGAGTAAGGCAGCTCGGGACAGGTACACTCGAGATGGCAGCAGGCAGTCTAAAGACATCCTCATCTTCACGACTTGGACAAAGCATTGCTGACATCTTGTGGCTAGAGGACAGCTGACTCCCTGCATTCTGCAGCAGCCTTCCACAGCCAGGAAGTGTGGCTAAAACCTGCATTCTGCAGCAGCCTTCCACAGCCAGGAAGTGCGGCTAAAACCTGCATTCTGCAGCAGCCTTCCACAGCCAGGAAGTGTGGCTAAAACAAGGCCAGATTTCAAAGTCTATTCCAGTGTAAGATAGCTGAGAAGCTATCTATTCATCAGACAAGGTCCTATAATGTCAAAGATTCTAGAAGAAATTAGCAAACAACAAAATCCCAAATGAAAAGATTTTACAATTATCATACTTCTAGGGTTGGAGAGAAGTACTCATGCGCACACACACACTAAAAAAAATAGTAAAAATAAAAATAAAATCTTTTTTTAAAAATTACCACATCTCAAAGTTGCTGAAGCCTGGAGATAAAGTCCAATGGTTCCATGAGAACACCAGAAGCAGGCCCTATCCCACCTCACTGCTCAGCACCCTAGCACACTGGCTCAAATTCTCAGACTTGGGTCCTCAGGCTATTAGCCAGTTGCAGACAGGCGGATCTCTGTGAGTGCAAGGCCAGCCTGGTCTACAGAAGGAGTTCCAGGACAGGCTCCAAAGCTTCGCAGAGAAACCCTGTCTCAAAAAAAAACAGAAACAAAAACAAAACCAAAAACAAACAAACAAAAGATGTCTCTCTCTCCACCTCCCTGCAACTCAGGGAGAGGTGATGCCCATGAGCTCCAACCTCCGTCCTTCATGGAAGGTAAGTATAGCTCCTGAGAGTCAGAGAGGGCTGTGGCCTTACCATGTCAGGCACACAGAGTTCCACTGCACGCTACCTCTTCTTCCTACCCCCTCTTCCACAAGGTTCTCTGAACCTTGGAAGGGATGATGAAGATGTTCCACGTGGGGCTAAAGCGCTCAATGGTCACTAAATCTTAGCACTTACCCTAAATCTGGTGAATTCTTATTAATACCCAGGTTATCTAGAGGCCAGGAAAAAAAAACACCGCAAAATAAATAAAAATTCGTGAACGTTTTTAGATACCTCTGTAGTGACACATTGCTGATTTTTGTAAACCCAGCCTCTCCTTCCTGCCCCTCTGATGGTGTCTCCTCAAGTCAGGAAGAAGCGCGTAACCCAGTTACAGCCAAATGTTTCACACACACCCCATACACACACACACACACACACACACACCATGTCATTCACAAGTGACTTGTGACTTGAGCTAGGCTAATCAAAGCCAGAGGTTCAGTTTATCTTGGACGTGCTGTCACCAATGGGACAGCTGGCCTGAGCCTCCAGCCTCCGCAAAGGAGGCAGAACTGAGCGCTAGAGACTAGCCAAGTTCAAGGATGAGCTCAGAGCATAGACACCCAGAGGTAACTGAAGCCTGTGTCTGACCCTGTACTTTTTAAATTCTCTGAGCTGGAAAGCAATTAGGCTGTAACAGTTGCACCAGAAACCAAAGGAGTAAATTGCCTTAGGGGCATAATAAATAAAGCTCGGATTGCACACCCTACCCGCAAACATGAGGACCTGAATTCGGATCCCTCACCTAAAAAGTCAGGCCTGGAGGTATGTCTGTAACCTCAGTGTTGGGGACAGAAGCAGAAGGAATCTGGGGGCTCACTGGCCAGCCAGTCAAGCAACAGTAAGAGACCCTGTCTCAGAAACTAAGCTGGAGAGCCATAGAGAGCCAATGTCAACCTCTGACCTTCACATGTACACACGTGGGTGTGCGCACACATGCACACAACATGCACAAACATGTGAAAATAAAGAGGGGCTGTTAGGAAGAGGGGGATTAGCAGGCATGGAAGGAGACAAGAAAAGATGCCGAAAATATAGATGAAATGTCATCGTGGAGCCCCTATTATTTACGGTTAATAGGTGCTAAGAAAAACTTTTTAAAGACTGCATCTGTTCATCTGCTTGTACGTTAACCTCCTGCTCAGTGTTATCAGAGACATCCTAAGACAGAGCCGCGGCCCCAGAGGATGCTGGGCCTCAGTTGCTACGCCACCATACCACCTTGAATGAGCCCAGCAACCTCCCACGTCCAGCTTGCCGTCTGCAACGGCAAACCACTAGGATTGCTTGATTGACGGTGACTCTTCCGGGCTGTAATTGATCCAGTGACTTCCTTCCTGCAGACTGCTACATATATATTTTTTGTAGGTTCTACCAATCAGAATGAGGAGACTCCACCTGCACGGCTTGTCACTCACTGGGGAAAACCTAATGAAAGATGTGTGAAATCAACTCTGAGTCCCTCCGCCTTTGGGGGCTCAGGCACCCAAAGATGCTGACTGCCACAACCCAGACACCCTCT
>LOEQ01000274.1:235352-246972 GCA_001685075.1 Bramus lutescens
AAGAAAGAAAGAAAGAAAGAAAGAAAGAAAGAAAGAAAGAAAGAAAGAAGTGAGCCCAGTGGGTCAAGACTATAATCCCAGCTACTCAGGAAGATAAAGTAGGAGGGACAGCAAGATCGAGGTCAGGACGGCAAGATCAAGGTCATCCAGCTTTGTGAGACCACTCTGAAAACAAAAAGAGGGCTGTAGATGCAGCTGGGTAGAGTCCTTGCCTGACAGGCTGGAGACCCTAGCTAACTTCAATTCCTAATGCTGGGAGGCGGGGACAAAGTGGCTACTGTAACAGCCTTCAGTAGTCAAATCTGCACAGGAAAAGGAGGAAGTAACAAAGCCCAGCAGATGTGAACACAGTCAAAAGCAGGGTGGAACCCAATACAGTATTTGATTCTCACATCCTCTGTGATCAAATTTGTTTCCAAATTGGCCCAGAGATACTTCTAAAAAGGAGAACATTCGTGTTTGGTCCCATTCATTCTGACATCGCCTATTTACTACCTTGTTTTCATTAAATCTTGGCTCTCTTCTTAAGGGATAGTGCCTCTGTGTGAAATGCGAGAATTCCCAGAATGCAATGCTGAGATGAGCTTCCCAGCAGAGGTTTGCAGAGAGGTCTCTCCTGCAAAGGATGACATCAGCTTCGTGTGTGTGTGTGTGTGTGTGTGTGTGTGTGGTTTCAGGCGTGCACGCACCCATCCCCTGTTGGATCACATGTAAACTATCTGAAATCCACACTGTGGGACTAGCGTTTGGTTAATAATGCTATTCACAAAACAGAAAAAAAAATGAAGGGCAACATTTTTGAAATCAGAATTCATTGATACAATGAATCAGAAAGTAGTTGGTTTTGTTACTAAGAGTTACAAGAAGCTGGGCCCTTCTTTTGTAATCTTCCTTTCCTTTAACTTTTATTTCTGTCTTCCTGACTGCAGACAGCCTGTGTTAGTAGCCACGCCTTCTTCCTGTTTTATGTGTTTGACAGTTGGATGACCACAGTTTACCCCTCATCTTCCCTGGAGACTGCAGAGCTGGCCCAAGTGTTCTGGAAGAGAGAAACGACTTTTTAAAAATCTCTCATGATTTTAGGCTTGGTCAACTTCTGTTCCATTTTTTAATTCTATTTCATTCTATAGCCAACTTCACCTATAAAACCTAAGTTTCCTTTAGAATCGTTTCATCCCTTAAGTCCTCCACCGCTTCTTGCCCAAACAAGGTATTCAGACTACTCAGGAAAACACACACCTCTGAATCGGACCTAAAACTCAAACCCTGGAGCCTAGTGTTCACAACTTCAGGCCTTCCGAGGCAGCCTCTGGGTTCCTACCAAGCAGATTTTAAGGGTGCCCAGAGGTTGGGATGAACTTTGATTTGCAAACAGATAATGTTTAGGATGCAAATTTGGACTGGGGAGGGAAGGGATAGAGCTCAGAGTTAAAATAAGCAACTTTCGGACGTGTTTGAGTAGCTTGGAACAACCTCCAGTTGAAAAAAAAAGGGGGGGGCAGGTGTGGTGGCAATGCCTTGAATCCCAGCTGAGGCCCAGGCGAGCAGTGCTCTAGAGTTCAAGGCCAAGCTGTCTACTCGTTCGGAGTTCTAGGCCTGGACAGCGCCAGACCCAATTGCAGATAAGATAAACAAATAAGAATTAAAAAATTTTATAGTAGAGCATTTACTAAGAGATAAGGCGTGTCTACGTCTGACGTGGCTCCAGGTGAAAATGTGCTCCTGCCTGTTTTGAGCTTCTACCGTTAACTGGAACAACATAGCAAAACCGTGAGACAGGTCCTGGTGCACTTTAATCCCTGGCAAGCAATGCGTTTCCGCGTGGCTCTGGATGGATCCAGGTTATTGCAGGGTGCACTTGGGGTCAAAACTCAGTGTCCTTCCACCTTTGGTTCCTTAAGATCCGAGGCTCTGGAAGAGGTTCAGTTGAATATGCTTGCTGAAACCTCTCCTATCCCAAACTCCTTGTTCAGTCGTGGTAATCAAAACTCACAAAATGAGTATTTCTTTTTTCACTTTTTTTCTCTTGTGTGACAGGGTCTAGCTATCTAGCCCAGGCTAGACTCAAACTTGAGGCGATCTTCCCGCCTCTGCCTGTAAAGTATTGGTGGTCACAGCACAGGCGGCCACAGTGAGTGGAAAGGCTTGACTTCTCAAAACCGTGTTAAGTACTTAGTGTTTATCTAGTCTACAGATTCTTTTTCCTCTCCAGCAGTAAACTGACGTCCACTGAACGTAAGGCAAGAAAACGCAACTCCCCTGTGTGAGAGCTGGGAAATAATTACAAGCCCCAGGAGGAAAGCTTGCCTTATGGGTGACTAGGAGTTGTAAACGGTCCAGCGAGCGACTTGAGAGACCGGGTCCGCCCATCATGCTCTCCCACGGTGGTCTCCCGAGAAAAGTCAAGGCGTGGGGAAAGAGAGCCACGAACTTTGACCCCTGCGCTGCACAAACAAGCCTGACCGCACCCGAAGAGGGCCACGGGTAACCCAAGTGGGGAGAACTTCCGCGTTTGAAAGCGTCCCGCTCATGGGACGCGCCCACTCCCTGTTCCGCCAATCCCGTGAGCCCATCGACCGCTCGGGTTTCCCAGGGAAGGCCAATCGAACGCCTATATGCGACAGGGGGCCCGAGGCCGGCGATCAAGTAAGGTCAGTAGAGAGCCTATCAGAGCGCAGAAGGGGGCGGAGTCGAGGGCGGAGCCGAGTNGGTCCTGCGTGGAGAGTGGAGCGCGACGCGGACTCGCGAGCGGAGGCTGCGCGTGGGGACGCAGCGCGCGAGGACCCGGCAAAGAACGACTCGGGGCACGAGTGAGAGAAAGCGGTGGCGACGGTTCGCGGGTGACAGTGCTGAGGTGAGAGCGCGGGCGCCAGAATGACAGCCGGAGCCCCGGCGCGGGGACCCGGAGCAGCGGCCACGAGCATCCCGGGAACGGAGTTGTCAGTGCTTCGGGGGACCGGGAAGGACCGGGAAGGACCGGGACGGGGAGTGCGGAGGGGACCCCGAGAAGGACCGCGGGTGAGGGAGAGGACCAGGATGGGGACAGAGTCGGCGAAGTAAAGAGTGGACTCTGAGTAGGACCGCTGGTGAGAGAAGGGATGCCGAGAGGGATGGGGAAAGCAAAATGAGGAGGGGACCGAGAAATACCACAGGTGAGCAAGGGGACCCGAGAATGGGACTGGGCATTGGGATTAACGAAGCGAGTTGAATAGGGACCTGGAGAGGGACCAGGGGCAGTGGGATGAGCAAGAGGACCCCGGAGGGATTGGGACGGTGGGATGAACGAGAAGATCCGCCCCAGGTAGACCAGTTGGGAGAGCGGACAGGACTCAGAAAGGGACCGGACCCGTGGAGTGAGCGGAGGAGACACTGAGAAGGACCGACTGAGCAAGTGGATTTGAGAGAATCCAGGCAGCGGAATGAAGAAAGGGCACCCAAGAGATAAGCAAAGAACCTTGGGAGGCCAGGGCAGTGGTTCTGGAAACTGCTCTCTGGATGGATGTAAAGAGGACTTGAAGAAAGTTTAGGACAACTGGGTGACAAGACGGGTCCCCACGAAAGGACAAGACAGACAGGTGTCCCAGAGCAGGGCCAGCACCGGAGTCCAAGGAGAGCGGGTGAATGGGATACCAGAGAAAAGCGAGCGTTCACAGCGAGAGTGTGGCTTTCTGATCTGGCAGTCAGGCATCTGGGGGAAAAACACCGGCTGCCTGGGTCCTGTTGGCGTCTGACGGGGACAGCAGCAAAACTGACACCTGGACACCGATGTTCCGCTTCTACGAATCCTAGGTCTCCCCGAGTGTTGAATTCCGGGACACTGGAAAGGGGGATCATGTGATGGTCCCGGGAATGAAAGACACGGATCGCAAGGACTGGCCAAGGGCTAGCCAGACGATTTGTAGAGATTAGACTCGCGGGCCGCCTCGCCTCTTGTAAACAGCAGACTGACTTTCCTTCTCTTTACTAAAGTTCGACCTGGGGAATTCCTTGATGAAGGATCTGGGGGAAAAACTAGAGGGGCTTCCCTTTGTCCCCATCCCAAGAAGTTGGAGGAAGATGTCTTTTGGACTACCTCACTTTGGATTAATTAGGATGTTAATTTTGATACTGTGTGCTCCTGAAGCACGGTTTGGCTTTTTGTTGTTGTTTGTTTAGTTGGTTGGTTGGTTTGGTTTTAGTTTTCCATTTTTGCTCCACGGGGAGTTAAGAGACTTTTTCCCATTTGGCAGCCTGACCCTATCAGTGTTTGCAATGCAGATTTAAAAGAACCGGAGCAGGTTTAGTAGTTAAGGCTGTTTAAACTTTGATGTGTTAGACACAGTTAGAAGGTCACAGTCAATTTTTCAAAGCAGCTGCTGGGGTGGATAAACGAATGGCACTTTCTAGGCATCTAAGCCAGATATGCATATTCAAAGCAGAAGCTTTAGGTCTGTCTTAAGGCTGGGACAAAGAGTTGGAGCAGTAGATGGTGGCAGGTTCTCCTCTGAGGGATGGGAAAATATCACAACCCCAGGGCTGTGTTAGGTTGACATGGCCCCACCCGCCTTCTGAATTCAACCCCAATGTACTTTATTTAGCCATCAACTTTATATTTGAAGATTTTTTTAAAAAAATCATGATTTTTTTTCTTAAATTATTTTTTGGATTAACATTCCAAAGCAATGAATTTTCATTGGGGCATTTTTATATAACTCTTGTATTTCATTTTTTTTTGTTTTCCCTTTTCTCAATTTCTGACACTGCTTCTTCTCTCTTCATCACTGCATTATTTCTTTCTGTCTTTTTGTTTTGTTTTGGTTTTAGAAACTTAGAAAAGGGTAGTTTTAGGGAAATAATGGAGAATGTAAGTACTATTCCATTTCTGTTGTCTAGATATCTCCTCTGACTCAGGTTTCGAGTGTGTGGAGTTAGAAATCCCTTCTCTGGGCATGGTAGCAGGACTCAGGATGCTGAGATAGGATAATTTTGAGCTGGAGGCTAGCCTGGGCTACATACTCAAGGAGTACCAAGTCAGCCTGGACTTTAAGACACCATCTCAAAAAGCCGAAGAAATATTCCACTAGTGTTTAGCACTAGGTAGCTCCACCAAGAAGTACACTGTATTATTTCCAGTAGACACAAGGTAGGGTTGGGGATTTTCTACCTAAGGAGCCCAAGGCCCTGGGTTTGGCCTCAGAATAACAGCAAAAGTAGGCTTGCCTAGATCTGCTGTTTGTTTGTTTAGGTACAGAGCGTCAAACCCAGGACCTTTTGCATGCTAGGCAAGTGATCTTCCCGTTGAGCACACTGTCAGCCTCGCTGTCATTTCAGCCCAAGACCAACATCTGAAATGGTTTTTATCCAGGCGATAGTAAGGAAAAGGCTTGTTCCCTCTCAGCAGTTCTGATGCCATGAGATGGAGCCAGGTGTGGTGATGAAAACCCACCCGCTAGAAATCCTCCCTTGAGGGACACCGGAGATGCTGAGCACAGGACCGGCTGCAGCAGGCACAGATTTTCCCAGAATTCAAAGAAGAAATGAAGTTAAGAGGGTGTTTCGGGGGATTTTTAAGTCAGTTAACAGTTGCGTCTCTTCATCCTAAGGGTAGAGCATGGGGGGTGTACCTCTGAATGGGAAGCCCCCACCCCAGTTCTTCCAGGAACTCAGAGAAGTGTCTGACATAGAAGTTTTTTTTTGCCATCTTGTTAGCTCACTTCTGAGTGGTGCAAATAATCATTTCTGAAGTCAAAACAATAAATGTATTTCCTTGTATGTGTTTCCTCTCCTGAGTCATCACGCAGGCAGTGATGGCAACCGCTTTCCCGTATGGTGTTGATCCAGGGATGATGAAGACAGAATGAAGTAGAATTCTTCCTGCTAAGAGGAGCCTGTGCCCTTCTTCCCTGGGGGAGGAGTGTAAGAAGATAAGAATTCCTGTGAGATTTTTGTTCACTTAAAAGGCTTGGTTCAGCCAGGCGGTGGTGGCACATGCCTTTAATCCCAGCACTTGAGGCAGAGGCAGGCAGATCTCTGTGAGTTTGAGGCCAGCCTTGTCTACAGAGCAAGTTCCAGGACAGCTAGGACTATGCAGAGAAACCTTGTCTCCAAAACAGAAAAAGAAAAAGAAAAGAAAGGCTTGTTTCCTGCTTTAATAAAATGCAATGACAAGAGAGACTCAGGTGAGCCCTTGCATGTTCTTCCCTGCTCTTAGCCGAGCCCAGGAGCCAAGCACCCACCTGACACTTTCCTTACTGCGTGGCGTCCTGCACAGTGGGTCCATTGTGCTCTCGGAGGCTGCCTGCCTATCTAGCGTGGCTTAACAGGCAAGCCAACCTGAACAAGTGTTTTCATTGCTTGCCAACATTCATAAATACACGGTCTTCAGTAGAGCAGGGGGTAGGAGTGGGGCCAGTGCTGGAGAGCTGAGGCAGAGGAATCACGAAGCCCCCTCTACACTCATATTCTTTCCAGTGTTACATACAGATGCATCTTCCTTCATAATTTGATTCTGGTTTTAATTCCTTCCTCCTCTCCCTAAAAGAGCAGACAGATACACACATACACACACACAGAAAGACATACATACCTACAAGGAAAGATCCTGCCTTAACATGTTTGGGGACTTTGGGGACTTACTGAGAAGATAAATCTTCAATTTATCTTCCTTTGGGGAGGAAATTTCTGTCACTCACAGCAGATAGTTCTTAAATTCTTATTTTGGGGTGCAGTTTGGCCTGAATGAGTTAACTTGTGGTGGGCTAGCCTCGTCACCCGTTTAACTGGCCTCTCTGCTGTTTGTGAGGATGTCGTTAGTTCCCAGCAGCGCAACAGTCCATGCCTGAGTCCATCAGCAGCAGTCCTGTCATTTTACCTCTGGCCTCCATGAAGAAAGTGAAATTGAATCCACCTTCAATGCTTTATTTTAATAGTGTAATTAATGAATTAAATATTCATTAGAAGAGTTCAACACCAGTTTCTTCTGCTATTTTAAGGGAAAACGTTTATTCCCAGATTAAACTGGGATTCTGTAGTATATTCTCATCTTTATTATATTCGTTTATCTGCTGTGTGTAGGTATAGGCTCATATGTCCATGTGGAGGTCGGAGCACAGCCTGCAGGAGGTGGTTCTTTCCTTCCATCATGTGGGTCCCAGGGATCAGACTCAGTTCATCCGTGTTGGTGGCAAGCGCCTTTACCCACTGAGCCATCTCACCAACCCCGTGTTTATTTATTTTATAAGCAAGGACTTTCTTTTCCTTTTCTCTTATGTGTGTGGATGTTTTGCCTGAATGAATACCTGTGTACTGCATGTGTGCCTGTCGCCTGCTACGGCCAAAAGAGGACATTAAATCCCCTGGGACTAGAGTTACAGATGCTTGTGAGCCACCATGTAGGTGCTGGGAACTGAACCCAGGTTCTCTACGAGAACAACCAGTGCTCTTAACCACTGAGCCATCTCTCTGGCCCTGCCAGCCCTGTATTTATGTTCATGCATTTCCCTTTCTGTCTGTCCGTCACTGGCATATGTCCATGACAGACAAGGGTAATGGCAATTCAAATACATCTTGCTTCCCCTACAATAGATTCCACTAATTAAGTCAGAAAGCTTTCTTAAATAAGCTAATAACTTAATTGGTCTTGGCAGTAAACACACTAACCAGAATCATTAGTTCATGGCCAATTTTCTGTTCTATTGAGAACATAAGTCCTTTAAAATTTTCATTTAATGTTTAAAGTATCTTTTATTCATCCTTTGACCACTTCATACATGTATACAATGTATGTTAATCATATCCACTCCAGGACACTCCTCTCTGTCTCTCCTACATGCCTCCCTTCCACCTCATGTCTACCACCCCACCCCCACACTCGTGTGTATGTAACCCACTGAGTCCAGTTAGTGGTGCCTGCTGGCATGCTGGCTGAGTGCTGGCTCATCTTTTGGCTTCGTGGTGTGTGGGTAACCCCAGCTGCAGAGTTCATGAGTGCAGCGGGCATGCCATGCCTAGTAGACACCACTCACAGCCCCCTCCCCATCCTCCAGCCCGTACATTCTTTCTGCTCCATCTTTTCTGTCCCCCAGCCTTCCCTTGGAGGCCTGGGAGGCTCCTGAACACAGATGTCCCATTTAGGGCGGAGCACTTGCCCTGTACTTCTCAGCACCCAGCCCACTTCTGAGTCCGCTCATTAGTCGCCGCCCACTGAGGAAGACATCTTTCTGACCAGGGCTGAGAGTAGCATTAATCACGGGGATAAACAGAAGACTGTGTTTTTGGAATGTGCAAATACTCGTTATTTTATTGTATTTATTTAGCTGATTCGACTCAAACTCGGGGCCTCAAATACACTAGGCAAGTGCCCTGCCTTCGAACTACAGCCCCCACCACAAGTATTTTCAAAAAACCACTTTGACATGGTTTTTAAGTGACCTGGGTCAAGATCTAGTAGCAGAGAGAGGATGATAAAGGTGTTTCGGGAGACTTTACGCTTTTATTGTCTCTGCAAAACTGCTTTGTTTCTGTTTTGTTTGTGTTGTGACAGGGTCTTTGGCTATAGCCAAGCATGGCCTCTCCTCTCCTCTCTTCTCTCCTCTCCTCCTGCGGACCATGAGGTAGGAAGTATGCTCAGTAGTGTGTGTAAGAATGAGGAAACAATAATTGGAAAATTATAGTCATGTTCGTGGCTCCTTTCTAGTCCTCAGTGAGCATTTAGCTCATCAAAAGGATCTGAGAGGGGGCCCATCAAGATGACCCATCCCTTTTTTTTTGGGAGGGGGTGGTTTTTCAAGACAGGGTTTCCTGTAGCTTTGGAGCCTGTCCTGGAACTCACTCTGTAGACCAGGCTGGCCTCGAACTCACCAGAGGTCCACCTGCTTCTGCCTCCCAAGTGCTGGGATTAAAGGCATGCACCACCACCCACCTGGTGACTTAGTCCCTTAAAGCACTTGCCTCTAACTCTGATGACCAGAGTTCAATCCCTGTAACCCACATAAGGGTGGAAGGAGAGAAATGACTTCACAAAGTTGTCCTGTAGCTCCACATGTGTGTCATGCCTGCCCACATACACCAGCACACGCACAGGTACACAATAATAATAAAAAGTCAAATTTAGAGCAAAGTTGGGGTAGATATGATGAAGATACATTGTTTACATGTATGAGATTGTCAAAGAATAAATTAAGCATATTCCATGGGCAGGAGAGATGGCTCAGTAGTTAAGAGGATCCAGATTCAGTTCCCAGTAACAGTATAGTTGTCTCAAGACCTCCTGGAACTCCAGCTCCAGGGCATGCAATAACTCCTTCCTCTTCAGGTACCTGCATTCATATATGCACATAACCCCACACACATGCTTAAAAATAGTAATGATAGTGTTAAAAAGTATTATATTAAAACAATTTTTTAAAATAAAGGATGGGAAGAGAGACAGGATTCCCTTTGGAAAACAAGAACAAATATTAGCACTTCATTCTTTGATACTGTGGAGAGAAGACCTCATAGACTCAGAAAGACCTAAAAAGGCCACCTTTTTTGGCTCTGGTGTTGTACCACCTGCCTCGCCCTGAGTAAGTCGGTGACATTGGAAGCATCAGATTTTCTCTTCTGTCCAGTAAGAATCAATAGCACTCTGGACTCTTGGAATGGATGGATGGATGGATGGATGGATGGATGGATGGATGGATGGATGGATGGATGGCCCTATGTTAACTGCCAAGAACAGCAGCAGGCACAAATGGCCCAGTCCATGGTGGGGCTGCTTCTTTTACCCCTTCAGACTGCTTTCTCTAGCCATCTTGGCTGTGCTCTCCCGGGTTATTGCTCAACTGAATGACACCTGACTCCAGAAAGACCAAGGAATAACTTTACATATAGGGAAACTGAGACTCAAAGAACCAATGACTTCCCGAGATGACAAAGACAGTAGCAAGCCTGATCCAGGTGAGGCAGATCCAGTCACTTTGACTTTCTGTACTGGGGGCAGAAGCAGGAGCTCTGCCTCAGAGCCGGCTTTTCCTTTGGAAGCCCCCCACCCTCTTCCTCCTCTCTCACCTACCGTCTATGGCCCTGTAATGGCCTTAATGGGGTGCTAGGGCAGGAGCACTGTGACAACTGTCCAGTGTCTCCTTTAAAATGTTTTATAATTTTATGTGGGTGTTGTTTTGTCCCTTTGTATATATGTAGGTCTCTCTCTGCTGAGTCAGCTCTCCATCCCCCAGCCTCAACTTTCTGTCCTTCCAGGGCACACAGGCACTTTGTGACTTCCTCAGAGGAAGGCACCGATTTTCTTCATCTGGACAGAGCCACTGACCAATCTCCTGGCCTAGTCAACACAGGGCAGATTTAGCAACATGTTCTTGGGTTTGAGCACCCCATTCTTCTCACACTTGTTTTCTGTGTTTCAGTTATTGTCGGGGGATTCCTGTGGCGGTCAGAGGACAACCGGTGGGGGTCGGATTTTCCTACCACCTTCCCCCTGTGCCATCTCGCCTACCTATTTGGCCATGCACTTCCTGCCTTGCCATCCATGGTCTTAGCCCTGCCCTTTCAATGCCTTTGTCCCTCATCTTCAGGATTCTTTTTTTTTTTTCCTAGAATATTTTTTATAGACCCAGGGCCATGCATGTGCTGGACAAAGACTCTACTGCCTTGGTTCATGAGACCTCCGACCACCCTCTTCTCTCTTGAGATCTCTAAATATATACTTTCTTTGTTCTAGGATATTCTGTCTGATAGTCCATTCTAGGGTTTACACCTCCCTTGTCCTTTATAGAAGTTCATCGTCTTGGTTTTAAAAGGACAGTCTCTTCTATTTCTAACCTTGCAACCGATACCTTAATTATTGAATTGTATTAAACTGTAACACTTTAGATCTAAACTAGTATTTAAGTATAGTTACACAGATAATTATAAAATACAGTTGTTGCTGCAGACACAGATAATAGGGACAGTTCCTAAGGGAAGATCACCTCTGAGCCTGACAGTTGGAATGTCTGATCAGGAGACATCAGAAACCCAGGACTTGGAAAGATTCCTGGTCGTTTTCAACATCTCACTTTGACTCTTGGTTTTTCAAGGCAGGGTTTCTCTGATTATCCCTGGCTGTCCTGGAACTTGTTCTGTAGACCAGACTGGCCTTGAACTCAGAGATCTACCTACCTCTGCCTCCTGAGTCCACTGTGACTGTTAAGGTTGGGGTCTATTCATTTGTTTCTTTGGATGGTATTATTAGTTGGGATCTTTAAAAGGTTGCACTTTCTCTGAGATTCAGAACCAAAGAAGATGGTGATGGCTTAAGTTACCTCCATATGCTGTACTTCCAAAGCACATGCTCACCCTTCCTTTCTAGGATGAGCACTTAGTAGCTGAGTACAGATAAACTTGGGGGGTCCCCCCACCTTTCAGACTGAATTTCTCACCAGCACTTGCTAACTTCTGGCAGACATACCAAATATTCTGTCTGTTTTGTTCACCTTAAGTCACGCCACTAGCATTTAGGGTCCACAAAGAGAAAGGTTGTAGTGAATGGGGAGCCGGCATGTTTTTCCCAAATACCCCAAAATAACAACATACAAATTGTATTCATATTTACTGCCTGGCCCATTATATCTAGCCTCTTCTTTGCTAACTCTCACATCTTGAT
>LOEQ01000274.1:249134-267448 GCA_001685075.1 Bramus lutescens
AGAGAGAGAGAGAGAGAGAGAGAGCGCACGCAGACCAAACGGCAGACTGACACCACCCAGAGGCACATGCACCTGCGAGGGCCAATGGGCATCGGAACAGGAAATGCCGCATGCAGGCTGTGGGGCCTGATAGCACCGAGGGGCACCCTGCTCATGCTTCTTCATCTGTAGTTCCTCATAAGGATTTTATGGGGTTTCTTGCAGACTTTTCATCCTTAAGCTTTGAAGAGAAGGCACTGTAGATTCGAAGAATAAAATGTGAAGGCGCTTTGACCAGTCTTCATTCTCTGGAAACCCGGACCCGGTGAGTGCCTCTTGTGATGCTTCCACTACCCTTCTAACAGGGTGTGTCCTGTGAAAGCACAGGGAGCCCCTAGGCAGAGGGATGACGGGTGCATTCGTGAAGCCCGATGCTAACTATTCCAATGGCTTAACGGATGCCAGTTCCTGGCCTGGCCTGGTGTCGCGGCAGTAGCGGGCATTGACCAAATGTCATAGATTTCGACATGGTATTTGTTTAGCTAGCACCTGTTTGTTCTCTTTGGTACAGGGGGTGGAGGTACTGAGGGGGCGCGTACTAGAAACTTGTTTTAGAACATTCCTTCCCCAAATGTCAAAATGCAGAGCCCTGTAAGTGCTCTTGAGGCTCCCAGTCTGACCAGGAAGTGCTGCTTGAGTCTCTCTTGAGTGTCTGCTAAGAGCTTCCTTTCTCAGAGTGAAGGCGCTTGACAGCCTAGGGGTGTCCTTGGCACTGAAGTCAGTCTCAGGTTGATCTCTCCTGTGAGCCAGTCGGTCTTTCAAAGAAACTCACCTCAAGGGCTTATTGACTGCTGAGGTCTCTCCTTCACATGGGCTTGGACATCGAGGGGCCTGTATTTCGGACAGTCCACTGCAAGTAAGCATACCTGGTTTCTAATTTTATATGGGCCATCTCATTATAAAGCGCCGTATGTTGACACAGTGTTCACACACGGGAGCCATTTAAACTTCCTGTTGAATTTTACATGAGGACTTAGGACCTTTTGCTCAAAGTCCAACCAAGAACCTAAAGCTGAGACTCCGCTGACCTACACTGTATGGTTAGTTAGAACCTAAAGCTGAGACTCTGCTGACCCACAAGAGATGGTTAGTTAGAACCTAAAGCTGAGACTCCGCTGACCTACACTGTATGGTTAGTTAGAACCTAAAGCTGAGACTCAGCTGATCCACATGGTATGGTTAGTTAGAACCTAAAGCTGAGACTGCTGACCCACAGGGGATGGTTAGTTAGAACCTAAAGCTGAGACTGCTGACCCACAGGGGATGGTTAGTTAGAACCTAAAGCTGAGACTGCTGACCCACAGGGGATGGTTAGTTAGTAGTTTGACATAGTTGAGCTTTTGTGTCGATTTGACAAAACTTAGTATTTTAGTTTTCCCTCTTTCTTCTGGATCAGCAAGGCGAAGGCCAGGCTACCAAGAGAATGTCGTAATCTTGGCAGAAAAGCCCATGAGGAAAACTTAAAAAATATGCTAAAGGTCACTTTTTTAAAGGTGGATGCCACCTACCCTAAAGGGTGCCCCAACATTCACATAACATTTCAAGAGTAAACCTACTCAAATGGCACGGTGTCCATTCAGACCTTCAGAATATCACTTCCTGTTTTCCTTGCTTCAGAGAAAGGTAAGATAGGGCAGAAAATGAAGCAGTTTCTCTCACACATAATTCCAAATGTAGACACACGAAGATCAAGGAGTTTAGCCACATTTACATGGTTTTGCAATTTGTTTGAAATCATTTTAGTAACTGGGTTTGTTACTTACTAAAGTAGAAAGGAAAATACCTTAGCGTTGAGGTCATCATTAATTTCTTGGGCAGCTCTAGTCCATAAAATGAAGTCAGATGATGCAAGCAAGGAGGTAACTTGTAATTGACAACCCGTTCCTTTGTGTGTTAAAGTTAGTCTGAAACAGTCTGTGCTGGGAAACTGCCTCTCTGCATCTTCAGTTCTTTTAGACAGCTTTACTAGGCGATAGGAGCAAGGACTGAGCAAAGGTGTGGGCTCGGACACAGCCCTGGACAAGCTCTAACGTCGTGCATCTCTCAAGTGTAAACTGATTCTTGCTGATTTTGTGTAGGAGGCACTGTTTGTTCAAGAATGTGTGTAGTGGCAGGGGGAAGAGCCTATCTAAAGAAAAGAGGAAATTAAAAATTTCAGATAATCTTTGAAATATAATGCCAGATCGTGTGTGTGTGTGTGTGTGTGTGTGTGTGTGTGATATAAATTGAAGTCTCAGAACCTCCAGGATGGGCCGACTGTGTTGTTTCACAGTCCAGCTCCAGGTCAGAGCCGGGAGTGGGGAGAGGAAGTGGGCAGGGCCTCACCCTGACAGATTGTTTCAGATCTTAAGGAGTCAGGGAAGGTGGAAGTCACTGCTGTATCCCATCCGCCTGTGACTGTCGGTTTACCCAGCACCAGCAGTATGCTGCGTCCATCCAGATGACAAGGCTCACTCTCCCGAGCAAGTTGACACGACACATGCTGACACTTCTCTCCAGTTTCCCACGGTCATAGTCCTTATCTCTGGCCTGCAAAGATCACATGGACCCCTTTTGTACAATGCCACATGTTAGCAGAAAGGGGGTGGGGCGGGCGTAATTTCATAGTGAGCGCGCTGTGTTTCCTGCTTCAAGTTATTGCAGTCGGTTTGTGAGAACATCTCGACACATTGGGACCATCATATAAAATGATAAATAAGAATCCACAACTGTGAAGGAGCCCAAAGTTCTAGATTGTTCTGGTTCAGCCCTGGCGGCAATGTAAAAAGGAAGCTTTTAGAGGAAATATGACATCTGGGCCCAGATGCTTAAGAATTGCAGAGGCAGGTTATTTTTAGAAATGTCTTAGGAGCGTGCGTGCGTGCGTGCGTGTGTGTACGCGCACATACACACACAGTGCTGAGAAGTTTCTTTTACAGGTAAACTGCAGTTGCCCACAGACTGTCTCAAGAAACACTGTTTAAAGTATTGTAATGCTGTGTGCCAGGCCTCATCAGTCCCTCACAGGCTGATAGCATCTTTTTCTTTGCATGCACCATCTGACTTTGATGTGATGTAAGTATCCCGCCAAGAGGCAACAACAGTCAGACTCCAACTCCACCTACCCTGTGGAGCAGCTCAGGGGGTCAGAGAACAACATCTCATTGTGTCACCAGCGTAGTTCTTCGAGGACGACCCCCACCCCCGACCCCTGCACTGTGGCTCATGGTCAGCCTCATCGTATTACTGTGGTTTTAGTCACGTATACTTGGGGTTGGCACAGGAATGTGTCTGCCATCTGCTCATTCCATCGCCTCACATACTTGCTAACGTCCTGGAAGTGGGCATCAGCCAGAGTCCCCGCTTCCTGTGATCCGTGTGGGATTAAGTGAGATAGTGTCTGCAAAGCCCAAGGTTGACCATACTTAAGGGGAAGAGCCCATGCCTGACGTCTGGTGGCTTTGTCTGTGCTTGATGCTTTGAAGTAGTATAGCCCCCATTCACAGCTTAACCAGAAAATGATCATGGGAAGAAAAACAGTGTGCCAAGCTTTGTATGGTCACACAGTGCCATGAGAAGACCAGAGCATTTAACCTGAGCTCTGGACATGGAAACAGGACCCGTTGGTCTCCTTCCAGGTCCTCACCTTGTTCCATGCCTACCCAGGCCAAGGGGTGGGAGGATGTGGGGAGGACACAGAGTTGGCTGTAGATTCATCAAAATGATTATTTGGTCTGATTAATTCAGCTTTTACACTGTTTTTCTCTTTGCCTCCCCTGTGAAAATTTCCTCTCCATTCAATAGAACTCAGAAAAACTCAGGAAAGCAACATGGCAAGCAAAGTACGGGTTTATTTTCAAATTATTTATTTGTGCATGTGTGCCCGCGTGCACATGTGCATGAGGGTGCACTCACCGTGCACGCATGTGTTGGAGCCACGGCCAGCTCTCACATGGTGCTGGGGGTCCGAATCCTAGTCCACGGGCTGAGCTAGCGCCCCAGCTCAGAGGGTTGCCTTGATGGTTCCCTCATTTTCTCTGGACAGTGTGTGTTCTGGTGTTTTCTTCTGCATGGCCACAGCAGGTTGAGATCATATTTCAACACGTTAGGTCAGCCTAAAAAGAATTCTTGGGTTTTTCTTCAGCAGAACCAGAAGATAAAGAAGGTTTTTTGAGTTTTTGTTTGTTTGTTTTTCGAGACAGGGTTTCTCTGAGTAACAGCCCTAGCTGTCCTGAAACTAGAACTCGCTCTGTAGACCAGGCTGGCCTCGAACTCACAGAGATCCGCCTGCCTCTGCCTCCCCAGTGCTGGGATTAAAAGAGTGTGCCACCACTGCCTGGCAGTTTTTAGTTGTTATTGGTTTGTTTTTACTGTCTGTCTCTGGTAAGGAGTCAGTAAACCTTGATGAGTTGAAACCACGATAATTTTCATGGCATGGTCGCAAAGCAGATATGAAATTTGGAGACACCAGCAATACATAATGAATTGACTAAATCAAGAAATTATACCCCTGTTGCAGGCTTTGTAGCTCTATGGACAGAGTCCTGACGCTCAGAAGTGTAGGTCCTCCATCTGTAGTGTGGCCCTCCTGTGTCGTGCTTCTGCATTCCTCTGTGTCGTCATCCTTGTAGCTGTGAGCCCCTATTAGACATTCCTAACACTGCAGGAAAAATCCATTTTTTCCTGTTTCCCTTTCTGATTCAGACCCTGGTCACCTCATTCACAGGTCACCAAAACTGCCTCTCTTCTTTCTGGTCTCACACCCACCCACCCCAGCTCATTCTGAACTACCTTTTTGTCCTTTGTTTTCTGTTGTTATTTGAGACAGGATCTCACTGTGTGTAGGCTCAGCTGTTCTTGAACCTCCGTCTTCCTGCCCCAGTCTCTTCAGATTGGGGCCTGCCCCGCCCCACCCTCCTGCACAGCCTTCTTCAAATGCCTTCTTCTCTGAGGTTCCCACTTTCCACTGTGGTGTTCCCCACACCCATTCGTCTCTGTCCCCGCCTTATTTCTCCAGCCTCACTTCCTCAGCTCTTGGGCGGTCCCTTCTGCTCCTCTGCAGTCAGACGGTCCAGGCTCACTCTAGTCCTGCCTTTGGTTAGTTCATCAAAAGACTTCTCCACCCACACAGACGTCACCTCTTTTCTTCAAGACCCAGTGTCTTGTTTGACTTTTCCCCTGCCTATCTCTGCCGTCTTTTTCCTGAGCCAGAGTTTCGAGTAGCTCAGTCTGGCCTGGAACTCTACCAAAGCTGACCTTGAACTCCTGATTCTCCTGCCTCTACCTCACAATACTAGGATTTCATCCATTGTTTTTTGCCTTTTTTCCCCCTTTTTTCATGGGAGGGAGGGTTTGCTTGGTTTGATTTTTGAATCAGGGCTTCACTGCATAGTCCTGGCCAGCCTGGAACTCATTCTGTAGATCAGGCTGTCCTTGGACTCCCAGAGATGCTCCTGCCTCTGCCTCCTGAGTACTGGGAGTTTAAGGGTGCATGCCACCACCAGCGGAAGTTTTTTTTTTAACTTTTACCTGCATTTATTTCCTGTTGAATTTATTCCCGTGCCAGAAGTCTTCTGTGCAACCTCCTCTTCTGGCTTTGGAACAATCTGCTCCTTTTCAGTGAGGGTCATCTCAATGTGGCAGGAGGAGCTCATGTACGGGTTAATCCGGCCATGAGCTCTGTAAGTTCGTCAGTGCATCTTAGGTGCTCTGTTCACCTGGATGTGCTCAATGACCAGAGAGTCTACATCTACACCCTGCAGTTCAGCATTGCTCTCTGCATTTTTAAGCATGTGCAGTAAAAATTCCACACTCTTTTTTGGCCACCGACCCGTGTCCAGCCCCACTGTTTGGCCNCAGTTCAGCATTGCTCTCTGCATTTTTAAGCATGTGCAGTAAAAATTCCACACTCTTTTTTGGCCACCGACCCGTGTCCAGCCCCACTGTTTGGCCTGGGCGCACCTACCGCCTCCACCATTGTACCGTCGGAATGGCACACACTGCTTCTTCAAAGTGACATCTTTCAGATACTTGGTGGCTTTCCGGATATGCACACCTTGATGGCCTGGGCCGTTTCACGGGTGTTCTTAAAGTGAACCCAAAGGTTTGATCCTCCTGATTTGCATGATTTTGTAGGGTTTTCTGGGTCAAGAGAGTAGTGAACCATCTTCACAGGTCACCTCTGGCCGCTTACAGGAAGAGCCAGCGGATGGTTTTTAATTGAGCAAAACAAAAATCCAAAATGTGTGGACCCCGTTATATCCTCAGTAGTGTTCACACTGAGTTTTATAATCTGCGCGTACTAATTATGTATTCTAATCAGTGGCTTGCCCGTGACACTTGTCTAACAGAGCTGTGTCATGCTGTCACCACGCCAGTCTTCTGCCTACCCTCTCCCCACCCCTTTCCGTTCCCCATCCTGCCCACTTCCTAGCAGTCCCTCTGCAACTTTCAGCTCATCTGTAATTGGTTTTGGCTTTTTTTTTTTTTTGATTCTCGTTTCCACAAAGCCCAGAACACATGTGACACTTAGTGACACTAATCTTTCCATGTCTGGCTTCTGGTAAGTCTGAGTCCATCCACTTTCATGCAAATGATAGGATTTTATTCTTGGTTTTACGTTCATCTTCGCCACCCTTCTCACCCGCGGGCTAGCACCTGCCCAATTCCATGAGGTGGGTGCTGTGAGCAGGTAGTGCTAAGCACGGTACGGGTGTCTACAGTGTCTGATGGCTGACTCCTCCAGGAGGATGCCCAGGGGAGGCGCAGCTGGATCCCACTTCTCTTTTCCAATGAGGTTTTTTTGCTTTTGTTTTGAGACAGGGTCTCACTGTATCTCTCTGACTATCCTGGAACTTGCTATGTAGACCAGGCTGAGAGATCCTCCTGCCTCTGCATTCTGAGTGTTGGGATGGAAGGCATGCACTACCCTACCTCCTCTGGTTTAGTGTTCTGAGAAGCCTCTATCTGTTTCCCACAGTAAGGATGCTGATCTATCAGTGTGCACATTTGAACACAAGGATTCTGCCTCAAGCTTACATCATTCACTGTTCTCGCCCTGATGCTGTGGTTTCTGACTTTGATTCGAGGGGAAAGAAAAAATAGATCTATGTCTGTGTAAATTCAACCAATGATCCTGTTCGTCTCAAAGAGACTGGAACATTTTTCTAATTTAGGGCAGGCCTATCTTTTCCTTAACCAATAAGAAGAAAAATATGCTAAATTGAGCCTTGTGGCACAGGCCTGTCATCCTGGCTCCATGGGAGACTGAGGCAGGAGGATCGAGGATCATAAGTTGAGGATCTACGTGGGCAACTTGGGGAGATCTAAAGGTTAAAAAAAAAGAATATCTAGGGGTGCAGCTCATCAGCAAAGCATTTGCCTGGTATGAGGCCCTAGGGTCAGTCCCCAGCCCCCAACACACATACACACATACAGAGACACACATGTATGCACACATACACATGCATACACACATACAGACACACGTGTACACATACACATATACAGACACACATGTATGCACGCGCACACACATACACAGACACACATGTATGCACATACACATATACAGACACACATGTACGCACGCACGTGCACACACACACACCTCCCTGCCCACATACACAATCTACTAGTGTGAAAGTCGGCATTTCAAAGCTCACAGTTCAGGTTTTTAATGTAGCCATGATGCTACTTCAACCATCATCATGATCTTATCCCGTTGGTTCTCAACCTTCCTAACGCTGTGACCCTTTAATTCACTTCCTCATGTTGTGGTGATCCCAACCATATTATTTTTGCTACGACTTCATAATGGAAATTTTACTGCTGTTATGAGTCATAATGTTAATATCTGTGTTTTTCATTAGTCTTAGGTGACCCCTGAAAGGGGTCTTGGCCTGCAGATCTTGACTCTTGGCAGTCCCATGTCCCCAACAGCAGAGGTTCCTGCTAGCAGGCACTTGCAGTGGCTTCATCACCAGGCAACCGCTAACTCTCTGGCTTTGTGAATCAGCTGATTCTGGATATTTTTATGTGTGGACTCAGACCATATGTGGTTTTGTGTGTGTGTGTGTATCTCCTCCACTTTGCATGGAGGTCTCACCCATGTTGTAACATGTGTGAATCCTTCATTCCTTTTTCAGACCAACAGTGTCCCAATGTGTACATTGTATTCTGTGTACTCATCAGTTGATACCATTTGATTTGTTCCTACTTGGTGATTGCAGATAATGTTGATGTGAGCATCCTCACATGCACTGGTGTGTGTGTGTGCGCGCGTGTGTGTGTAAGTGCACAGAGAGATGAGAGGAAGGCGTCAGACCCCCGGTACTAGAGTTACAGGCATTGTGAACCTCCTCATGTGGGGGCTGGAATCCAGGAGTGCATGAAGTACTCTTTATGGCTGACTGTCTCTCTGACCCCTATGGATACATTTTCATGAGCATATATTTTTAGCCCTTTGGGATATGTACCTAGGAGTGGGATTGCTCCTAGTTATTTTTGTTATATAATAGAAATGAAAATTCCTTAACAACATCTCTGGAAGTCTTTCACACACCTACACAAATTATTGTTCATTCAGTTAACTGGCTCCTGGATCTTCAGAAACAAGACAGACATAAAACTTCAGCTTGGGCCCTGGGCAGGTGATCTTTAATTCTGAATGAATGGTCCCAATCGTCTGCCACTGTGAGGGCATCATGCAGAAGACATGACTAAGCATCCTACTGCTAGTCGTAACTAATGAAATTAAGGAGCATTGACGTCATTTAAAGGAAAGACACAGGGCGCGGGTGCCATCAGGAAGCCGTCAGGGGCAACTTCACATGGTGGAGGTGGAATCTGAACGAAGTCCCAAATGCTGGCCAGCTTTTCATCAGGTGTGGCAGGACATAATCAATGCGTGCTCAGCCAAGTTCAGAGGGTATGAACAAAGCCTGGGGTATGTAGGGACAGCGGGAAATCAAAGGCCTTTTGAATCACATGGCAAGAGGTTTGAACTCTGAACCAGAGATAGTGGGGAGCCATTTAAGCTATTTGAATAGAAGAGAGCAATGCAATCAGAGCCTTTGAAGGGACACTCCACAGCTAGTTTGTGGAGTGACTTCAAGGAAGAAAGAGATTGGGAATGAGAATTTGGACCAAGGGTCTGGACAGAAGACAGCCACAATAATAGAGAAGAAAAGCAGCAGGGAGAGATTTGCCGAGGGCATTAGCAGCTCCGGAGAGAGCTGACAACACAGGAGGGAGGGAGGGAGGGAGGGANGAGAGAGAGAGAGAGAGAGAGAGAGAGCAGAGAGGGGGAGCTTTAAGCACAAACTCCTTTGTGGAAGGGTGGGGCATAGTCACCTAAGGTGTCACAGGGTCTCACAAGGCCCCTGTGAGGAGGGCCCAGAGGTTCCAAAAGATAGGACCTGGGAAGAATCCTTCTGAGTGTGGAGATGAGCAGGTTGGAGCTAGTGACCTTCACGTCCGGGAAGTCCAGGACGGTCCCTCCCTCTGCAGTGGTCCATCCCCATCTGCAGTGATGTCTCAGCGTGATGCAGGCCAAGTCGAGGGGTGGGTAGGCAGTGATGGAGGACAGTGGAGGGGTGGACGATTCCATGAGCAGGTCACAGGGTTAGGGACTATGGCTGAGAGATGGTTAATCTGGAGGAAGAAGACAAAGGAGGAGCTGAGGAGGCTTAAGGCCAGTGGTCTCCAGGTGGGGTGGAGACTACACAGGAGTAGTTCCTTCCAGGCTGCTTAGGGTGAGAGAGCCCCTCAGCTGACTTCAGGCACCTGGAGATTGAGCTATCATTCTGTCTGTAAATGTTCTTCTTGTGGGTAGGTAGGAAACAGGCCTTCACTTACTCTTTTAAATGTGTTTTCTTCCCCAAAGCATGGCCATGGGGTAGAATTGTACAAGCAACCAGGTAGGCCAGCCAGTCTGTGTTTCCTGTCATTGTTTGAGCTTTGTATTTTGGATCCTTATAATAGTGGGAAGGCGGTGTTCTGATTAAAAATTTCCTGCATGGTAGAGGTGCCACACACCTTTAATCGGGAGACAGAGGCAGACAGCTCTCCGTAGGTTCAAGGCCAGCCTGGCCTATAGAGTGAGTTCCAGGACAGCCAGAGCTGTTATGCAAAGAAACTCTCTTTCAAAAAAACAAAACAAAACAAAATATAGTTCCTAAAGCCCCAGTTTAACCCTTTGATACCAATGATTTGCCTTTCCTAAAAGGTGACCCAGTAGTGTGAGTGGTAATCTCTCTACAGTGTAGCAGGCATCAAAATAACCTTTATTTTAGGGAACTGGGACTCAACTGTGAAAACATTTGAATCTGCCCCCAAAGTAATGATGACCAGATATCACTTGTAAGTCTCTAAATGTCAGATGTTATAGAAAGGAGTTCCTTATGAGTCTTGAATTGGGGGTTCCCGACCTTAAGGCGGCTTGGAGAGTGGGCAAACGTGAAAGCTGAACCTCTTGTTGTTTCATCAACCGTCCAGAAAAATCGTGGTCTCATCCACTTTTAATTTATACATTTGTTTATTTATTTCACAGTCTTACTGGGTAGTCCTGGCTGGCCAAGATCTCATAATATAGACAAGGCTGCCCTTGAACTCAGAATCCGCCTACCTCTGCCCTTTCCCCTGGATGGCTGGTGGCCAAGCATACAGTTTTTCTTCTTGCTTCCATCAGTGGGGTAGATTTGTTAGTAATTACAGGATACAAATCGTACCCTATCCCAGATGTATTTTTTATATAGCACTCCAGATTTCTGTATAGTTCTTAAAGTAGTAACTAGGAGAGCCCATGTCAAGTAGCTTTTTTAACCTTAAAATATCAACAAATACTCATCTCTTTGTCATGAAATGTGCCTCTGCCATCTCATGCCCAAGCCTTCACTGTTGCACAAATAATCAAATTAGTCCTTTTAAGTCTTTATTGTTATAAATGTTGAAAATAGCTCCTTTGGCACTCTCTGTGTCTCTCCCCTCTTTCCTCTCTCGCTCTTTCTTCCCCCACCCCACACGACCACCCCCAGTCATAATAATAATTCTAGCTTCCTTTCCGGGCACAAGAAAATTCCACAGCAGTTAGACCTCTAAGAGCTTGGTTTCCAGAAATATGGATTCCTTCTCTCTTTTCTTCAGAACAGGGTGAGGGGACAGCATTGATACACTGTGTCCTGAGAAGGACGTTCACTCACTTCCTGGCTGTGTGTCTGCTTTTTCCCACCTACCAAAAATGCAAGCCAGAGTCTGACAGTTCCCTCAAGCTACGAGGACCTGAAAGAGTGTGGCCATCTTTTTACTTGGCCTTCCTCTGGTTAGAGCAGCTCCTGCCACTTCTTCCCAAACCCTATCTCTACCCTTCCTTCCTCATATTGTTGCCCATTCTACATTGTTTGTTATTATTCAAGTTTTACATTGTTTTAACCTAACATCTTGACTAAGAAAGGAAAATTGTTGCATGTGTCCAAAGTAGTCAGTTCCAAATCAATGACCAACAACTGTTTCTTACATGTTTTGGCTATACTTCAGTCTCTTTAATCTATTTCATTTAAATATATATGTGTCTATATGTGTATGTGTGTATGTGTGTTTTGTCTGCATCTGTCCTGTGCCTACATGGTGTGCCTAGTGTCAGGGGAGTTCAGAAAGGGTATCGGATCCCTGGAACTGGAGTTATGGGTCACAGTTGTGATCTACTGCGTGGGTGCTTGGAGCAGAACCCGGGTTCTCTAGAAGAGCAGCCAGTGCTCTAAATAACTGAGTCATCTCCCCAGCCCAGAGGTTCTCAACCTGTAGGTCACCACCTCAGATCTTTACATTATGATCCATAACAGTAGCAAATTACAGTTGTGAAGTAGCCACGAAATAACTTTATGATTGGGGGTCACCACAGTACAGTGAATTATATTAAAGATCGCAGTATCAGGCAGACTGAGAACCACTGCTCTCCAGCCCTTAGTTATTCTTCTTTTATAAATCTTTGTTTCTTTGAGGGCAAACACACATCTGTCCGTCAGAGGACAACTTGGGGGGTGGTCCTCTCCTTCTACCAAATGGGTCCTGGAGATTGAACTCATGTTCTCGGGCTTGGCAGCAAGTCCCTTTACCTGCTGAGCCATCTCGCTGACCTGTTTGATTTTCAAGTTTCAAGTTTTTGTCCTGATCTGACCCCTGCAATGTAAATGTTTTCATTAGGTCATTTAGTAGAAACTGCTTCTAAATAGTAGCGCTAGCTGCATGGGATTTGGTTTTAGCATTGTGCTAAATGGCTAGGGGTTGACTAAGCCTTGGAAGCTTATTGGTGATCCTCAACTGGCCAACACCTTGGAAAATCAGATTAACACTCTGCGTATCCTGGACAAGGTGAAGGGGTGAGTGGACATTAACACGAGGACCCAGCTCTAGGACGCACACTGTATGACATAATAAAAGACCTGACCTGAGGAAGAGTAAATGATCCCAGCAGCTCTGCACTTTGAAAGAGCAAGAGAAAAAGAAATGCTGGGTTCTGAGCGTGGGCAAGTGAGCACTGTTGGTCACACAGCCAGGATGCTCCCTGGGGCAGTGTCAATCCCTTAACTGCCCAATGAATTCGGCAGTTCAGGGAAGCCTCTGAAAATTCCTTTCTTCTATTGGTTTCCCTCACGAATAGGGGCAGGGAGAGCGTGTACAAGTGGTTACTACAATACCGTCCATGAACAGGCATGATGGTGCGTGTCTTTAATCCCAGTACTCGGAGGCAGAGGCAGGTGGGTCTCTGTGAGTTTGAAGCCGGTCTGGGCTACACAGTGAAGCCCCATTCCCCACCCGAAAGGTTCTCATTGCCTTTCACATTTTTAACCGGATGGTAGCATGCTCATGTCGGCAGGGGCCCATCTCCTTATGCTGTGCCCATCCCTGTCAGATACCAGGAAGATTGCTGTGTGACGGCTGCTGCCCCTTCCCTCAGAGGCAGGTGAGGATGGCGGGTGGGTAGAACGTGGCACTCTGGTCACATCTGTGCTACTCCATGAGAATATGATAAACCAAGTCTGTTGCCGCTGCACAGAAATCCAGTGGATTGCATTTGCTGTGATAACCCTTTTCACACCACTGCAAAAGATTCAAGAGCATGGATCTGTGGTTGAGATAATCAAGTAAAGAATTTGGACACCAGGACACGGGTCAGTGAGTACAGGGGTGCTGGGAGAAAATGGGGGATGTCACTACCCAGAAAAGATGAACTGGGGTCAAGGCATGTGCATTGCTGTATGATGTCACCCGCATACTTTATTCTGTCACATGGAATGGACATGCGTGCATGTACCAAATACCCAATATTGTGTAATGCTTTTTTACATTTATTTATTGGGGGATGGGGAGCGGGTACGTGTTAAAGGACAACTTTGGGGACTTAGTTCTCACCTTCCACCATGTGAGCTCTAGGGACTGAACTCAGGTCCTCTGACTTGGCACCAGGCCTCTTTACCCATTTGGGCACCTAGCCAGCCTCCTCAGCAAGTATTTTGAATTGTTTCCCTGGGCATCCTAACCATTAGGTTGAATGTAGTGTTGTATATGGAGTGCACTGAGAATCCTGATGTCATAAAAGAACTTTCGCAGCCAGACTTGGTGGCACAGGTCTTTAATCCCAACACTCAGGAGGCAGAGGCAGGTGGATCTTCGTGATTTGAGGCCAGTCTGGTCTACAAAGCAAGTTCAGGACAGTTACACAGACCCTATCTCCAATTTCCCTCCCTACAGAAGAACAACTTTTGCTTCTGATTAACAGCTTTCTGTGTGATGCTTTTCCAGAAATTACCAACAATATATACAAAAACTCTGATAAAGACACATGTTTGGCCTTGGTAGCCATAGTCTGAAGACCTATTCATTTCGGAGATTCAGAATGTGTTTCTTCGACATCCACATTTTACTGATTGACAGTCAGTGAACCTGTAATCCTTGGTCATCTGTGAGTGGTCTGACATCGTGGATGTCCTCATGCCGCTCTGGGAGAGTTTCCCAGCCGTTACCACCCCCAGTCTTGACCTCCGTGCAGGTACCACTCGTGAACCAGGCTACTATCAGCACACCAAGCTGTGTAAAAAGGCCCCCCTCAAAGTCCCCCATGTGCCGCCAGTCAGAGGCGCCTGGTGCTGTCTTAGCAGACTCAAATGTGGCCTGTGCTCATGTCCCACACAGATACATAATTTAAAATAAAAATAAATCTAAGAGAAAAAAATCAGGTTGGCTCATGTGGTGCCTGTGCCTGTGTGCGCATTTGTGCATGTACGTATGTGTGAGTAAGGGGTGTGTGTGTGTGTGTGTGTGTGTGTGTTGGGGTTCTCTTTGTCCTGTCTCTCTCCACCAATACCAACCTGCCTTGATCACTGTAACTGTATATTTTAATGTGCAGTACAATGACACTCGTGTTTAGTTCTCTTTTTCAGGGCTGGTTAACCTTTCTGGTACATTCTCCTTGCATATAACCTTAGAACAAGTTTGCCTCTGTATATAAAATGCCTTGCTGGGCTTTGGTGGGAATTCTGTTATTATCACAGGCCCATCTGGGGAAAACGGACAGCTTTCCATGTTGACGTTCTTGCTCTGTGAGGAAGCATAGCATCTCTTCCTTTCTTGTGCGTCTTGGAGTTATCAACATGCACATCCTTGACTTCTGTTCTGTGTGGGTGCTGGGGATCATCGCACACACCCCCACACCACCACTGGACCATGCCTCTGGCCAGCATCAGTTGCAGACTCCTGTGTCTAAGTTCTTGGGAGTTAAGACTGCTGTTTCCTTTCCATACACTCTCTTAGTCTGATTGGGTTTCATGGTGATGCTAGGCTCATAGAAGGAGGAAGGTAGTAGCCTGCCCCCCTTCTACTTCCTGAAGGAGACTGTACATGTCAGTGTTGATTCCTTTCTAATTGGTAAAATTTTATAGTAAGGGGCCTAGACGTTTCTCTTTCAGGAGCCTTTACAAACTCACTTTACTTCCTGGATATAGGGTTATTCAAGGCATTAATATCTAATTAATATTGGTGGACTTTTAGGCATAGTTACAGTAGATTGGTCTGTATCTTCTAAATTGTCAAAGTTGCCTCGTTACTGGTCTGTTATTACTCCTCCCCCCTTTTTTCAGCTTTTTGATTTTAATTTTGTGTGTTTAGGTATTTGCCTGTGTAGATATTTCTGTGTCCACCTGTGTGCCTGGTGCCTATAGAAGCGAAGAAGGAATCAGATCCCTCTGAGCTGGAGTTATGGGTGGCTGAGAGTTACCAAGTGGCTGAGTGGTGGGAACCGAACCCAGGTCCTCTGGAAGAGCAACCATAGCCAATACTCTTAACTGCTGGGCCATCCTTCCAGCTACTCCTCCTAGCCTTTCTGTGGCTGTGTGTTCTCTGACAGTGCTTCTGCTCCTACTTTTGATGTTACTGATTTCTTCTGTTTTATCTTACTTTATTGAAATAAGAAGTCTTGATGCAGTCTAGCCAGTGGTGGCTCACACGTTTAATCCCAGCACTCCAGACGCAAAGGCAGGCAGATCTCTGTAAGTTCAAGGTCAGCCTGGTCTACAAGAGCTAGTTCCAGGACAGGCAAAGATACCAGAGAAACCCTGTCTCCAAAAAAGAAAGAAAAGAAAGGAAGAAAGAAATAAAGAAGTCTTAGCACAAATCTGTGGGCCAGCCAGGACTGCATGGAGTGAAGCCCAGTCCCAGACCCAGCAAACAAAATAATAAAATTCAAACAGTGTTGTAAAAAGACCTCTTGAAATCATTTGTCCTACCTAACTATTGGCTAGTAACTCCATGTTCCCCGCTTTCTTCTCACGTTGACAAAATTTACTGCTATCTGTTGGCTGTGCTTTTACGTCTGAGCATATGATCTTTGTAGACTCTCCACATTTGACCTGCTCTGAGTGGCCTGTTTCATTTACTTCTGAGCACCAGTTCTCAGCCTATGGATTGCAGCCCCTTTGGGGGTCACCTGTCAGAGATCCTACATGTCAGATATTTACATTATTATTCATAACTAACAAAATTACAGTTATGAAGTAGCAATGAAAGAAATATTATAGTTTGGGGTCACCACACCATGAGGAACTATGTTAAAGAGTCGCAGCATCAGGAAGGTTGAGAACCTTTGATCTAGTGTCTTAATGCTCTCCCATCATGCCATGGTGCATTCTTCACTTCAGGCTGACCCACATTTCCTGTGTGTGCATATACGTGCCTATTGCAGTCTGTCTGTCCATTACTGTTGGATATTTAGGCCTTTTTATTCCTTAGACGCTGTGATGAGTGATGTCATGGCCACGGGAATGCTAATGTCTCACTACCAGTGTGGTAAGTGAGTGAGAGATGCTGATGATTATGAGGAGGAGGTGGTTGTTGTCATCCTGGACATCATGGGTGTCACACTGGCAACCCTTGGTCCTCCTTAAATCCACTTGGCCAGGCATTTGCCATTAGCCGTGGTTCTGTCTACATTCGTGGGTGATGATGTAAAGGACATGTTGGTTTTTAAGTCTTCTCTTTGGTGGGCCTCATGCTTCTGGCTATGTTTCACTTCCCACTGGATCTCTGGTAGTAGCATCAGTAGATGGGAGTCTCTGCTCTCTCAGTTTCATATCATCCCAGGGAGGGAGTGGAAGACCCTGATTCTGGGCACAGAGTATCTCGACTCCATCCCTTAGGATGCTTCTGAGAGCAATGGAGACAAGGTGGCCCTCTGGGCTGAAGGATAAAGGGCTGGGAGTTTCGCCTCTCTGTCTTGTTGAGTAGATGGCCAGAGATCACCAGTGTGAGGTGGTTCTTTGTGACTCCTTTGGAGGATGGGGATCCTTAGTGACCCAGCATCTGAAAGGGTAACTGGAGGGACACCTGCTGCCACCTGATGGGGGAAAGGATGGGTAAGGTGGCTCAGGTTCCGCTGTTACCGTATTCTCTGTGGGAACATTGGTCAACATGTCGTCTTTCTGCTGCTCCGGCCCTTGGGCCAGAGAACAGACTTCCCCTGCTGCTTGCTGGTGGTTTAAGGATCCAAGCCTTTCTCATTTCCAGCTTGACAGATAATGGAGATGATACAGAATCCTAGGACACCCATCCCAGTGTCTCTCTGGTCCTGAGGTCCCCAGCCAGCCAGCCTCTTTCTGCATTGAGAATCCTCCTACAGTTGTGTGCTGAGTTCCTTCTGAATGGGAAGGGTGGGTATAAGGCCAGAAACCTATGTGGGCTGTTTTTACATTTATAAACACATTTATCACTTGTGTGTGCATGTGTGTGTATCCCATGGCACAATTGTGCAGGTCAGAAGACAACTTGTGGGAGTCGGTTCTCTCCCTTCATCACGTGGGTCCCAGGGATCAAACTCGGGTCACCGTGCTTGGTGGCAAGGGTAGGCAGAGACTGTTCATTCGTTTCCCGGCTGCTCAGACCCGAGTAATCACACAGAAACTATATTAATGACAACACTGTTTGACCTGTAGCTTAGGCGTATTTTTAGCTAACTCACATTTTAAATTAACCCCTTTCCATTCATCTGTGTAACGCCATGAGGCTGTGGCCTACCAGTAAGGTTCTGGCTGGCGGCTGGCATCTTTCTCCTTTGGCATCTACCTGGTGTCTCCCCGACTCCACCTACTTTTTCTCTCTATATCTCTGTTCGGATTTCCCACCTGGCTGTACTCTACTAAGCCATTGGCTGAGACAGCTTCTTTAATAACCAATATGGTAATAAACCATATTCATAGCATACAGAGGGGAATCCCACATCAGGCAAGTAACATTATCCACTGAGCCATCTCTCAGGCCCACCATCTAAACTTTTCGGAACGAGCAATGTTGATTCACACTGAACAGTACTGAATATAATAGAGGTTCTGAATGTGCATCTGTCCCTGCACAGCCTTGTGGAATTTCAGTCCCAGGATTATCTCCTAACTATGAAGCTTTCTTAAAATAAACAAATGCAAACGGAAAATTGAAGTGTGTGATTTGAGTTTGTCTTTTTTAAACAGCACAGAAAGTGGTGAGCCTCCGAAACACTTTTCTCTGTATTTACCTGTGAGCAGGCAATTGAGTCAAAGACTTGGCACATGCTAAGTGAGCACTCTGTGGCTGGGCTCTGTCTGCCCTGGATCCTTTTTGAACTTTTGGAAACTTTTGAGACACTTTCAATAAACTGCACTTTATTGCCCTGAACTTGCAATTCCCTTCCTCAGTGTGTCGAGTAGCTGGGGTGACAGACCTGCACCACCAGGCTCAAGTCTTCTGTTCACGGTGATCAGGAGTGGGCTGGCCAG
>LOEQ01000274.1:269055-281284 GCA_001685075.1 Bramus lutescens
CTGCCACAGGAGGCCACACACCCTGCTTTATTCCAGAGGAACCGGAAGAGAACTCCAGGTCACCTGTCCTATAGTAATCACTCTGTAATTTATTCTGCGTCAGAATCTTCTCCCCTGTGATCTGGAGAGAGGGCAGACTGTACCCTGTTGGCACTCAAGCCCAGGTGGCACTTATTCCATCTTTTTAGTTCCCATTTTCACAAGGTTTCAAACTTAGGGAGATAAATGGGTGCTGTTGATCAAGTGCCTTGCCTTCTGGACCTCAGTAGCCCTTTCTGGCTTCCCCCCGAAAAAAACCCACTTTTTTTCTTTCTATTTCCCTCCCTTTCTTTTTCCTCACCCTCTTTCTATTGACCCTTTCTTCTGTTTGGACTTTTTGGATCCAGGTTTCTATTTCTTTGCTTTTCCCCCCCTCAGTGTAAATCAACCCATCACATGTTACTGAGTAACTGACCCGCCGCACACTTCCCCTTCGCGATGATTTCCTTTCTGCCCGGCTATCAGCTGGCCCCAGATAGAGCATATGCCCACACCACATCCTAACCATCAGGCCTGGGACCCGAGCTATAACAACACAGCTTCGGTCCACAGTCCTAACCCTGCCTAAAAAAAGCACCAAGCTGCTTTGTCATGTGTTGTTTCTTGACGATCTCTTAAACAAATATGTAAGATCTAAAAACTGTGTCTGTAAATAAGGTACCGTGTAAGAAAGCATGTCCTAAGCTTCATATGGAAATGGACCTTTTTTATCACGAGTAAATATGATTACCTTGGGATGTCTGACGAGCAGGTGATGCCTTCTCAGACCTCAGTAGCCTCATAGCAGGTAAACAAACCGTTTATCTGTGGACTTAAATGCAATTGTTATGCTAATTTTTCTCATCGGTCATTTTGGCTTTTCATGGACAAGTTTTTATTCTATTTTGTTTCTCAGCCAGACATCCTTGCATAGAAATAAACTGTGGGGAGGAAAGAAAGAGAGAAGGCAGGGGGACAGGAAATGGAAGGCAGATTTTACTTGATGACCTCTGTCACTATTTTGTGGAAGCATGCACCACTGAAATATCGATTCATCTGTGTCAAAACATACAAGATCGCCGAATATTCGTCCATATTGTTGATCCAGAACTTTAACCTAGTGGCAGTTACTGATACATGTTGTCTTCTTCCATCTTTATTTAGGGAGTTAAAAGGCAAATAGCCTATTGCTATGCCTTATGTTTCAAATCAAACGCATGAGAGACAATTTTGCAGCAGAATTGGCTGAGCACAAATATTTATGCAAATCTCCATTCTGATTCCCACCCCAACCCCCAGCATCACCTCAGAGAACTCAGCATGACCCATAGAGGAAATATCACAATAAGGAAATATTGTTTCCTGGGTCCCTTGGTAGCTGTGGGAGGCAACTTTCCATTTTAACAGGACAGAGAAAATGGCCCTCCTAGAGCAGGCTGAAGTCACAGCCAACAGCAGACTCTCCTTCCTCTTGTAAACACCCCACGCCACCCTCCCTAAGTGCAGCACCCAGATAATGACTCATGGTATGGAATCCACTCCTGTGCTTCCTGGGCATTCTGGGCATAGTTTAGCATTAGCTTTAATAGTTAACTCGAGGTCTTGGCTGGCATGTACAAGGTCCTGGGTCCCATGCCTAGCTCCACCCCCCACAAAAAAAGCGTAAGTCAATTTCCTCTATTCTATATTTCCTAGTTATACTCTGAAATCATCATTTCTGAGAGTTTGCTAGATTAAAAAAGTTTGTTTGTATCGTATGCATATATGTGAGCGCCTGCATGTATGTGTATGCACTTTGTGCTTACCTAGTGCCCTGGGAGGCCAGAAGAGGGTGTCCGAGCCCCTGGAACTGGGGTTACAGGTGGCGTGAGACTCCTGATGTGGGTGCTGGACACTGAATCCGGGCTCTCAGCAAGAGCAATGTGCTGGTTAGTTTTTGGAGGTGGTGTTTATCAACTGAACATGAGATAGGATCATCTGGGAAGAAGGAACCTCAACAAAATGCCTCCATGAATTCGGCCTGTAGACAAGTCTATGGGGCATTTTCCTGATTAATGGTCGATAGAGGAGGGCCCAGATCACTGTGGGTGGTGCCCTCCCTGGGCTAGTGGTCCTCGGTTCTACAAGAAAGTAGGCTGACTAGACCATGAGGAGCAAGCCAGTGAGCAGCACCTGCCTCCAGGTTCCTGCCTTAAGTTCTTGCCTTGACTTCTGTTTATGTTAAAACTGTGAGTTGAAAGAAACCCTTTCCTCTCCAACTTGCTTTTTTTATTAGTTTTTATTTTGTATGCAGTGGTGTTTTACCTGCATCTATGTTTGTGTGAGAGTGGAACTAGCACTGGAGCTACAGACAGTGGTGAGCCACCATGTGGGTGCTGAGAACTGAACCCAGGACCTCCGGAAGAGCAGCCGGTGCTCTTAACCACTGAGCCGTCTCTCCAGCCCCTCCAATTTGCTTTTGGTTGTGATGCTTATCACAGCAATAGCAACCCTACCTGAGACCAGGAACCCGTGCCCTCATCACTGGACCATCTCTCCAGGGCTCCTACCCAAGACCAGGAACCTGTGCCCTCACCGCTGGGCCATCTCTCCAGGGCTCCTACCCAAGACCAGGAACCCGTGCCCTCACCGCTGGGCCATCTCTCCAGGGCTCCTACCCAAGACTAGGAACCCGTGCCCTCATTGCTGGGCCATCTCTCCAGGCCTTAGTTCCTTTCCCATCCAGGTCTCCAGACCCAGAATCTTGGTCTTCTCCACTTTAGTTTCTGAAACAAGAACCCACACCCCAGCCACCAAAACACCACCACCCCAGTCTCTTTACTAGGAAGCTTCATATGGGGTTTAAGCAAGTTGCAAGCCCCAAACACTGGCATTCCATTGCTGCCCAGAATCATGACTCATGATGAACTCTGTTCCCAGGGCTTTTGTGAGTATCACCCCAGCCTCCAGTACTCTTTGGTTTCTCTGGAACTTTCTCACTTCCTTAAGTGGTTAAACAAATCCCCTTTGCCCGATGACCCTCCTGTATCTGCCTGTGTCCCAGGTTGGCCCTCCCTTGAGGACAAGACCTTAACATGTTCATGGTGGTTTCTTTGCTTGCCTGGCATGAAACCTGGCACCTAACAGATATTAAACAAGTGTTTACAGAAGGAATGGGTTAGCATAACAGGGCCAGGAGAAATTCCTCATTTGCAGGTTTCTGTTAGACTTAAAAACCAGTATAAACCAGGTTGGCCAAAATAGTCACAGGTTACCTGACTGACACACACTGAGTGAAGTTTCAATTATTTGATTGTTTTTTGAAATCAGGAATTGGCAGAATGCATTCTTATGGAGAAACTAACATGGGAGGGGCTGCAGCTTAACTACCTAGAGGGAATAATTAACATGCTACTAATTAATGAGAATTTCTGGAATAGCTGGGCTTTTTGATCTGTATTGTTGTTGGTGGTGGTTGTTTTGGTCTTTGAGACAGGGTCTTGCTATGTAACTGAGGCTGACTTTGAACTACTATGTAGCCTAGGCTAGCCTTAAGTTATAATACTCCTTCCCTAGCCTCCCATGTGGATGTCACATAGAACCATTTAGTTATTATTATTGTGGGGAGTGTATACACAGCACACACGTGGGGGTCAGAAGATCACTTCCAGAGTTGATTTTTCTCCTTCCACTGTGTTAAGGCATTTCCTCCTCTCTGTGCTTTCCAAGCCTCTGGACATTTCCTGTCTCATTATAGTAAAATTAGGGTTACAGATGTGCACTGAAAACTCCAACTATTTTGTGGATTTCCAGGCTAGAACTCACATTGTCAGGCTCGTGCATCAGGCAGTTTGCTGCCCCTAACAACTATTTTATGTATGTGTATGTTTGCTTGTTTGCATGTATTTAATTAATTAACATGTGTGGGCATTTTATCTGAGTGTGTATCTGTATATGCAGTACCCTGGACGGTCAGAAGAGGGATCTGGATCCCCTAAAACTGGGGTTACAGACAGTTGTGAGCTGCCTTATGAGTGCTGGGAATTGAACCTGGGGCCTCTGGGGGAGCAGCCCGTGCTCTTAACCACTGAGCCATCTCTCCAGCCCTGCCATTTGCTAGTTTTTGATAGTAAAATACTCTAGTTGTAGAGCTTTGCTCCAGTGGAGAGCAGGGTCCTGTGCTGTACCCGTAGGTAACTGGAGGGTGGGACAGAACACTCCAAGGAATAAGTGTGTCTGTTCTGTAGACTGATGCTCCCTGAAAGCAGGGCTCACATCCCATGTCTCTTCTGACTGTCAATCACAAAGTCTGGGGATGTGGGGATTCTGTTCTTCTGTCGAGTGAGTACTGCGGTCAGAACCGTCACTCAGCATATGCACTAGATGGGGTGCACACACAGCCAAGGCAGTAGGTGGGGGGTTCTGTCTAAGTAGACCCTTTCTGAAAATGAGTGTGGGGGGGGTCCCATTGGAAATAGGAAAGTCACAACGCTGGGATCAGTTTTGTGTGTCATCCCTTCAGTCTGAATGGAACCAGAAGATGAAGCCATCCAAAACGAAGGGACGTGCGAACCTGCTGAAAGAAGTGAGAGACCCAGTGGTTTGTGGACTCAGTGACTCGTAGGGAAGACATGCAGCAGAGATGCCAGGCTCCAGTGATCTGGGCTTATGTGTTGAGGATTTTTATAGATGTCTTTCTCCTCCCACAAAGGGAACTTGAGTTGAGAACTAGTCTCCAAGGACATGATATTGAATGAACTTAACTCTGGCATGGATGGAGTTCAGATTTTTTGAGGGGGGGCAAACAATCAAAACAGCCTACACTGAGCATTTGCGTAAATGTCTGAAGGAGCGTTTCCCTCAGTGTTGTCCGTCCCCGACATCATGAATGTTTCCCTCCCAGGCGACATGTGCTTACTTACACTGAATAAGCAGAAGACCCGCCTTCAGCTTCCGTGCCACGATCAGAAAGTGGAGCCACAGACCTTCGCTGGTACTTGGTGGCTTGGAACCTTTTTAGACCCCCACCTCCCTCATCTGTCATCATAGCTGGATGGCAGCGCCAGGTCTTGGGGCCTGGTGGGGAGGAGTTGGCCAATGCACAGAAAAGCTGGAGACGAGTGAGTCCGTTCTGGACGATGTGACAGGGTGGGGTTAGCAAAGGCTTTTACGATTAAAGCCAGATGCAGGAGCTGTTCAGCTGTTTGCCTTGCTTGCTTGCATTTACTCACTAATCCCAAACCAGCCCAACGTGTCTACTACATAAGAAACACTGATCCATTTTATTATTTGACTCTGTAGTGCTGGGGATCAAACCCAGGGCCTCCAGCATGCCAGGCCAGCCCTCTACCGCCAAGCCATATCCTAGGCCCTACCAGAAGAACTCTTCTAAGGAATATTTTAGAGTAACCACATGACTGTTGGTTTAGACTTAGTTTTGAATTAATTAGTCAACTAGTCACCAATCAATATTATAGCTTGACTCTAATTTTAAAAACTAAGTTATGAGCCAGGTGGTGGGGGGGGCAGCGCACGCCTTTGATCCCAGCACTCAGGAGGCAGAGGCAGGCGGCTCTCTGTGAGTTCAAGGCCAGCCTGGTCTACAACTCGATCAAGGTCCTGTCGCTCCAAAGCTACAGAGAAACCCTGTCTCAAAAAGCTAAAAAAAAAAAATTAAAAAAATAATTAAAAACTAAATAATGATTACTTTATACATTTTGAAAGTTTCATTTTAATTTCTATACATGTATATGTAAATGTGTCTGCATGTATGTATACAGTTTCCTTCAGAGGCTGAAAGAATGTGTGGAATCCACTGAAACTGAAGTTATGGATGGCGTGTGGTGGGCCATGTGGATGCTGGGAACTGAACTCAGGCAGCGTTGGTGCACGCCTTTAATCCTAGCCCTGGGGAGGCAGAGCCAGGAACTCTGTGAGTTCAAGGCCAGTCTGGTCCACAGAGAGAGTTCCAAGACAGACAGGGCTACAGAGAAAAACCTTGTTTTGAAAAACAAAACAAAAACAAACAAACAAGAGCATGTTTTCAGAGTAGAGCAAACCAGGATGCCCGTTTTTGAGAAAAGCTATGTGAGTGTAGGGGTGTAGTTTGCTCGGTGGAGAGCCAGTTCAGGCCTCTTTCATGACGGGGGCGGGGAATAGAAGATGGAATAACAGATGATGATTTCATGTGGCCTCAAATTCCCACAGGAAGAACTCACAGAAAGCACATCAAGCTTCTAGAAATAAACAAACTTTGGTGGTGGTGGCCCTAGAGGAAGGTCACTGGCTACTTGTCTGTCTTGTAGCAGTCCCTGGGGATCCACAGGGAATTTGCTCCAGGACCGCCACCACTTTAAGTACCAAGATCCGTGACCACTTTGGATGGATCCTTACATGTGGCCCCCAAGCAGAACGGATGTATTCTATGGTTGGCTGAACCAATAGATGTAGGACCCGTGTCCACAGAAGGCTTCTGCACTCTGCCTCAAACCATTCGAGACATTTGAAGTTAGTTACTTTACATGAACAACAACAACCGCTCTATTCTGTTGACCTTTATAATCATGGAGAGTTCTTACTGTATGAGGAGAGGGCTAGAAAACCCGTATTCTTAGGTTTCACCAGCAGTGTAGGCAGTGTATTGCTGGAATTAAAGGTGTGTGCCACCCACACCCAGCTTCAGAAGCATGCTTTTTATATGTAATACATTTGTGAGAAGGTCCTCACATACATGCCTTGTTTGGTGTGAGACAGAGTCTTCCCCTGGAACCCAAGCGGACTCAGAACTCACTACATAGCTCAGGCTGGCCTCATACTTGTGGCCATCCTCTTGTCTCTAAGAGTTATTTATTCATTCATACATTTATTTATTTACTTTTGTTTTTTTCCAGACAAGGTTTCTCTGTGTAGCCCTGGCTGTCCTGGAACGCACTCTGTCGATCAGGCTAGCCTCGAACTCAGAGATTCATCTGCCTCTGTCTCCGGAGTCCTGGAATTAAAGGCAAGTGCCACCGCAACTGACTTGATCATTCTTTTTTAACCTCTGAACTGTTGAACCAATATTTTGTCTGTGTTGTCTGCTTTCCCTTGCTATGTGGCAGCTCCTCTGCACTCATCTCCCCAGCTCATCTGCCGCCGCACAGGTACCCAGACGTGGAAACCTCTGGACAAGAGGCATCTCCTTTTATTTTCTTCTTACTGTGCTGTAGATTGAACACAGGTTGTCACACACGCTGGGCAGTGTTCTGTCATTCACCTGTATCCCCAGCCTCTTCAGCTGTACACGTCACAGTGAGGTCTCGCTCACTAAGTCGCCCAGACTGGCCTTAAACCTCTGGCACCCGCCCCGCAGCTTCCTGATTGGCAGGCCTCCATCCATTTTAGAACTCTGACAGACAGTGCCCAATAATGAGGTCCTACCTTCATGCCCACAGCCACACCCACTTCATGGGTCTTCGTTTCCTGGCCTGTTACTGTGGTTGACAGGCTCACGGGTCTTCTCCAGCTCTGTGTTCTGTACGCTGGGTTTATCATTCCCTTGTCCTCTTGTACAACTTTCTGCACTTTTTGACTTAAATACTCCATCTTTGGATGCTGCTTAGCTTGTAATAGCAGGCAAACGTTAACTACTTATAGCGTTCTGTCTTTTAATTCTTTCTGCCAAAGTGACATTAATTTCTGTAATAAAAATTTTGAAAATTTTTTTATCAAAACTATCTATTTCTCTGTATCAGTAAGCAGTCGCCCCCCACACACACTGCCAGGGCTCTGGCGCGAAGGGGCTGTCTCCTGCCTTCTGTCCCACCCACTCCCCAGTTCTTACTTCCCGTGGCAACTGCTTTCCCGGTTTTTATACGTTTTCTCTATTTGTCCTTTCCTCCACATTTGTAATAGCACATTCATACTGTGACGTAGATATTTCAGTCTTAGACGACAGCAGATTTGGCCCTCACACATACATCACTTGTCTCCTCCCACCTCCCAGATCCGGCGGCATCATTCCTGTTAGCTCATCAGACCGACTTCCATGACGATGCTGTGTGTGAATCAGAGCTGTGACTTCCAGGAGACTGGATAGATTTGCCTTATCCGTGTGACATCCCGTCACCCCCAGAGTAAATAACGGCTTCATGCCTTCTATTAACTGTATAATTCATTCTCACAGTCTCTCCCAGAACCATAAATACCTCCTCAGTATGTTCAGATCTGCTGGACAGCCTCTGTCTCGTCTATGTGAAGCCTCCTTACCAGCCACAGCCACTTCACACGCAAACTCACACGGTGTGCCGTGTCTCAAGTGAGCCCCGGACTCACATGTGTCGGCTCTTCTGTAAACTGCTTCTAAAACCCGCTAGACTTAGATCAGTAGATACATTATTCTCAAGCTCACAGCAGCCTCAAGCCATCCTCCTGCCTCAGCCTCCCAAGCAGCACACACTGAGGAATCTGAACAACTGTTCAGACTTACTGGTGAGTTCTTTACCTGCTGAGCCATCTCACTGGGCCTACAGTTCCTTGCCTTCGCTCTTTTTATTGATTTGTTTTGGATTTCACATCATGCAGTCCCTTCCCACCTATCTCCCCATCTCCTCAAATCTGCCCTCTGCCCTTGCAAGTCAAAATCAAATTACAAACAAAACAGAAACAGAAACAAGCAAGCATCTTGTGGAAGCTGCAGAGTGGCCGTTGAGTCACACAGTTCACCCTTTAGTCCGTTCATCTTTACTTGCTAGAGTTCAATGCCACAGTCATTGGTCTGGCTCGAGTCCTCTGGCTTCTGCTACACCATCCATAATTTCTATTAATACCTGAGAGGATGTGTTCTTGTTTTTTCTCCTGAATATTCCTAGCTATGTGTTTATGCCTCTGATGTTTGTACTTCCAGACTAAATTGGAAAACTGCAACCCACAAATCAAATCTATCTCTCCGGTCACCTCCTTTTAAGGAAGCTGGAGGCTAAAATTAATTTATGTATTTTAACTGTTAGGGTAAATCAGAATAAGGATGCTTTTATCTTGAAACGGGTCTCACTGTGTAACGGTGCATGGCCTGGAACTTACTCTGTAGACCAGGCTGGCCTCAAACTGAGAGATCCATTTTCCTCTGCCTCAAAGTGCTAGGATTAAAGGTGTGCGTTACCATTGCCCTGGAGGTCTTTGCTTTACATAATTTTTCTTTGTAATTAAAATAAATAAATAAAACGTTGGTTATGAGACATAGTGGAGATGTGATATAAGGTCTTTCTCTGACCATCCTGGTCTGGTGAATGGAATGACCAGGAAGATGGGGACTGTGGACTTAGCAGAGCCATTGGAGCACAAGAGAAGAGTCTCGGGTCTCAGTTGTCATTTAAAAGACTACCTTGTTGGCTTGCTGTAGCGTTTTAACTTTAGTTATAGGTTGAAGGCTAAATCATTCATTTTCTCTTTAAAATTGTTGTTCTTTTAATTGGACTAATTCAGCAGTGTACAACAGAGAAAGAAGACAAACCCAGTGAAATAAATCTCCAGTCCAGCTGGGAAAGGCGGCATGCGGTTACACCGTGTACCGTCTGCTTTCATAGGACACCCTTCCTGCAGATCTGCTTGACTGTATCAGCCACACAGTGATCACAGGTCCTGTCCTGATGGACATCTGGGCCATCTCTAAACGCATGCACCCACAAACCGTGCTCTAATTCTCCTTGTAAATAGCCGTGTTCATTTTCAATTCATCGGCTCCGCCTCCAGCCCAGCAGCCCACTTTCTTCCTGAGCTCTGAGCAGTGGGAAGGCCCTCTCTGTAGACATGTCTTTAACAGTTACAAAGCAGAGCGCCAGCTGGAAGTTCTTTCCTGGGTTATCGTTTCTTTAATACCAAGATGGACCCTTTCTCGATGAGCCGAGGGGAGGATGGGCTCGGCTAGCCTGTACTCATCAGTCATAACTGTTGCCCAGCCTTCTGCTGATATAGCGTTAGTCATCTCCAAAGGAGATAAACTCATTTGCTCTGGGCTTCCAACAACTTGCAGGAAGATGAGTTGATTAAAAAGGTCTCGAGGATTGAGAATTGGTAGTGAACTGCTTCCTGCTGGGTGGGGATGGGGGACAAAATAAATGACTTATGGGCTAGACAGAAAGTTAGATGTTAGCCAAAGGGTGGAAATATCTCATGGGTACCCTGGCGGCTACCTGATTATTCATGTGCTGGTGCATCAACTTTAAGAAATGTTGGTGAGTGTTAAAGTTATGTAAATATATTTTTAAAGCATGTAGTGGGGCCAGCATGTAGTGGGGCCAGCAAGGTGGCTCAGTGGGTAAAAGGGCTTGCTGCCAAGTCCTAATGACCCTAGTCTGATCCCAGAAACACACATGGTAGAGAGAGAAAATGGATTCTACAAAGTTGGCCTCTGAAATATTAAATGTATAAAATAAAAATAAATGAAAGCAACAGTAAATCATAAATCTCTGTAAAATTGCTACATTTTCCTACACCTGTAATCCCATATTCTGAAGAGTTAGGCTTTCTGTTGCTGTGATGAAACCCCATGACCGAAAGCAACATAATTCAGCTTACACTTCCACACTGTAGTCCCTCACTGAAGGAAGTCAGGGCAGGAACTCAAGCAGGGCAGGAACCTGGGGGCAGGAGCTGATGCAGAGGCCATGGAGGGAGCTGCTTACTGGCTTGCTCATCATGGCTGCTCAGCCTGCTTTCTTATACCATTGAGGACTACCTGCCAAGTGGGTATCGCCCACAGTGGGCTAGGCCTGCCACATCAATCATCAGTCGAGGAAATTTACCACAGGCCAATCTGGTGGGGCATTTTCTCAATTGAGGTTCCCCAAATGACTAGCTCGTGGCAAGTTGACATAAAACTAGCCAGCACAACCATGGGGGGGGGCAGTGCTAAGTTTAATTAGTATACGAATTAGAACATTCACTATTTGGCTTGCTGTGTCTCAGTTGTGGAGATTTGTCACAAGTCACTGCAGGCACCTCTCTACTGTCCCCAGAAATTTGTCATCATACCAGGCCAAATATCTGTGCTCAGTAAACCTTGGACCCTTCCCTCCTTCCTGCCCAGCACCCACAGTCCCAGATCCAACATCAGTGATGTCTCTCAGAACTGAGTTTTGAAAAAAAAATGTAATATTCGATGGTTGACGCTTCCCTTGACTTCTGCTAAGTGTGTTCCTTTGCGCCCAGGCCTCCCCCGCCCTTCAGGAGTGGCTCCACTGCAGTCCCAGTCCCATTCCCGTGCCTGTTCATACACCCTTCACAAGCAACATGAAGTTGTGTTAAATTCCACTAGAGTTCAGTTCGTCCCGAATGCAGATCTCCAACCTGCTTTCTCCTGTCTGTTTTTGATATGGATCAACTTAAATGAGTTTGTTTACATAAAATAAAGTTTGGCGTTAGGTCTGATGACCACGCCCCCATCCTCCTCTCTGTGGAGGGGTGTCCACCATATCTTTTGTGTTTACCCTTACAATCCCTAGTCCACGGCGCCGGTGCCCGAGTCCTCAACCTCGCTAGCTCCTGCCGGCAGCTTGTTCTCACAGTGGCGTTGGGAGGGACCTTGTACTTATTTCTGAGTGAAACTCCAGTCTTGATAATGACAGTCTGGCTGTCATTGCCTTGGTATCCTATGGTGTACTGTGGATGAAGTGTGTGCAGAAGAAAACATACCTTTAATTTTTTTTTGAGGCAACATCTCACTCTGCACCCCTAACTGGTCTGAAGTCCACTAAGATAACCAGGCGGGCCTTGAATTCAGCAACTTGCCTGCCCGGCTTCCAGGGTGCTGGGATGAAAGCCGTGTGCCAGCACAATGGCTTGAGCCACCACCCCACAACACACACACACCAAAACGCTGTTTTACAGGGTTTCTCAGTGTAGCCCTAGCTGTCCTGGAACTCACTCTGTAGACCAGGCTGGCCTCGAACTCACTGAGGTCATTTGCCTCTGCCTCCTGGGATTAAAGGCATGTGCCGCCACCACCACCCGGCAGAGCCACACTTTTAAAAATGAAATAAGAGATATAAATAATTAACACCACCTAAATCTTAGATAATACTTAAGTTCAGTGCTACTCAAAGCTGTCTCACACATAGTTCTTTAAAGTCTGTCTTAGCTGCCTGTGTTTCTTTTTTTTCTCTTTTTTATAGATATTTATTGAGCTCTCCATTTTTCTCTGCTCCCCTCCCTGCCTCTCCCCTCCTCCCTTCAATTCTCCCCCAAGGTCCCCATG
>LOEQ01000274.1:349880-361683 GCA_001685075.1 Bramus lutescens
GCTTTCTTTCTCCTAGCATTCTGTTCTGTCTACTCCACCCACCTAAGGGTTGGCCTATCAAAAGGGCCAAGGCAGTTTCTTTATTAACCAATAAAAGTAACACATAGACAGATGACCCTCCTACATCATGGGTTTTCACAGGGTCACATATCAGATACTTACATTGCAATTCAGTAATGTAATTTCGCTAACAGTAGAGAAATTACAGTTATGAAGTAGTAACAAAAATAATTTCATGGTTGGGGGCCACCCCAACATGAAGATCTGTATTAAAGGATCGTAGGATCAGGAAGGTTGAGAACCACTGCTCTAGAGAAACAGCAAGAAGGCCCAAAGAGTTAGGGAAAGATGCAGGCCAGGCAGTGGTGGCACACACCTTTAATCCTAGAGTTTGGGAGGCAGAGGCAGGTGGATCTCTGTGAGTTTGAGGCCAGGACAGCCAGGACTGTTACACAGAGAAGCTCTGTCTCAAAAAAAAAAGAAAACACCCAGAAAGATGGAAAGTGAATTAGGCTTTTCCAGGTTAGTCAGTGAGTGGGCTGCCTTTGGAAGCACAGGAAACCACTGGCCATATGTGGTCTCTTGTGGGGCCTCTGGCAAAGCTTCCTGATATTGCATCTAAGCAACAACCTTCCAACATAGAACATGGATGTGAGTAGTGCTTTGATTTCGATATATTTGATGAGAGATTTGGACCTTACGTTGTATTAAAACAATATAGCACAAGGTAACTGGCTGGTTCATTTATTAAACTTTTACCTTATAGCCATCTAACACAGAAGAAGAAAACTAATTTTATAGTATTTATATATGTATATATGTATATACACACTTGATAGATGCTGTTTTCAGCTTGATTAATAAAACAGTTTTTCTGATTTCCATAGAAATGGCAAGATATTCTTAAGGAAGTTAAATTTTTACAGAAGTTGAAGCATCCGAACACCATCGAGTACAAAGGTTGCTATTTAAAGGAACATACTGCTTGGGTAAGTCAGAGCATCTCTAGTCTTTTTTTTTTCTATTAATTTTTAAAATTATTTATTTGAACTATAGAATTTTAAGTCCTGTTTCCGTCCCATTAGACTTTTGTAATTGATAATAACACTTGTCATTGCTGGCCAGTTTGTCATATGGTGTGCATTCCATAAGACTAAATATGCCTGTCTACCGTATCAGAAGCATCATTCTGAAAACAGTCAGCCAATGGATGGTAAAAAGTTACTGTCATCTTGTGAAACCTAAAGTTAACTCCTTTTAGTCTCCTAGAATTTCTAAAGATTTTTGTCCCACGTATTTTGTGTGTGCATGTTTGCCATGCACAATGTTTGTGGAAAGCACAAAATGTGGTCCAGGAACTGCACTCAAATCAGCAGCAGCAAGTGCCCTTGCACACTGAGCCGTCTAGCCTGCCTTCATCCTAGAATTTTCTTTTAAGATTTATTTATTTTTATTTTGTATGCATGAATGTTTTGCCTGCATATGTGTGAGTCCACATATGTGTGTGTGCAGTGCTCTCAGAGGTCTGAAGAGGGCACTAGATCCCCTAGAACTGGACTTACACATGGTTGTGAGTCACCATGTGTTTGCTGGGAATTGAACCCAGGTCCTCGGCAAGAGCAGCCAGTGCTCTTAACTGCTGAGCCATCTCTCCAGTCCTCATTCTAGAATTATTTTTGCCACTTCCACCCTCCTCCCCGTTCCATTTGACCGAAAGCCTGGCAGTTTGCTAGACACTGTCCCCGTGCAGCTCTTACAGAGTGACACCAGCCCTGTGACACTGCAATGGGGCGTGCTTTTCTTCCATGCAGTTTGGTTTTGTTTTGTTTGTTTTTATTTTTTATGTGCGTGTCACTGTTTACGTCTGGCATGTCACACACTATTAGAATATGAAGGTGTTAAGCCTTGCAGTTAACCACATCGGGCATTTTTGCTTTAAGTCCAATTTAGCTGTCTATGAAAGGTTGCTTGTGACAAGCCAAGGTCTCTTGCGTACAGGAAATGGACATTTTGTTCCTAAACATTGTGTGTAAGCACTTCTGTTTAAGGAGTTAATTTGGTGTGTGCACATGCATTTGTGTGTGTGTGCGTGTGTGCCTGTACATTTTCTGTGTATGTATGCATACAAGCATTTCTCTTTGTGAGCAGTGAATGCCACAAGTTGAAAGTCAAGTGTCTTCCTCGGTCACTTTCCTCCTGCAGTCAGTGAACCTAGAATTGGCCCATTTGACTGGACTGGCTAGCTAAGGAGCCCCAGGGGACCCCTGTATCCACCTCCCAGCACTGGGATTGCAGGCATACACCCCTATACCCCACTTTTACATGGAGACCAAGCTCTGCTACTCGTGTGTGCAAGGCAAGCTTTCCCCTCTGAACCATTTCTCCAGCCCTTCAAGAGTCCTTTAACCAACCGTCTAGACCACTGCTTTCTGTCTGAACAGATGTTAATCAAAGGAGCATCTTATCTGGAAATCAGTTGCCCTGGGTAAGCTCAGCTGCCTTAGAGGAGTCTAGAGAGTTCACTCAATGCTGCAAGTTTCAAGGAACCAGAAGTCTTGGCAAAGCCTCGGAAGCTCTTCCTCCTGGCTGGTTTATTCTTCAATTATGCAGAGTTCTAACCAGCTCCCCCTTGGATTCCATCTACAACTAGTTTGACTTCTGGTTAGAAGACGCTGAGCTGCTAGAGGCGGGCAGACAGCACCAGCAGTGACGTGGCCATGTGGAGGAAGTAGAGAGAGCAGGAGACAGCAGCAAGGCTGTTAAGGACTCCTGTGAAGGACTGAGGAGAGCCTGTGACAGCAATGCTCAGGGCCTTTTAACAGGCGCTTTTTAAAGCTTAGGAGCACAACACACCTCCTTCCTGTTCGGGGGATTTTGTTGTTCTTGTTGGTTGTCTGTTGTTTAGTTTTGTTTGGTTTTTCGAGATAGGGTTTGGAGCTGTCCTGGAACTCTTTCTGTAGACCAGGCTGGCCTCAAACTCAGAGATCCACCTGTCTCTGCCTCCTGAGTGCTGGGATTAAAGGCATGTGCTACCACTGCCTGGCCCTTCCTGTCCAATTTTAAAGATGTGTGGGAACACAGTGACTCAACATAGTGATTCTGCATAGTGGTACACAACCATACATGTAGGCAGAGACTGCTTGTTCATTTCCAGCTACCCAGACCTGAATAATGACACCGAAACTATATTAATTACTTCACTGTTTGGTCAATGGCTTAAGCATATTCCTAGCTAACTCTTATGTCTTAAATCTATTTATCACCACGAGGTTATGGCTTACTGGTAAGGTTTGGTGGGCGGTGGTGTCTTTCTCCTTTGGCAGCTACATGACATCTCTCTGACTCTGCCTACTCTCTCCATATCTCTTCCAGCCTGGCTCTATTCTGCCCTGCTATAGACCAAAGCAGCTTCTTTATTAACCAGTGGTAATAAAACATTCACAGCATACAGAGGGGAATCCACATCAAATGCACAAAATGGAAAGTGCAATCTGAGTTTGGATTTTAATCCTGTCTTGGGCCATGCACCCCATGGTCCTCCCTGATAATGCTGGGCCGGGCCTCATGACCACAGGGGCCCACCAGTTCTTCACAGAGCATAATGGTCCCCTATCACCTATGGGTCATGTTTCCAAACCCCAGTAGGTCTTTAAAGCCATGACTAGTACTGAGCTCTGTACATGTTATGATTTTTTTCTTGGTTATACATGCCTCTGATGAGGTACAAAAAAATTTTTTTGAGGCAAGGCCCAAAGGGAATAATCCTGAATGGTCCAGGACTCACTGTATAGACCAGGCAGGCCTCTAAATCAGAACCTCTTGCCTCTGCCTCCAGAGTGAAAGAATTAATGACATGCCACCATACTATCTTAATACAAATTTCTAAATTAGACATAGATTAACAACAGTAAGAACTCAAGTAAAGCCGACAGGTGTCTGCTGCAGTGGAATTGCCAGCATCACTATTCTTGTGCTTTTGTCCATTACTGACTAAGATAAGGATTACTTGGATAGAGCTACTGTGGTGCTGTGACCATGGTACTATTGGGCGGGTGGTGTAGACAGCAGACACTCTACCAAGGGCTGATTCTCATGCAGAGCAGGAAAAAATGATGTACATCTTAAAGCTTGTGACTTGTTGTTTTTTCTGGAGTCTTTCATTTACTGTATTTGGATCACACTTGACCATGAACAATTTAGCCAGGATAGGAAAAATCACAGCTGTGATCACATCACGGTACTGTGTGGTTAATCTACACTGTATCACAGATGTGTGGTCACTGTGCTATGTGGCTAAGCTACACTGCATCACAGATGTGTGGTCACTGTGCTTTGTGGCTAAGCTACACTGCATCACAGATGTGTGGTCACTGTGCTTTGTGGCTAATCTACACTGCATCACAGATGTGGGGTCACTGTGCTGTGTGGCTAAGCCACACTGCATCACAGATGTGGGGTCACTGCGCTGTGTAGCTAAGCTACAGTGCATGGCAGATGTGTGGTCACTGCTCTGTGTGGCTAAACTACACTGTATCACAGATGTGGGGTCTCTTACTGTGTGGCTAAGCTACACTGTATCATAGATGTGTGGTCTCTGTGCTGTGTGTCTAAGCTACACAGCTACACTGTATCACAGATATGGGGTCACTGCACTGTCTGGCTCAGCTACACTGTATCACAGATGCGGGGTCTCTGTGCTGTGTGGCTCAGCTACACTGTATCACAGATGTGGGGTCTCTTACTGTGTGGCTCAGCTACACTGTATCACAGATGTGGGGTCTCTGTGCTGTGTGGCTCAGCTACACTGTATCACAGATGCGGGGTCTCTGTTCTGTGTGGCTAACCTACACTGTATCACAGATGTGGGGTCACTGTGCTGTGTAGCTAAGCTACACTGCATCACAGATGTGTAGTCACTGCGCTGTGTGGCTAAACTACACTGTATCACAGATGTGGGGTCTCTTACTGTGGGGCTAAGCTGCACTGTATCATAGATGTGTGGTCTCTGTGCTGTGTGTCTAAGCTACACAGCTACACTGTATCACAGATATGGGGTCACTGCACTGTCTGGCTAAGCCACACTGTATCACAGATATGGGGTCACTGCACTGTGTGGCTAAGCTATACTGTATCACAGATGTGTGGTCACTGCACTGTGTGTCTAAGCTACACTGTATCACAGATGCGGGGTCTCTTGCTGTGTGGCTCAGCTACACTGTATCACAGATGTGGGGTCTCTGTGCTGTGTGGCTCAGCTACACTGTATCACAGATGTGTGGTCTGTTCTGTGTGGCTCAGCTACACTGTATCACAGATGTGGGGTCTCTTGCTGTGTGGCTNTCACAGATGTGGGGTCTCTGTGCTGTGTGGCTCAGCTACACTGTATCACAGATGTGTGGTCTGTTCTGTGTGGCTCAGCTACACTGTATCACAGATGTGGGGTCTCTTGCTGTGTGGCTCAGCTACACTGTATCACAGATGTGGGGTCTCTTGCTGTGTGGCTGCTCTGTGATGATCAGTTATTTGCTGAGGTTAAATTTGTTCTCTTTGTTCTTTTCTTTGGTGGTTTCTTTTTCCTTTGTGATAGTGCTGGGAACTGAACCCAGGGTGTCGGGCAGGGCAAGCACTCTGCCACTGAGCTATAGCCCATGTCCTGTAGCTGGATTTCTGAGGTATCCTCAACTTATATTGGGCTTACGGGGCAGAGGATCAGCTGTCCTCACCTCTCACATTTTCAGTGTAAGGAAGTTTAGTGTGCGTATTTAGCTGCTTACCTCAAAAACTAGAAAAGCAAGTGATACAGTTTAGTAAATTTTCCATCCAAATTACCTTAAAAAGAAGTAGGGTACATATAAAATTAACATTCACGAAAATATTTACTTCAGTGGGATCTTTCATGTCTCAGTAAGAAAGAAAATATAGTCGTTAAATGTTTAAAGTCTGTTTATTGTTGTATGTGCGCACATACATGCTGAACACATGGAGGTCAGAGGACAACTTTCTCCCCTTCCTCCATGTGGGTTCTGAGGATCAACTCAGTGTTCCAGGTCTGGCAACAAGCTCTTTACCCGCTGAGCCATCTTGCCAGTCACACAATAAAGGACTTATAAATATATATATCTATGTTGTTTTTCTGTTCTTCTTCATTTGGGTTTTCATTGGGGGTTGTTTTTTGTTTGTTTTGTTTGTTTTATGTGGCACAGACCAACTTGTGACAACCTTACTGCCTCAGCCTCCTGTGTGCCAGAATTAGAAGTGTGAGCTGCCACACCCTGCTTGAATTTGTCATTTTGTGCCAAGAAGAATATTATAAAGTGTCTCAAGCTGTAAAAGTCTATATTATTTGAGTATTGTGAGGTATATAGTGTATTAATGCTTCATAGGAATGTTCATAATGAAAGGAGCCACCGCGGTGACGCCGCTTTTGTCTGGGTGGTCACACATAGCCATTGGTACCATGCTTCCTTTTAGAATTAACAAAATGACTGACAGTGTGTGGTCACATGTGTGGCAGAAAACACTCACGGCTCTGGCTTTGGCCATAAATCAGTGATCTGGGACACAGGGTCTGGAATGGCAGCCTAGGCAGTGTCTCCTCATTTTTGCTTTGAGAAAGCCTGTAAAAACTGCCTCACTGAGAATGTTCAACAACATGATCAAATAAGCTCTTCCTGTTGGGGGTATCATGTATGTGAGGAACGTTCTCAGATGGCATTCCTTGGGTGTTCACCACTTTGTTTCTTGAGACAGGGCCTCTCGTTAGCCTAGACTTCTGGTGGTCTAGGCTGGCTGGATTGCAAATGAACATTGCTATGCCTGAATATTTTCATGTGGGTTCTGGGGTTAAATAATGAATAAATATTTTTAAGATACAAATTAAAATCTCTGGATGGCGCTGTTCAAAGTTGTGGCATTAGACTGATTCAGGGTAACAGCACATGGCAGGACACCTCTTTAACTGAGCCCTACAAAGACATGTTTCTTGTTTCAAGCTTTAGAGTGTGGACCAGGAGGACTGGTTACTGGGGCTTTTCTGTTTAACTTTTGGTACTGAAGATTGAATCCCATATAAGTGCATAGTCCTGAGCCCAAACAGATTTTTCTGGCTTGTGTATTCCTCAACACTTTTTAAGTTACAAATTTCACCTTGTAATAAATAATAATCTATTATTATTGATAATCTAGCCACTCAAAACCTATTATGAAACAAGACTGTAGGGTATTAGGTCAGAATTGGCAACCTCAGCTTGACTATCTACAGCCAATATTTCTATATCAGCCCTCATATGGTCTGAGGCCAAGTCCAAGTGGAAGGTGACAAGAACTGAAATGTCAAACATTATGAAAATTAATTCATTATCAAGTGACCAGATAAGACAGATTTAGTTCAGGCCAAATGGTTTTCTTCCTGATGTTCTTAGTGCTATGGTTGGTTGGTTGTGTACTTGGTTGATTAGTTATTCAGTTGCTTGTTTGGGTACTTGGTTAGTTGTGTGGTTGGTTGGGTAGTTGTATGGTTAGTTGGTTGGTTGTGTGGTTCATTGGTTGGTTGATTGTTGGTTGTGTGCTTGGTTGATTGGTTATTTGCTTGGTTGTTTGGGTACTTAGTTGTGCAATTGGTTGGTTTTGTGGTTCGTTGAGTGACTGTTGGTTGGTTTGTGGTTGATTTGTTGATTGATTGGTTGACTGGCTAGTTGGTTGGTTGGCTGATTGGCTAACTTGAGGAACTTCTTAACTTTTCTTACTATCTTTTAATTTGTTTCAGTTGGTGATGGAGTACTGCTTAGGTTCAGCCTCTGACTTGTTAGAAGGTAAGGATAACATCACTGTGCTTCTCCTGTTTGTCCTCCATCATGTTCTCTGTGGGGCTAAAGAGGCAGCTCAGTGGTAAGAACACTCTGCTGTTGGGGAGGACTTGAGTTTGGCTCCCAAGTGGCTCACACCTGCCTGTAACTCCAGCCTGGGGACCTGACACCCTCTTCTGGCCTCCACAGGCACCTGCACTTATTTGTGCAAACACACACACACACACACACACACACACACACACACACACACTGAAATAAAATCTTATTTTTAAAAGGAAGTTACCTACTTCTAGAAAAATAAACAAAGTGCAGTTTGGGCCTCTGGTCGAAAGATGGTTAAGGGCCACATGGGTAAGCTGTGCAGAAATAATCTCTGTCATGTAGTTGACATGTCTGGATGACATCAGCTATACTACTGTTGAGGCCATAGCTATCCAGGGTAGGCATTGCTGAAATTTTTGGTTAATATGGTATGGTACCCATAGCCAAAAACCATCAAAGCCACATATAAATGTTGCTATCTACCCATTTAAGGTGTCATGATGGACCCAGTTCCCCCTTACCAGTGCTGCTATGACCCCCAGCTATGTTTAAAATTCCATTTAAAAATGCCTGAAGCCACCCATGGTCCCTCAGAAGTTGCTTCATAGCCTCTTTACCTATAGGTCAGGGGTAATTATGAAAGCTTTGCAGTAGAGAACAGCATGGCCTAGATCACTGTTGAGGGGACTGATAAACCCAGGCCCAGCTGACATGGAATCGGTATAGCTTTGTCTCGCCGTTGACCAGTAAATTAATGCCAAAGGCCTATGGGCTTTGTCGTGTTGGTCTCGTTTCTAGGCACTTGGTTTTCCTCGTCTACTGCTATGGAGGGCACAGTTTTCATGTGGTTAGGTGAATATGCTCTCAACTTGTCCTTTGATCAAGTGTATTAACTGATGGAGAAGGTTGGTCCTCCATCCTGACCCTCACTCCTGTCTCCTCAGTTCATAAGAAACCACTTCAGGAAGTGGAGATTGCTGCTATCACCCATGGTGCCTTGCAGGGGCTGGCCTACCTCCACTTTCACTCCCTGATCCATAGGTAAGTCCAGACCCCAGCTTCCTTTCCATCGCCCTTGCCCAGCTCCGCAGTCCAGGGACCGTGGGAATCAGCATGTGTTCCAGTTTTCTGCATCTGAGGGATTACAGGAAGCAAGCAGATATCCCCCAGGGCCCTCCCACAGCTCAGCAAATACAGCATCCCTCTGATGTTTTGGGGGGGCTGTTTATTTGTTTGTGGGTGGTGGTTGTTATTTTTAGTTTAGGTTTTTTTTTTTCCTGAAACAGGGTCTTACAGTGTAGCCCAGGTTAACCCCAAATCACAGTGTAGCCCAGGTGGATCTTGAACTCCATTTTCCAGTCTCAGCCTCCAAAGGGCTGACATTTGTGGTATGCACTGCCGTGCCTGGCTTCACATGTAGGTGGCTGGCCTCCTGATGTCAGAGAAATCTGGAGAAAGGTCCATCCATTTTTCCACTCTGGGTCAGGAACCAAAGCCAGCTGGCTTCCCTGCACAGAATAGCAGCCGAGCTGAACCATTACCTTCTCTTCTCCCATTCCGAGGCTTCCTGTTTCTGAAGACTGTGTCAGGAAGGTTCTCAGAACGCACATGGTAGCTCACAACTGCCTGTAACTAGTGCCCTCTTCTGGCCTCTGTGGGCAATGCATGCACATGGTGCACAACATGTAGGCAAAATGCTCATACACAAATAAATAAATAAATAATTTTTTTTAGAAAGGCTAGACTACTAGACTGGGGTATGTGTGGATTGGTACTAGAACATTTGCATAGCGCACACATGGCCACCGCGTCCATCTCCAGCACCACAAAAAATAAATAAAACAGACAAAAAAATGAACCAATTACACCTGGTAAATAATGACTAAACCCATTTACCGTGTAATCAATGATTTAGCAAAATTTTTAGGTGTATATCCTTGGAGTCAAGGTATGATTACTGAATGTTGACTTGCTTGGAAGTTTGCTGTGTTTTTATCTGAAACCACAGTTTAGTTTTATGTGTGCCCTTCTTACCTTAATCAGCATGGTCCTTATGAAAGAAACTGAGAAGACAAAAAAAATGTAATGGCCTCGAAATTTCAAAATGAAAGGCAAGCATGGTGACATACACTTTTAATCCCAGCACTCAGGAGGCAAGGCAGGAGGATCCCTGTGAGTTCAAGGCCAGCCTGGTCTACAGAGTGAACTCCAGGACATAGAGAAAACTTTTTAAAGGAGTACAGCGGCATATGCATATATCTCAGCACTTGTGACGTAGAGGCAGAAGAGTAGACATTCAAGGCCAACCTTGGCTACGTAAAGAGTTCAAGACCAGCCTGGGCTATGTGGGATCCAGTCTTCAAATAAAACATGAATACCAATCATCTCATCTTTTTATTGCTGTGAAGGACTTTCCTCCCCCGTGCCCTTTTGTTGTGAGAGACTGAACAGCACGTTTGTTTTCAGTACTGTCCCATGTCATCTCGAGCAGGGAAACCTTGGAAGCATCTAAGCCTATCGCTTTCTCTCCGTTTTCCCAGTGGTTTCTTTCCACGGCCCATTTTCAGCTTGCTATTCATGGTTCCCAGTCCTCACTGCACATCATTCATACCTTACGAGAAGGAAAGGATCCACGTCACCCTCTCATTCTAATCTCAAATGGTGTCTTTTCCCCTAACGTTTCACCACGTCTCAAATACCAAGCATCCTTAGTACACAACCCACCATTGCAATATCGAAATGCAAGTTCCTAACCCCTAATCCTTGTCTGTTTTGATCTTTCAGGGTCTTCTTTTTACTGTACAGTGTTATTTCTTAAAGAACACCTTTTCTATAACCTGTACCTCCCAAGCCTTAGAGTGGCAGTTACACTTACAGACAGAGAGAAAGGGTCACGGGCAAGACAGAACAGGTATGTGTCCAGCTGAGGAGCCTGCGCAGGGCGGCGATGCAGGCATGGCAGGCAGATTTGGAAGGGGAAAACAGTTACAAACGGCGCCAGTTTGCCCAGCACGAGGAATGGTGGTGGTGGTTGGCTAAAACGCTGAAGAACATGCTTTGTAAGGGTTGCCATCTGGGAGCTCTCCTTGTCTGGCATGGCTCCCTCTACCCCTCCCTCTGAAGACAGCTCTTCCTGGAAGCCCTTCCAGTGACCACCCAGGAATGCGGGCTCCTTTACAACATGCAGTGACAGCCGAGAAAAGTATGCTTGTGTGTTTGTTTGAGAAACTTTTTATCGTGCTAATTGCATGCTCTAGCCTCCTGCATAGTAAGAATTGAGACGTTAACTCGCGAATGCTCCTCTTTTTCTCCTGTAGGGATGTTAAAGCTGGAAATATCCTCCTCACAGAACCAGGGCAGGTGAAACTGGCTGACTTTGGATCCGCCTCCATGAATTCTCCTGCCAATTCCTTCGTGGGGACGCCCTACTGGTACGTAGACATAGAAGATATGATGTGGGCTGAAAATGCACAGGTGTGAGTAGGAGGGACACTTGGCATCCCCGGTGTTGTTTCTGCAGTGGTAGGGATTGAACCCAGGTCCTGGAGGATGCTGGGCAAGTGTTCAACCCTCAAGCTGCCTCCCATCTCCTTGTCTGGAAACAGTCTTACTAATTTGTTCAGATCCCAAGCTGATCTTGAATATGCAATCCTCCTGCCTCAGGCTGCCATGGAGCTAAGCATGCAATCCTGCACTACCAGGCCTAGCCTTGTTTTGTCAAAATGGTGGGTTACCAGCCAGGAATAGTGGTGCACACCTTTAATCCCTGCACTCAGGAGGCAAAGGTAGGTGGGTCTCTTCGAGTTTAACCAGTCTGGTCTACACAGTGAGTTCCAGGAAAGCCAGAGTTATAAAGAGAGAGACTATATTTAGAAGGGAGAGAGGGAGGGAGGGAGGGAGGGAGGCAGGGAGGAAGGAAGGAAGGAAGGAAGGAAGGAAGGAAGGAAGGAAGG
>LOEQ01000274.1:362103-378825 GCA_001685075.1 Bramus lutescens
CTACCTATGTTCTGACCTATCAGACCAAGCAGTTTTCTTTATTAATTTACCAATGAAAGCAACAGATAGATAGAAGACCCTTCTACATCAGAAACCCAAGCTCCTGACTCTGCTGAGCTCTCCGTTACTTCATCCACTTTGACGTCATTCTGACTCGGAGCTGTCCTCACCTTCCATTCCAGATCACCTTTCCAAACGCTCACAGATGCACCGCCATGTTATTGTAGCTTTGAAAAGACACGCTCAGGAAAACCTGCTAAGAGTAGCTGCTGTCTGACTGCCCCCTGTCGTACGATAGTGTTTACAAAGCCGCTGCTGGTATGGAATAGACCATAGCACCATTCAAGCTGAGGGCAGAGGGACCCCTCCCCTCTAGGGCTCACGCATGCTGCCCTCCTTTACAGGACCTGTTTTGTTCTGTCAGTTACAGTGTCTTTGGAGCTGCAGACCATGCTCCTTTATGCCGTCCCTCCAGATATTTTTCATGTCCTTTAGAGTGATTCATTTGTCTGTGTTCACAACAGACTAACCCTTTTTTTTGCTTTTGTTTTTTGAGACAGGGTTTCTCTGTAGCTTTGGAGCCTGTCCTGGAACTCACTCTGTAGGACCAGGCTGACCTCGAACTCAGAGATCCACCTCTCTCTGCCTCTGAGTGCTGGGATTAGAGGGGTGTGCTACCACCACCTGGCCAGCAGACTAACCCTTTACAGACCTCCATGAGGTCCCTGTGACAGGTCTCTCCATTTCTCAGGTGAAGAAGCCGATGGATCACAGTAACTCAAGAGCAAACTGAGAGCAAAAGGCAGAGCCACGCTATGTTGAAAATCGCGTAGCAGCCCTACAAGTCACCAGTGATGGCTGGGTTTTTAGCAGTGTTCTTCCAAGTGGTTTGTGTAAGGAAAATTTGTCAAGAAAAAAGTCTTCAACTTCTTAAATCAATTTTATAGCTGCTACACTAAATAATAGGTTAAGCCAGGCGGTGGTGGCGCACACCTTTAATCCCAGCACTCAGGAGGCAGAGCAGGTGGATCTCTGAGTTCAATGGCAGCCTGGTCTACGGAGTGAGTTCCAGGACAGGCTCCGAAGAAGAGGAGGAAGGAAGGAAAGGAGGNGGGAGGGAGGGAGGGAGGGAGGGAAAGAACACAAAATAAGTTGTGTCATATTTTCTCACATCCCATGTCATGTTTTGTACTTTGTTCATCTCTATGTCCTCCATCCTGCCAGCCCACTGGCTCCCTCCCCCGCACAGTTCCCTTTCTGCTTTCCTCCCCTCCCTCCTTCTCTCCTGTATTTGTCTCTCTAGGTCTGGCTCATCTCCCTTAACATGATGATCCCCAGTTCTGTCCCACATCTTAATTGCTTTTCTACTGCTGTGATCAAACACCATGACCATGGTGACTTATTAAAAAATGTGCTTAATTTGGGGCTTTAATTTCAGAGGGGTGGAGCCTGTGACTGTCAGGGCAAGGAGCATGGCAGGAGGCAGGCAATGCATGGCAGCAGGAACGTTTGAGAGCTTCCGTCTTAAGGCATAACCACAAGGCAGAGAGGGAGAAAGAGAGACTAGGAAGGGCAGAGTCCTTTGAAACCTCAAGGCCCACCCCCCACTGACACGCCTCCTCTAACAAGACCACACCTTCTAATCCTTCCCAAATAGTTTCACCTGCTAGGGACCATGTATTCAAGTATAGGAGCCTACAAGGACCATTCTCATTCAAAGCAGCACATCCCAGATGCTTCCACTGTGTACCTGAACCACGTTTTCCTTCCTTACGCATCTGCTGATTGTCTAGGCAGGTTTCATTCCATGACTCCTCCGAATAACACCACAACAAACACTGAACCTTGAAACAGGGACTGGAGAAATGGGTCAGCTGTCAAAAGCACTTGTTCTTACAGAGGACCAAGGTTTGGTTCCCAGAAAGGAAAAAAAAACTTTTAAATACCCTTAAAAATACTTTTGAATACCCTTAAATCTACTGTACCAAGTAGTTTTAAAATGGGAATTTTGTTTCTACTGACAACTTGAGTTCTGCACATTGTGTTTGGCAGGATGGCCCCAGAGGTGATCTTAGCCATGGATGAAGGACAGTACGATGGGAAAGTTGACATCTGGTCACTCGGCATCACCTGTATAGAACTGGGTGAGTGGAAAGTGGTTCTCATTGGATCTTTGCAAGTCGGTCCTCATCACGTTCATCAGGTAACTTGTCTAGAACTCCCTCAGTGATTGACAGCTGTACAAAGGCCAGGCAATGTGAATTTGTTGTCGATATTTCCCATGCTATTATAGATGACAAAAGATTGTTCCTTCTCCGCTGTGTCTCCATGGAAAACAAGCCAGTAAGTGCTAATGTTTGAGAAACACCCCTACTCCGTGTGACATCGCACACCTTGTCTTTATTATAGCCTCCATTGCTTCAGTTCATATCCCCAACCGTTTACGGGAAACGTGTCTTTTGCATTGTTTCTTGACCTGACAGTGGAGCCTTGCAGGGAACTTCATAGGGAAAGATGTGCTAGCATGACAGTTGTCCCCAGGGATTGGAGGGATGCTCTGTGGCCAAGAGGGCTTGCTAATCTTCAGAGGACCTGGGTGGGTTCCCAGCAGCAACAGTGGGTAACCCACAACCCCCAGTCACTCCAGACCCAAGGGAATTGGATGACATCTTTTGGCCTCTTTAGGTAACACACAAACACAGTCACATACAATATTTATAAGCTAAAGCTATCTAAACTACCATTGGTTTTTCCGGTCACGTAGCTGAACTTCGTTTTGTCTTTAATGACATCTGTCCCACAGTATGCCAATAAACTTAACAAACCAGCCTGTTGCTGGAGGGAAGGACCCAGGCAGGGTAGCCTTTACATGTTTCCCTAGTGTAAGCTACCATGGCTGTTCGATAAATACAGGCCTAAGGATAAGAGGGGCCCATTAGCCTTCCTCAGCCACAGGAAGATGGCCCAGGTTTAATCTGCCTTATCTGGAAACTTAAAACTAAATTTCTGAAAATTCTTCATCTAGTTTTTAGGATTTATATCTCTTTTAACTTAAATTCTTCTTCCCTGGTCTCCGCATTGACCCTGTAGAATTCCTGAGGTGTTTGTCCTGTGGAGGAGACCTGGGACACTCAGCTGTGCCAGCCCAGCATCCGCCCCTCCAAAGGAAAGGCTTAGACACATGCTCTGTCCGTCACTTTCCATCCGCGAGAGACTAGCGAAAAGGAAATGATTCAGGAGGGAAGACTAGAGTATTTACTTATTTTTTTTCAATGAGGTCATATATCCACGTAGTTTATAAATCAAAAAAATTAAGTCATGGGTTTGGAGAGAAGGCTCAGGGAGGGGTTAAGGCCACTTGCTCTCTTCCAGAGGACCTAAATCCTGCTTCCAACACCCACTTTGGGATCCAGGGAATCCCATGCCCTCTTCTGGCCTCAGCAGGCACCTGCACTCACTTGTCATTTATTTTTACACCCAGACACTCACTCACACATCAAGCAAGGTGTTGTGCACATGTCCCAGCAGTTAGGAGACTCACGGGATCAGGAGTGACCGCCATTCTGTCACCCACTTCAGCACTGAGCCTAGCTAGACCTCAGTTTCTTCCCTTAGGAAACTGGAGAGTCCACTTAGCTGCCAGGCTCCAGCGAGCATGATGATGAATGGCATCTGTGCCATGCCTGAGGCAATGAGTACCAGACATAGGACAGGACCTAAGCAACTCACAGCAGCTAGTGTTCCCTTTCAGCTAGGGCTGCCGGCCATATTTGTTCATAAGAAAACCTTGATTTTCAAGAAGCACTTATCTAAGAGTGGGGTGCCTTTGGGTCACCTCTTTCTCAAACAGAGTACAGCCCACTGGCTCTAATTTGGCACATCTAGGCAGAGCTGTTCGAGCAGTGACTCACTAAACTGACCTACCTCCCTAAACCCTGACCTTGGTTGGTACAGGTGGCACATCCACAAACATGGCACCATTTCTTTCAGTTAAACAGGAAATACACACACACACACACACACACACACACACACACACACACGATATATTTATCCTGTAGCAAGATTAGCTTCTTTTCTTTTGTCCTTTTCTTTCATTTAAGAAACTATGGATTCTGGGCTGGGGAGTCAGTCTGGGAGATAAAGTGATTCCTACACTGCATAGAAACCAGGTTCAGATCCCCAGCATCAATGTAAATGTGGCTACCCACCTGTCATCCCAGAACTCCGGAGGAGGCAGCAGATGCCTCTGGAGTAAAGTGGCCGCTTAGACTAGCTGAAGCAGCAAGCTCTGGATTCGAATGAGAGACCCTGTAGAGTAAGATCAAGGCCTCCATCTGCATGCACACACATATGCATACACACATCTACTCACATGCACATTACACACGAAAACACATGCATGCCATACACATGCAGACACACATGCAAGTATATCTGCACACATGTGAACAACATACATACGCAGAGACCCACACATGCAAAAGAAAAAAATAAGGGCTCACAGATCCATGTCACAGGTACCACCAGTCCTTCCTGTGTACTGCATACAGACGCAGGCCACCTGCTGTGCCCCTCCAGTGCAGTGATGAACTCCCTAGAAAGGACCAGATGATAAATGTTCTAGACTCTGCAGGCCCTGCTGAGTATGGCTGCACTGCTTGTACCTTCCCCACTGGAACAGGAAACACCCGTGGAAAGTACCTCATTACACAGATGGGCTGCTGGCTGACTCTGGCCTTTGCTCTGTGGTGTTTTGTCTCAGTGACAAGCCCTGTCACTGTGGCTATGAGGCTGGTTTGCTTGCTTGCTTGCTCTGTGTGGCCCAGACTGTTCTAGAACTTGAGATCTTCTTGCTTTAGCCTGTCTCATGCTGACATTACAACCTTCAGCACCAGGCTGGGGGATAATAATTTCATCTAGTAAAGAATTCATAGGTAGACCAGAATTCAAATCCTGTGTTTGGAGGTTGGCCCCAGGCTCTGGCTTCTCTACTATAGCTATTTCCCCACCAGTTGAGGGTTGGCTGTCATGGCTTGTCCCTAGGCACATTGCTTGCTCCTCCTGGGCCCCCATTTAGGCTTCAAGTCTGAGTTGCTGCTGTCTACACTGATGCTGAGGTTTGGTTTCTATTTTCTCTTCTGAGACAGGGTCTCATATAGCCCAGGCTGGACTGGAAATCACCATGTAACATAGGATGACCACAAACCTCTGATCCTCCTGTGTCCACCTCTCAAGTGCTAGGATTACAAACATGATCACCATACCTGGTTTGCCCAGTGTGGGGATTGAATCCAATGCTTCTTACGTGGTAGCAAAGCACTCTGTCAATTGATCTACAACCCCACTTCCAACATCCTTTCTTAACGTCTGTTATCTTTGTCGAGCCCCCTTCTCACTGCTTCTGCCATTCAAGCTCCTCGGAGCAACCTGGATTGTTTTGCGTTTTGCTGGGAAGGAGAGTTACCTTGTTCTCTTATGGTAAGCCTATCACATAGCATCTGACTTCAGCCCCAAGAGACTTAGGTCTCTCTTCATTATTTTTCTATGCCTGTTTGCCACACAGAGATTCATTTTTTTATATTTTTAACAATTTTAATATAGATAAATAAAGAATTATCTATTGGGGAGGGGGGAGAATGTGCTCTAAGTGCCATGGCACATAGTAGACGTTAGAAAGAAGCTGCCAGAGTCATATTTCTCTTCTACCATCTGGACCCAGGGATCAAACCCAGGTCTTCAGGTTTAGCAGCAATCAGCTTAGATGCTGAACCATCTCAGCAGCCCAACAAAGATTCCCTGTGGATACAGTTGTTTGCATTAGGTTGCCCCTTATTAATTTATTTAGCAGGTTTTGTGGGGACTACGTCCCAAAGTGAGTCCTCAACCCTGGAAAGAGTAAAGAGCAAAATGACTATCATGAACATCACCACTGCCTCTGCTGCGAGGCTTAGCCGTACACATGGTAAGGGACACAAAATACTGAGAGTTCTAATGTGTGGCCAAAACCAGCAAATATATAGTCTGCGGTGACAAAAGTCACAGAAGGCTTCACTGAGGACGTGACCATTCACATAGCATAAGTCCTTTAAATAGGCTTTAAATTCCCGCAGAAACAAGATGAGGTCTCATTAGTTCCTCTTCTCACTGCTGTGACTAAATTGCTGCCAGAAAACAACCTAAGGGAAGAGTTTGCACTCACAGTTTGAAGGGACATATTCCATCCCAGGAGGGAAGGTGTGGCCAAAGGCGCTTAAATCATCTGCTTACAGTGTTTCCACTATAAGGAAGCCAGAGCTGACTGACAGGAAGTGGGGCGGAGCTATAAAAATCCCAAGACGTCTCCCAGTGACTCACTTCCTCCAGCGAGGGCCACCTCCAGGAGGTTCCACCGCCTTCTAGAACAGCACCACTGACTGAGGGACCCTGTCTTCAAGCATGCCACTAACACATCACAGTGGACCTGGCCTCCAGGTCTCCCAGCATCCCTCAGTCCCTACTGTTACAGGGTGTGATTGGTATGTCTATCCTCTACTCTGAACTCTTGAGCGTAATGGCTGGGCTGCCTTTCCTCCAGAGGCTCTTCCCTATAGAATTCAGACATTTTGGTTACTTGCTTTCTTAGTACTTTTGGCCTCCTGGCTGCTGCACCTGGTTCCCTCTCTCCCCACATGGCCCAGCTCAGCCTAGACATGTCCTCTCTGGACTCTCCCAGATGTCCCTGCCTCTGACTTGTGTTCTCCCTTTTAACTACAATAAACTTTCTCCTCTACCATACCTAGGAGCAACCATGACATTTGCTTTCTTGTTGATTTCTTTCTTTTTTTTTTCACTCATCCATGAACCTGTAGAGGCATTTCATATTCAAGCCACAGCAGGATTGTTAAGAATTGGCCAGAGCTGAGACAGGGACACTCATGTTCTCAGCGCACAGGAGACAGATAAGAGAACCATTGAGTCCTGGAGTTTCAGACCAACCTGAGCAACACAGCAAGACTTCATCGCTTTAATTGTTTTTTTAAGCTAAAACACAGGGCAGTGGTGGCGCACGCCTTTAATCCCAGCACTAGGGAGCCAGAGGCAGATCTCTGAGTTCAAGGCCAGCCTGGTCTATAGAGTGAGATCCAGGACAGCTGAAAGCCTCACAGAGAAACCCTATCTCAAAAACAAAACAAAACAAAACAAACAAACAAACAAAAAAAAACACAAAGGGGGGTGGGAAGAATTAACTTGATAAGATTAAAATCTAGACTAAAAAACGTCCATGTGCTTGATTGCTTCAGTAAAGACAGAGCTGGCTTCAGAGAGGGGAAACGAGCCCATGATCTTCTCAGAAGGCAGGCTAGTGGAGGTCTGTAGGCTCTGCTCAGTGATCCAAATTTAGTGTAGGAAGGAATGGAACGCCGCATGTGTCCATGGGTTCCTAGTTCCATGTGTCTTAAAACCTTGATGTCCTCAAAAGACTGTGTTCTAGAAATTCCTTGAGTCCACTTCCCGAAACACCGCTCAAACCACTTCTGTCTGTCCTCTAAAACCTCTGTCCACACTGCTTCTGCTCAGATCAGTTCACCCACCAGCTACCAGTTGTGACCAGTTTCAACCAGTTTCTACTTGATGCACGTAAACAGTCTGCTCCAGCATGGTGGTGCACGTGTGATCTCTGTTACTAGGGAGCCCAACCAGCTAGGACTGTGCCCAGAGACCCTCGAGAGAGAAGGGTGGGAGAGAAGGAAGGAGCAGGAAAGGGAGGAAGGAATCTGCAGGACCCTGAAGGACCCTCCAGAGGCGTCCGCAGCCATCATCCAGCAAAGACTCACAGAGGACTGTAATCAAAGTGCATTCTGAGACCAAGAAGGAATAACTGTTTTTTAAAAGACAAGTCACTCCAAATCATCACCTTCTTTTCTTTTTTTAAAAGTGTTTTTTTTATTTGTCTTTCTATTTATTTTGGAGACAAGGTTTCACTATGTGTCCCTGGCTATGCTTGAACTCACTGTTTAAAACAGCCTGGCCTCTGGGCTAAGAAAGACCCTGGCTCTAAATAAGTACATAAATAAATGTCTGTTCCATTCCACAATATTTTTTTCTTTGTAAAAGAGATTTATTTTATATGTATAAATATTTTTGCCTGTACTGTATTTTCTTCGCTACGTCCATGCAATGCCCAGAAGAGGGGTTCAGATCCCCTGGAGTTAGAGTTAATGTATAGTTGTGAAGAAACATCTTATGGGTGCTGAGAACTGAACCCGGGTCCTCCGGAAGAACAGCCAGTGCTCTTGACCACTGAGCCGTCTCCCCAGCCCCTCCATTCCATAATAACATTTTTTGTGCTACTTTCTTTGCTTTCTAATTTCATTTAATGAATATGTATTTTTAATTAAAATATACGCACACGTATTCACACCTTGTCACTGGAAAACAGGCCAACACCAATCTAGGCAGAATCCATGAAAAATAAAGACGTTTTCTCCCATTATTCTGAAACGGGCTCTGCTGGGAGCCTTCCAATGGACAGTGAGTAACCAGCAGCCAGCAAGTGGCTCAACTGAGCTGACCCTAAGAGTACAAAGAGCAGATGGTGTCTCATTGGTTAATAGTCCTGATTTTGCTACCTACCTTTTTTCTTTCGAGAATATCTTACCATGGTTCCTTCCTCTTCCAGCCGAGCGGAAGCCCCCCCTCTTCAACATGAACGCCATGAGCGCCCTCTACCATATCGCCCAAAATGACTCCCCCACGCTACAGTCCAGAGAATGGTAAGACGTCGCCAAGAAATCACTGTGGGTGTCTGACATGCTCACTAGACTACATGTTACAGGTCTGCCCTAAAACACCATTGCATCCTTCCTTCCATCACAGCAATAGTAAGACCGATGTCCCATGAACAGTGTACCTTTGTATGTGTATGCCCGCACGCGCACACATACCCATACACACACACACACACACACACACAGGCGCGTACACACACTGGGACCATGTGCCTTGCTACCTCCCTTCCACACCTCACCCCTTAGGTCCCGCTCCTTCTCATCTGTAGTTAGCAGCTGAGAGGCCCTGGCTGATGTCATTGTCTCTGTGTTATCAGACCAGGCTGGGACAGAACATGTTACTCTCTGTCCAGAAGACGTGTTATTCACGGCCCAAAACCATGGCGTGTTTGTAAGTCTTGGGGCCACAAGAGTCACAGAGAATGAGCCATCTGACAAGAGTGGACACAAATGAAGCCTCCAAGAGAGGACTTAGTTTTATTCAGAAAGTGCGTTTCCAGGTTCTCTGCCCCTGTGTGCTTTTGTGTTTACTCTTTAGAGGTCATGCATTCTTTATTCCCACTTGGCTAACTCCATGCAGAATGCGCAGCGGGGTGTATTATCTCTGAGGGGAGAAATGAATAGTCAACTATCACACACAAGTATGGTGTTTTTATTTTCTGATCTAGTTTGTGATTTGGCCTATCCTTACTTATGCGTATCACTGTGTTGAATAGCTTGGGACTGTGTCCACCTCATTATCCAGAAGAATTAATTTTCACTGCCATAACTTGAAAATGGTCCGGGTCCCCTGATATTTCAAAATGTCTTATGAAAAGGAATCTCCTGTCTGGGTAGATGGCCCAGTCAGCAAAGTCTTGTTGTGTATACAAAAAGATGTGAATTCTATCTCCAGAACCAATGCAGAAGCTGGGCCCCAAAATTCCAGGGTGGGGAGATGAAGAGGGAGGAATCTCAGGGGCACACTGGCCAGCTGATCTAACCAAATCAGTGAGCTCCAGGTTCAGTGAGAGACCCTGCCTCAAAACGAAGGTGGAGGGTGGCTGTGAGAGACACTTGATATCAACCTCTGGCCTTTACATACATGCACAGACGTGAATGCACACACTCATGCACACGCGCACATGTACACACACATACACACAGCATGCACGTACACAGTCTCCCAAGTTGCACAGAGCTCCCTCCCGTCCACTTTGCCTTCCGTATGTTGCGTGTCCCACGGTCCCTCACTACTCTCCTTGCTGTGTCCCCTGGCACAGGACCGACTCCTTCAGGAGATTCGTTGATTACTGCTTGCAAAAAATACCTCAAGAAAGACCAGCCGCGGTGGAGCTGTTACGGGTAACTTTTCTAGTTTTCATCTGAGCAGGGGTCACAAAGTGTGGCCATGGGGCAGTCGGTCAGTTACTCCATGGCCGAGCACTGCGATACGCTGGCTTATGGCGAGTTCCCTGGTTACTAACTCAAAGATGAAAACAGGCGTAAAAATGGGACGGTTCTCAGGATCCACGTCCTCCCTGCCGTTCCCCCACCTCACCCCTCCCCACCTCCCCGTGCGTGTGTTTTTCCCCCGTCTTCCTGCTTTGTCTTAGTAGGGTTTCTCCTCCCTGCACTGCTTGCCGTCTGAGGGGTTTTCTGACCAACTTGAGCTCACAGGATAATCTGGCACAAAACACCAGTGGCAACTCTGAAAATCTCAGTTAGGTCAGTGTCAGCTCCAGGCAGTGAAGGTGTAGGGTGACAATCTAAAAACAGATGCTCGGGTCGTCCAGTTGAGCTCCAAGAGTGTCACTTAACTTTACTCAAGAGGCCATGGTGGCATGCCTGTGAACCTACCACATACACAGTCTGATATTCTGATCCTCCTGCACTGGTGTTGTAGGAATATACTTTCGTCATGCCCAGCTCTGGAGGTAGAGGCAAGAGCATCAGTAGTTCAAGGCCAGCCTTGGCTACAGAGAGCCTATCTCAAACAACAACAAATCTGTAATATTTTTCTTTTACTTTTCTTTGACTTCTTTTTTTTTTCTTTTTCTTCTGAATATGCACTGGTTTGATTTGAACCTCACAGTCCTGAGCCTATCTTTGCATGTTGCATGTTGATTTCATGTGATGGTCCATCAACATTTGTGTAGTAGATGGGAATCTGTCATAGTGTGAACATTTCCTGCTTGGCATAGAATAATCCCGATCTCTACCCTTTCATGTGTGCATGCTTATTCAATTCCGTTGCGTGTTTCATCTTCATAATGGATTCTTTTATGAGCAGTTTTGTTTGTTGGTTTGTTTATTTAAAAAAACCCAGAAGGGTTGTATGACTCAAATGTATCAGGCCTAAAACAGTAGCAGCTGCGGGCCTGGAGAGAAAGCCCAGCAGTTCAGAGTGCTGACTGCTCTTGTAAGGATGGGGTTCAGTTCCCAGTACCTACCTGACCGTTCGCAACCATCTGTGACTCCAGTTCCAGGGGATCCAGCACCCCCTTTTGGCTTTTGCAGGCACTGCACACACATGTACTGCACAGACATACATACATGCAGGCAAAACACAGACTGGAGAGCGTCCTCTCCAGGTGCCTCAACTGGTCTGGGAGTGACCCTCAGCAGTCCTCACTGTGGATCTACGCTTGGGGAGGGAAGGCTAATGAATCTGGTCAGCTTCAGGGACTTCCTGAGGCCTCTGAGTTGTTTCCTTCCTGAGTAGAATGGAGTGTTTCACCACTTAGAGCATGCTGCTGTTCTACCTTTTGACTTTAACCTAAGAGGAAGCAGCTGATCCCAGGCCTAGTGAGTGCTGGGAAAGTGGGCAGCTGTGCATGCTGGAAGTGGGAGCTATGCAGCCTCTACCCCCTTTTGTGGATCTTAGGAGGGAATGCACACCACCAGACTGCCCTGGAGTCCACGGCCTCCCTGACCAAGTGTGAGCGTTTGAATTGCACTGCTTAGATTAATGAAAAAAAAAAGTTTCTGGTTGTGGTTTTGGTGGCTTTTGGTCTTTTTGTTCTGGATTTTTTATAGGATTTTTTTCAACTTTGTTTGGGTTGTTTTCATTTGGTTTGGAGGTCTTGGGTAATGCTAAAGGTCAAAGCCAGAGCTCACCCCCATAAGGCCAGCACTGTGTCTACAGAGCTGCACACACAGACAAACACACATGCACACGCATGCAGGCACACGCAGGCCCCTCTGGCTGTAGTTTTAAGTTTTATTTCTCATCACTTAGACAAGTCTCTTCCCTAATCTGCAACACCATTTCTGTCTCCTGGTCTATGTCCTCTCTGAGCGTAGCCATTTGTCTATTAGGTGTTGATTTTTTTTCCTTCACTAATGCATAATGAATCTTGGAAACATCTTTCTTTCTTTCACTCTAGCATTCTTTTTCAAATTAAAACATCTTTAATTGAAATAAAAATGATTACATCAAAATTCACCACATCCTTTCCTCCAACCCCTCATGTTCCCCCACCTCAAGCTGACAGCCTTTTTATTATTCTTATTACATATATATGTTGTGGATAGACAGACAGACAGATAGATATGTGTGTGTGTGCGCGCACTCACACAAATACATAAAAATATAACCTGCTGAGTCTGTTTTTGTTTGTGGTGTATAGTTTCCAGGCTGAACATTCTGCATTAGACAACCACTGATGGACTCGTCCCTGGGAGAGGCTAATTCCCTTCTCCCAGTAGTCAGCTGTTGCCTGGAGTTCTTTGTCCAGGGATGAGACCTCACGAGAAATTCCTCTCTTCCAAGGTAGCATGACCCTTCCTAATGCCATTGTTCTTGTCCATGCAGCCTTTTCTAGGAGAGCCTGTCTCACAAGAGACTTGCTGGTGTTCTGCCTCTTCCAGTCTTCTTCCGTAGATGCAGGAGCTGTGATGTGGATATAGAAGTTGGGGCTTAGGTACCCGTTTCTATGGATGTCTGCATTCTGTCCAGTTGTAGTTTCCTGTGATGAGGGTTGGCAGTCACCGTTATTTGTGGGTACAAGGAGAAGATTTAGACTATGGTAAGGAGTTACACTGGCCTGGCAGAATGTCTAGGACTTCATTACCCCCAGGCTAATCTTAACCCAGGCTAGGTTTCTAGCCCCAGGCATGATTCTCCCTTGCTAAGTGTGCCTTAGGGCAAATTGGACAGCTGTTGGTTGCCACCAATGTGTGAGTGCCACTTCTTAGGCCATGAATGTGTGATATCCTGCCATGCTGGTGATTGTCATGGTTCCTAGGTGCTGCAGCTGGCTAGGCCTGTTTAATTGCTTTCCTCTGTCGGCACTTACATAGTAATTTCTGGAACCACAGAAGCTAGGTCACAGGAAAGAGACATTCAGGTCAATTTCAGCTCAAATGACATGATTCCGGTGTCCTGAGTTTATGGTTTCTTCAGCAACAGAAGTCTACCCTCAACCCTTGAGAGGCAACCTAGGGCTACGTATATAATCTATATTGTTTTGGGAGTTACTTAGACTACCCTGATCAACCGTTATAAAGAAGGTTTCTTGTGCCTAGTACTGGGACTTTTGTTAATCCCAGAAATCAACTATAAAAATCAGTAGGCTTTTATGTCTACCAAGAACAAGAAGACTGAGGAAGAGATCATGGACACACTTCAAAAAATAACATCAAAAAAGTGTTTCTGAGTAAACCTAACGAAGGATGTGAAAGACCTCCACAATAAGAGCTTCGGGTCTCAGGACTGGAGAGATGGCTGGACACTTAGTTGAGAGTACAAGGTGCAGGAGTCGGGTGTGGTGGCACATGCCTTAAGCCCAACACTCAGGAGGCAGGTGCAGGCGGATCTCTGGGTTCGAGGCCAGCCTGGTCTACAAAGCAAGTTCTAGGACAGTCAGAGCTACACAGAGAAGCCTCGTCTTGAAAAATCAAATAAACAAAACAAAACAAAATAAAAACAAAAAAGATCATAGGCTGCTTTTCTAGAGGACCTGGGTTTGATCCCCAGCATCCACATGGTGGCTCAGAGCTGTCTGACACAGTCCCTGACACATAAAATAAAGAAAAAAAAATGAAAGAAAACTTCAAATCTCTGAAAAAAGAAATTAAGAAAGACACTAGAAAATGCAAAGATATTTTTGATAAACCATCTTTTCCTCATATTTTCTTCCTAATATTAAAATGTCACATTTACATTGAATAATTTAAATATAGAACTAAGGTAAAAATTATCAAAATGTTTGAAAACCACAATGTGATGTGATAAATAGTGGCAAAATAAAAAGAAGAAATAAATAAAAAGAAGTGGAGAAAACTAAGACCAGGAAACATTAATCAGTGTATTAATCAGTGTGTTAATCAGTGTGTCAGAGTTCCTGTTTTTCAGATAAAAATATAGTGTTTTGATATAGGTAACCCCACTTTCTTAAGCCTTGTGTGATTTTCCTCCTTATTTTTTGGCATGTTTCATTACACTGACATATTTAGACATATTTACCTTGAGAGAGAGTGTGTGCACATGAGCACACATGCCCCAGCATACGTCACCTGCTCTCTGTTCTTCCACTGTATGAGTCCCAGCTGTCACACCCAGGTCATCATCAGTGCTGATGGCAGTTGTCTTTACCCATCGATCCATCTTGCTAACCCTCTCCTTAATTTAGTTACATTCATTTACTTACTGGTTTGTTTATTTAGTGAAGATCACATTTGTACCCAGGTTGTTTCATTTTTTTAATTTTGAAAATTAAAATATAATTACATAATTTCCCTTCTTCCCTTCCCTCCTTCCAGCCCTCCCCCTCCCAGGGTTTTCTCTCAAACTCATGAATCTCCTTAATTTTAAAAGAAGATTTAGGAACAGATAATGCTGGTAGTGAAAAAAATTATAACTCAAATGAAGCAATTACTTTCTTGCACTCTCTTCTAATTCTGTTTAGTTCGTGTACATCTTCAGCTTTATAGATTATGCTTAAATTAGAATCTATGATATGGTTTCCATTTGAATTTTTAAAAAGAAAAGTCTTTGTTCTGGGGTGGGGAGGAATTGACAAAACCTAAATTGACCTCCTAAATTTTACGATATTTTCTTCCAGATGATGGAATTTGGAATTCTCTTGTTTACTTTCCTTTAACCATTTTTCTATATTATTTGAATCTTTAAACATTGTAAAGAACAATAAGGTTATTATTTTATTGTTGTTTGAGACAGCGTCTCAATATGTAGCTTTGCTTGGCCAGGTACTCACAGTGTAGACTAGATTGGCCTTAAACTCACAGAGACCTTCCTGCCTCTGCCTCTCAGATGCTGGGATTACAAGCATGAGCTAGCCTTGACTTACAAATTATTCTCTTAAAGGACCTTTTGACTGCAGGGGTGTAAAGAGCAATGATGGTATGAGCGTGCAGACAGAGAATATGAGCAAAACACAGGCATGGCAGCTGCAGGACCAGGGCCAGCCATTCTCTAGATTGTGCTGTGCACAGGAAGGACCAGGTCTGGAATTAAAGCAGGAGTCCAGTGAGACAGTCCTTACGCAGTAGACAGAGAGATGCACCTAAGGCATTGAGAGCTTCCGTGTTTCCGATGCATACTCAGGTGAGGGCTGGTCTGGAATGTTGAGAACAGGTACCCCTCACAGTCCGACGTGTGACTCAGCAGAGTTACTCTCAACCCCAAACACTCTATCTGCCTTCTCCACAGCTTGTGTCTCTTGTCTTCTCTGGTGCAAAATGACCGCCACGACTCCAGGACTGGGTTCCTTATTCCAGACCTGGAAGGAGATCGATCGGCTAAAGACAAAACACTTTTCTTTCCTTCCACATCTTGCCTTTTGATCTCAAAAAGAAACCTCAGAAGCTTCTGCCTGTGTGTGCTCGGCTGCTGCTCACTACCGATAGAGACAGAGGGTGGGGCGGGGTGCAGCCTCTCAGAGACCCAGATCCCTTGCTTTTTGTCTGTCTAGTTCTTTAATGGGTGACAGCCTCGCAGGAGCCCTGGCCTCTGGTAGACTGAAGAGCTGCCTTGTTTTTATCTCAGTTGTATGACCAGTAAGCCAGTCCTCACTGCGTGTCTGACAGAAAGAGAAAACAAGGCTGGTGAGAGCCAGAGGCTGAACGGAAGGTGGCAGGGATAGTTCGTCCCTTCTCAGCTTTGGAAGGGACAGATCCATCTATCGTTACTTAAGGTTCTTGTGATTAGTGGGGGGTTTTGCGGATTTTGTTTGTTTTATTTTATGTGTGTGAGTGGTTGCCTTCATGTATATATGTCACTATGTGCATCCCGTGACCACAAAGGCCAGAAAAGGGCATCAGATTCCCTAGAATTGGAGTACAGATAGTTGTGAGCCATTGTGAGGATGCTGGGAACTGAGCTCAGGTCCACTAGAACAGTAGCCAGTGCTCCCAACCACTAAGACATCTCTACAGTCCTAAGTTCTGTTGATTTTTATTATATTATTTACAATAAAATAAATCTTAGGGGATAATATTATTCAAGAGCAAAGGGAATATTTTGTTAATTGATGTGACAATTGTTGAAATCAGTGTGGAGTTTCCCAAGAAAACTACAAACACCACCAATAACAACAACCCAGCATACCCTCCTCCAGGTTCATATCTATAAGAAATGGAATTCATTATTTTGTGAAGCTGTCTGCATCCCATAATTTCTATAGCACTACCCTTAGCAACCAAGGTACAGAAACAATCCCACATGTCCATCAGTGGGATAAAAGATGAGGGAACTGTGATATACTCACACACACACACACACACACACACACACGAACACACACACAATACAGTTGCTTTTTTAGCCTGGGAATAGGAGTTCCAGACAGACATGGTGCCACACGCTGTAAGCTCAACACTTGGGAGTGGAGGCAGGAAATCAGAGGGCTACATAGTGAGTTCAAGGCCAGCCTGGGCCACAGGAGAGACCCTGTCTCAAAGGAGAAGAGGGGAGAGAGAGAGAGAGAGAGAGAGAGAGAGAGAGAGA
>LOEQ01000274.1:388887-399642 GCA_001685075.1 Bramus lutescens
AAGATTCTAATCTACGTCCATCTTGGGCCAGAGCTTCATGGTCTGCCTGACTCGACTTTCTTTCCCCCAGCATTCTGTTCTGTCTACTCCACACACCCAAGGGCTGGCCTATCAAAAGGCCAAGGCAGTTAGTTTCTTTATTAACCAATGAAAGTAACACATAGACAGATGATCCTCCTACATCAAGCAGAATGTTCATTTTATACAAACCTATCATAAAGTTAAAACTTTTTATAAAAACCATTAAAGGCTTCCTTCAGAGTCGTTACTCTGACTTGAGGTCAGCCTTCCACAGTATGAAATTATAGAGAAAGGTCACATTTAAAATTTTATTTATTTTTATTTCATGTATATGAGTGTCTCATGTATTGTCTGCATGTATGTATATATGTAACATGTGCATGCAGTACACATGGAAGCCAGATGCCTGACTCTCCTGGAACTGGAGTTGCAGGTCATTATGGGTAATGGGTACAGAATCAGGGTCCTCTGCAAAAGCATCAAGTGTTCTTAACCTTTTGTGCACACACACGCTAATGCACACTCACGCACACATGGTTATTTATTTTTTTTAAGTATCTGAGCCATTTGTGTGTAGTATTCTTGCAAAATTTGTTCTGGGTAACAGGAAGGTTTACTCAACTGGGGAACAATGGGAGGTTTACACAAGATGACAGTTGAGATGAGATTCCACAAACAAATGGAAGCCTCATAGCTTGGGATGAGAGAGGGGAATGAATCCAAGAGCAGCGAATGCAAAAGGCCCTGGGGCAGGAGGAACATTACATGTCAAGGAAGAGGGCAAAGGTCAAAGAGGTTGTATCCTGGAAAGTGGGTGCACATCAAATTGGGAAGACATCAGGGTCTAGGGGTCGGAGTTTAAGGAAATAGGTGCTAGCTGGACTCTTGGATTTTATATATATGCTTACGTATCTAAAGTGTAGAAAAGAAGGTTTTGGATTGGGAAGCTGGTTCAGTGGGTACAGGTGTTTGTTGCCAAACCTGATGACCTGAGTTCAATCCCCAGGACAGGAGAGACCCAACTCTCACATGCTGTTGCTTGACCTAGGCACTGTGGCACATGGGCACTTCGGGGCGATGTGGGGGGGTGCATAAAATACATAAAAATGTAAAAAACAAAAGGCTTTTGTATTCATGGGTGATCACAGGCATCGGCTGTCTCCTCTACCACCTGCTGGGGTCCCATGAGTATGGGGCATAAAGGAAGGCATTGCAGTGGATCTTTAGGACTGCGGAGCCACAGCTCAGTGGGCGTTGCTCTTGTGACAAGTGCTTCTCCTGCCCCTGTTTCTGTAGTCTGGGAAGCAGCAGCCTCATACCCACCCCAGCCAGGAGAAGGTCTGCCTTTCTCTGTCACAGTAGGTGGATTCAGTCCACCTGAGATTTCTCAGCAAAGGCGATTTTTCAAGAAGCCCCGCCCAAGGCTGATGGGCAACAGCCACACTGTACCCCATGGAGAGTCAGACTTTTGAGTGCTTCCTGGCTACACTTTTCCAGGAAGCAGAGCCAAGACAGGCTTTCCTCCTTTGTTTGTGAATTTATTATTATTTATGTGTGTGTGTATGAGGCTGAATGACTGTATAACATGTGCATCCAGGTGCCCCTGGAGCTGAAGTCACAGCTAGCTAGCTGTGCTGCCCCATGTGGGTGCTGGAAACCAAACCCAGGCACACTGCAAGCACATTAAGTGCTCTTAACCACTCTGTAGTGCCTGGGTTTGGTTTTATAGTTTCCACGTTCCCCTGGGATGATGAGAAGAAGAAGGATGTGTAGCTCAGAAGTTGACCTGAGTGAGGCACGGGACCTCTGGGCACCTTAGCAGGCTCCGTAGATGGCTCTGTCCCCTCAGAGCTATCCAAGCTGGGCAAATTAGCCAGGTCTAGATGCTTGCTCCTGCTTGAGCCATCAAATGTGGGACAGGGAGGGGCGTGCGGCAGCAGCACTCACTCACAGTGGGCTCCGCTCCCACTGAAACAGCAAAGAGGAAGACAATCCAGACTGTGATTTCCTGTGACAGTCCCGTTTGCCGGGGTTGTGTCCACAGTCTCAGGCAAGCCTGTTCTAGTCCTTGTCCCATTATCCTAATTGTTTTCGTTTTAGTATCTGCCAGTGTATAAAATTACATTATGCACCAGGTTTAGTGGAAGCCTTTCATCCCTCTGCCATCCCAGCATCTGAGAGGCTGCCATGGTATGGTCACCGGATCAAGTCCTGCCTGGCTGCATAGGAAGACCCCGCCTCAAAACCAAATAGAGCGCTCACTGGCTAAGAGCACTGATTGCTGGGTTTGGATCCCAGCACCCACATGACAATTCATAACCATCTATAACTCCAGCTTCAGGGGATTCAACCACCTCTTCTGGACTTTAAGAGCACCTTCACATACATAGTGCACAGAAACTCATGCAAGCAAACACACATGAACAAAATTTAAAAAGAATAAGACAGAGCGCTTAAGATACAGCTCAGTGGTGTACGCTTGCCTTGCATGTGAAAGGTGCTGGGTACAATCCCCAACATCAGAAAAAACATATTTATGTATTATAACATATATGTATATATGTATCAGTCCAGCTCCAAGAAAATGGAAGTCCTCTTCTGGCTTCTGAGGGCACCAGCACACATGTGGCATGCACATACACAGACACACCCCCACATACACATAAATAAAAACTGTTACTCCTTAGAACATTCGCACTTATGTAATAGATTACCTTATCTACCATCTATGAATGGAACGTAAATTTTCCCGCTGTAGGGAAGGGTGTCTGGGACAGGGTAGACTGTCTGTAAACAAAGACCACTTGAGGGAGTAAGTGACAAATTCAGACACACAACAGCATGATGGTCAGGGATGTGAAACACAAATTCAAGGGGTAGACATCTCCAGTGTTGCCTTTAAGGCTTGAAGGAGCTATAAGTAGAGTTTGTCTGCTAACACCTAAGAAGGCAGTAACATGCTTGACACCAAAATACAAGAAAATCCTTACAACCAAGCAGAACGTGTGGTGCTCTGACCATAGGCGGAGGACAGATTCCCGTTCTGTGCAGAACGTGTGGTGCTCTGACCATAGGCAGAGGACAGATTCCCGTTCTGTGCAGAACTGCGGTGCTCTGACCATAGGCGGAGGACAGATTCCCGTTCTGTGCAGAACGTGTGGTGCTCTGACCATAGGCGGAGGACAAATTCCCGTTCTGTGCTGCACTTGATCTCGCCCAGAGGTCGAAAAGTGACCTGCCTGCTTGGAAGATGACCATCCTATCAAACTCATGTTTTAAAAATTCCTAAATGTGCATTGATTATAGTTTAATTATTTACATATGCACATGTATTTGCTTCCATGCAAATGAGTCTCAAGAATGGAATGTTAAAACTATGAATTCCAATTCATTTTAACTGTTTGTAATACAATCGAAAAACTCAAAATTTCAAAAGTGTTTTACTGACCACGAGAATATTTGTGTCAGTTCTCGTAATTGATCATGTCTTTAGTATACATTCTCCGGACTCCTTTTCCTGTGCAAAGTAATGGATTTGGTTATGGCATTTTCACCCATATGTGTCACTAATATGTTCTGGTCTTTTGTGTCCCATGTAGAACCTATGTACAGGCCATGGGTGTGAACTCATTCCTGTGACATTTAGTAGATATGTCTGTGTCTGTGTGTGCATGTGCACATGTGCACTGCGCACCAGAACGCATATGTGGAGGTCAAAGGACAGGTTTCCATCAGTTCTCCCCTTCCACCATGTGGGTCCCAAGGACAGAACTCCGGTCATCAGGCTCAGCAGCAAGTGCCCTCACCTGCCAAGCCATTTCAGCAACCCTGTTGCCCTCTGAATGCCAGAGAACAGCTTTCCCCAATGTTTTGGCAGGAGGCTAGGGTGTCGTCAGTGCCCTTTGCTCCTTAGCCCAGCTGTTCTGGTGCAGAGGGCCTGAGTCGTTGCTGCGTCCTCTCTCATGCAGCGGAGAGGAAAGGAAGGAATGGCGCTGCAGGAGCATCCTATAGTCATGGCTTTGGCCTCAGCCTGCTCCTCGCCGCCATCTTCCCTCCCTAGCTTCCTAGTTCAGATCCGCCTTTCCCTTCCAGCTCCATCTAGCAGCCTCAGAAAACAGGCGTGGTGGCGCACACCTTTAATCCCAGCACTGGGGAGGCTGAGGTCTGGGGATCTCTGTGAGTCTGAAGCCAGCTTGGTTTACATACTGAGTTCCAGGCAAGTGCAGGCTTCACAGAGAGACCCGCGTCTCAACAAAGCAAGCGTGGTGTTTTGAAGTGAGCAGATGCGGCACAAGTGAGCTTACTGGCACCTCGTCCACAGACTGATCAGTGAGGGTACCTATAGAGTCCCGGTCACAGAAAAGCTGCTTCGGGTCACACCCATGGGTTGTGTCACCTGGGTCACCATGTACAGCTTCTGGCACAACAGAGTAGCAGACTTCAATGAATTACAATTATGAATTCTGTTAAATAACCCAAGAGAAAAACGTCATTTTCTCATAATCTCCTCAGACATATCCTAGACATGTGGCCATGAGGCAGTTCTGCCCTGGGTAAAGCAGTGTCTCAGGGGTGCAGATGTAGTTCCATTGATGGAGTGCTTACCAGCACGCACAGATCCCCAGGATCCATTGCCAGCACATACGTGTAATCTTGGAAGGGGGAATGGCAGAGACAGGAGAATCCCAGGGTTTGCTGGCAGCCCATCTGAATGCCTAGGTCAGTAAGAGACCCTGCCTCAAAAACTACGGTTGGAAACAATAGAGGAAGACACCACAGTTGACCTCTGGCCTCCACACGTGCTGGCATACAACACACACATTCATGCGCGCACACACACATGCATGCACACAGACAGACACACACACACACACACGCACATACACGTTAATGCCAGGACATAAGTGTTCCTCTTGTGTGATATATTTCACTCTTTTATATAAAAATGTAATTCTTTTTTTTTCAAGGCAATGATGTAATTTTTACCTGCCTGTAATTTTAGTACTCAGGATGCTGAGACAGGAAGATTACAATTCAAGACAGTCTGAGCTACAAAGCAAAAATTTTAATAATGCATACAATTTAAGGAAAAGCAAATTTATTGCATACACTGTAAGAGGGCACTGAGCAGGCAGTAGCTGGAATTCTGCCACAGATCAACATCGGTTTTTTTTTTTGTAATCTGAGGAAATATTTCTGTTGTGTTTTACAATGAGCACACGTGTAGATTTGCCAGATTAAAATACATGGACTTAAAATGGGCCCCTAATCCCAAAGAAATTTCAAGGCACTATTTCATGTGTTGCTGAATGATAATATCCCATTACTTTTTATTTATTTAGTGTACTTGCACATGTGTGTGTATGTGTGCCACAGTGTCCGTGGAGGTCAGAGGACAACCCACAGGAGTCAGTTAAGCACAACTTTTGACACTGGGAGGCAAGTACCACTACCCACTGAGCCTGCCTCTCCAGCCCCGACGATGACATTTTAAAGGTAAATCACCACCAAGACACATATTTGGTCTTGGCAGAGTGCAGCGCGGTGTTTGCCCTTCGTCTCATAGAAACATTCCTCAGAGACATCAGCCCTCAGCCACTCATGGGTGCTAGCAGGCTTTCACTGCTGCGTTAACTGACCCTTCAGTGTCTACTCCGAAATCGTGCCCAATTCAGAGACTGTGAGCCCACATGCAGCAGGTAAAGCCTGCGGGCCTGAGACTTGAAGGGACATCAAAGGTGACGCACCTCTGTGTTTGGGCTTCAGGTCCCAAGCCACACTCTCCTTATTTTTAAAATAGCTCATTACGTTGACTGGGGAACTTCAGCCTTTTTTAATCCAATGAGATCGAATGTTTACACATTTATTTCTTGGGCCTGGGAATGTCGTTCAGTGTTAAAGCAAATGGTTGCCCAAAAAGACAAAATACAAGAAAGCCATATATAGCGGCCACCCCTTTAATCCCAGGATTCAGCAGAGGCAGATGGATCTCTGAGTTCCAGGCCAGTCATAGCAAGACCTTGTCTCAAAATAAGTAAATAAATAAAATATAAACAAGCAGACTTCCTTCCCTGCTGCGCTGGAAATGAGCATGTCCTCTGTTAGGATGGCTCACGGCCCTGACATGTGGCCGCTCTCATATTAGATCAGAGATGGTGACCTAGTGCCAAACCACCCAGCAAATCTAAGACTTCTCTTCTAAACAGTGGGGCCAGTGAGCTGGCTCGTGGGTTCAATCCCCGAGGCCCACATTGTGGAAGGTGAAAACTGACTCCTGAAATTGTCCTCTGACCTTACACACGTGCCAAAGCATGTACACACACATACATGTAAATAAATAAATGTAATTCTTAAAAAGAGACAAGGATAAAGCAAAGGCTCACATTATTCGTTTTAGATAAATGAATTTGTATTTAAAGTAAGTTAAAATTTTGGACCTTGTCTTTGAACTAAAGTGACATGTTAGCTTTTTTTCTCTTTTTCTGAGACAGGTTTCACACTGTGTGCAGCATTTCTAGCACATACATTGGTAGGTTATTTAATGTGTCAATAACAATAAAAAGTGATGTCAGATTTTAGCTTTCAGAATGTATTCCAATTTCCATACATTAAGCACACACATTAAAAAAAAATCAGTGACTTTTAATTTGATAATCAGGGTCCTAAACCTAAAATATTCATTATTTTGCTTGTTTTGGTTGGGGATTTTTTATTTATAATTTTTTGTTTGTTTGTTTTGTTTTGTTGTTTGAGTTAGAGGCTTACTAATGTAGCTCAGGCTGGCCCGAAACTACCCTGTCTCCTTAACCTCCTGAGTGCTGGGATTATAGGCATGTACATCACCACACCCTGGGATCTAGTTTTATTACATATGGATGTATGTGAATGGTTTTTGTTTCTTTGTGATGTGAGCACTGTGGCTTCTGGTGCCACTGGCTGTCTTCGCGAGTGAAGTCACCACCACTTGAAATGTCACTGCTTCCACCATTTACCCCAGGTTCTCTCTCAATGGAGCTACTTAATTGTCACCAAAACCAGGGCTCAGAGCCCCAGACTTTGTGTCTCTTACGATGCTGGCATCAGAAAGTTTCATGCTTCTCTGAAGCTGTCGTGTTAGTGAGTTCAATTTTAGATACGGTGTAGTTTCATTAGTACATACATGACGATAAGAAGCCTGAGGCCCACTGCAGGGTCCTAGTCACATGTCTCTGTGCCATACGAAGTTCAGACTTCCCAGGACGTAATGGAAAATAATTTAAAATGATCCTTCAAGCATGTTAAAGACTTTTTAAAATTCTTTCAGGAGAGGTCAGGGGCTCTCACCACGCTACCCACAGTGACCTCAAACTTGCAATTTCTCCTACTTCCCTAGTGCGCTGGAGTGTGTGTATGTGTGTGTGTGTTGGGTGGCAATTGTAGGTGTACACAACTTACCCCACTTAAGAAATACATTGTTTTTTCATTTATTTATTATTGTTGAGGCTTTTACATCAAAGCCTGGTTATAACATTTCATGTCCCTCAAAAAAAAATCTCCACATTTTGATTTTTTTTTGAAAATTTCAGAGAAATGATAAAGGTTTGTATTTTCTGACTCTCTTTGGATCTTGCTTTGTAATGAAGGAAAGGGCAATTACGTGGTTTTTAAATTTTTCAGGTACTCCTGGAGAAAATGCAAACCAGTGGTTTCTCCTAAAACACTGGGGAATAAGAAATTGATTTCTCCTCCCCCATCTGAGCATGTGCTCCTTAAAAGCCCCCCCACCACTGAACATGATTTTTATCTACAGATTGCCAGAGTACTATGGGGGGATGTTTTAAATTTTCTAAAGGTTGCTGACTGACTGACCAGCTCATCTTGTACAGAGGGCGGGCCACGGTCCTCTGAAAACATTTGCCCTTTCCAGATCATTTCAGCTGCATTTAAGGAACATCCATTATTATCCATCCAGGGCATGCTATTTTTTTTTCCCTACGGGGTGTTAGAATGAGATTAATCATCTTTGGCCATCAAGAAAGCACAGAACTCGATTAAATCAGTCAAGGACATTAAATCCCAGCCTCGCACAGTCTGCTGGCATGCCAGTTGAGGGACCGTATGTGAAAGTATCATTTGGTTTGGAATTGTATGCCTGTCTCTTTAAATCTAAAAAAAAAAAAAGAAAGAAAGAAAAAAAATCCTTTCAGAAGCTGTAGAGAGAAGGTGCTAGAACTGTGTACGATCATGACTGGAAAGCAGGATCCCTCAGTGACTGCCGAATCTTCCCAGCACNNNCTGATCGCCCCCACCCCCAGAAGAAGGATGACCCCACCGACCAGCTCACAGATCCAATTCAATTGACAACGCAGCTCTTTCAGGGGAATGAGGCGGAGGCTCGCTTTTATGTTAAAAGCCACCAGCATCCTCCCCGCCAGACATGGACATGACATTTTTAAAGGAATTATCTGGTCACCGCGTTTTAAGCAGACTGTGCTGAAGCGTCGGTCCGCGCCATTCTCTCTCCTCTGCCTTTTCGCTTTTGCATATATGTAATTCCGGAGGTAAAGGGGGGAAAAAGCCTGCCAGGGAGTCAGAAGGCATCCCACGAGCGATCAGCTGACATTCCTAACCGAAGGCTGCAATGTGTTGCTTATTCATTTTATACCGTGGGAGCTGCGGGGACTAGCACAGAGCTGAACTATGCATTTCAAACAGCGGTGCTTGTTCAGAAAGAGGGGTGAGAGAGAGGCAGCCGGCGAGGAGAGAGCGCAGCTGGACTTTCTTCTCTTCATCCATTTCTGCAGGATCATGTATTCGTAAGGGATGAGGCGGGCCACGGCGATCCCAGGCCTGAGCCGCGGCCTACCCAGTCAGTTCAGAGCCGNACCGCGAGCGCTTTGCCACGATCAAATCCGCGTCTTTGGTAAGCCGATACTGCTCTCCCCACCTTCCTATCTTCCCCTCCTCCCTGTCTGGCAGCCTCTGGCCCTCCCTGAGCCTCCCTCAGCTTCATGGATGGGAGGAAAAGCAGCCAGAGATTTTGTCTCCCTCCAAATAATTTTATTCATTTTAGGGGGGAAAAAATCTGTTGGCATAGCAACCTGATCTCTGATGTTTAGCATTGTCTATTGCATAAAAAAAAACCTTTGTGTGTGTGTGTGTGTGTCTGTGTGTATGCTGTATATGCAAAATATAAGGCTTTGGAATGAGTTGCTGGCATGACCAATTTTTTTAAGCAATCTCTGTTTTAATCAAAATAAATAATGCTAAAAATATTTTTTCAAGGTATAGATGTGTGCAGGGCACTATGCTTCTTCTATATAGATGCATGTGTATCTATGATACACACATGTCAAAAGGTAAAACACTATTTAAAATTTTATTTATGTGTGTGTATGTGTGTGTCTGTGTGTGTGTGTGTGTGTGTGTGTGTGTGTGGTTGCCGGCTACCATCTGTAATTGTAGAAAAATCAAACACTTGCTTCCCAAGGATAGTCCACTGGTTCATTCTGATTCATTCATTTATTTATTGCAATGGTGGTAGTGGCCGAGCTTCCCCCATTTAACCCCTGAAGAATTTCCTGAGAGCCATAAAGCAAGGAGGCCTTTGTAGCGGGGGGGCTGGCAGCAGCTGTGGGAGCGGAGGGGCTGTCGGATTCCTCAGCATTTCTACTACAGCAAATGTGATTGCCGGGTGCCCTTGTAGTAGCAAAAGGGGTGTGCGCAGGAAGACTTAGTTTTCATGCCTCCTCCCCTTGGCCCCCCACGCGTGCGCGTGCGCGCTGTCACACACACACACACGCACGCACATCCCCCCTCCATTTCATCCTTAGCATTTGGAACTCTCTGCTTTTCCACCTGAATCTCACTTCTCAGGCAGGAAAATTATTGAAATATTAATTGTTTTGCCCAAATGGATGTTAGAGGTCACATGAGCGGGAAGAGTTACTGCTTGGCTGTTACATCCAGAACCCATGATGACATCATCCGAGGCCGACCCAGAAATAATCATTTTTTCTTGTCCTATTTTTCAAACCTGATTTCTACTTTTATCCCCCTACCCCATCAAGTCTGTTTTTAAAGGCTCCAGTGATGTTTGAAATTGAGAAGGACTTATAATCTTTGAGAGAGCAAATACAAGGAAAATGGAGGGGAAAGCAGCAGTCTATTGCTCATGCCTATTCCGTGTCAGAAAAAAAAAATCACAGTTTAACATAGTCTGTTCATAAAGAATCCCACTCCCGAGTTCTTTTATGTTGAAGTTTCTTGTAACCTCTTTAATGGGCAATTTTTCATCTGATAGGAGATCTCAAAATGTCCACTCTGTGGCTGCTGATGCTTGGTAAGCATCTTGGAAACCTGCCTGTGAATTCGATAGAACATGGTGGGGNGGGGCTGTCGGTAGCGGCCTCTGTGCCACAATGTCTGACAAGAAACCTGTGACTACTCACCACAGGCTCCTGTGGGCTCGTCCCTTCAGCCCCCACCTGCTCTGGAGGAGCCCTAGAAGCAGGGGCAGGCGCAGCAGGGAGGCAGACCCTCGCCCCAGCTGTTCCTCCATTGTGGGACAGGTCTCTGCTTTCCCTCAAACCACGCCCTCCTTCCCACATCATATATTCATGACTCTCTCCTCCCGCCCTTCATTACTACATCCATGCCGGTAGAGTCTCATGCCAGCCTCTGAAAACTCTCTCCAGGGCCGCTCAGCATGGGCTTCAGCCATCACAGCCGCCTTCTCAGTGGCTAATAGAAGCG
>LOEQ01000274.1:491213-506306 GCA_001685075.1 Bramus lutescens
CCCTGCACCCGCTGCCCTGCCAATCTGACACTGTCTGAGATGAAGCATGCTTCTCTGCTCTTTTGCAGGGCCCCCTCCGTCAGCTCCTCAGTGCTCAGTGGAGGTGTCTTCAGAATCAGCGACTCTGGAACTCACCTGTAATTGGGATGGGGGCTACCCTGATCCAACCTTCCTGTGGACGGAAGAACCGGGAGGGTTGGTCGTGGGGGATTCAAAGCTGCAGACACTGAGCCCATCCCAGCTGTCCGAGGGCAAGAAGTTCAAATGCGTTGGGAGCCACATAGTGGGACCAGCATCGGAAGCCAGCTGTGTGGTACAGATCTGTGAGTCTGGCTCCCTTTGTCCCGGGGTTGGGGTTCACCTGCCTGCCTTTCTTCTCAAAGAGTCCTTTGATGGAAGTCCTGTGAGAGGCTCAGTGTTGGAGTGCTCAGACCCCTCCCCCACCTCTCATTGTGCCTCGTGGCTGTTCCCATTGGAGTTTAACGGTGCCTGACTTGGTTCTTCCTCATGGAAACTGTGTGCCTGTGCCCTCCTTTCTAGTCTCTTGGTACGGCACAGTGCACAGGATGGATGGGGTGCCTCTGTCTATCTTTTTTATTATGTAACTGAGGATCCTGGCCCCCATATTTGGTTAGACAATACCATTTGTTGCCTGAGGATGTCTGGTAGGGTGCAGTTTTCTTCTCAAGAATGTGATGGGGCGGGGTCTCAGCCAGAAGACTCAGAAGTTGGGGTGCTAAAAGGATGAGAAAGATACACTCCACAGGTGCCGATTTCGCATGCATGGCGAGCTGTCTCCTCCCCACATGGGATCACCCTTGCTCCATGGGGCTCCAGCATGTGTCTCAGTGTGTCCACCCACTTTGCCGAGAGAGCCAGTGATAGAAGAGGGGCTAAGCCAGGCAGGAGTGATCCTTTCTTTGTAGGACCTCGCCTTGGGAGTTGTTTGGTCTGTCTTCTGGAACATTCTATCTTTTAGCAACGTTCCTGAAGCCCACGCTCAAGGGGAGTGGGGGAGAATCATCAGGCTCTTTTGTTCTCTTTTGGTTTTGTCCAGTAGATGAAACCCCAGCTCTCCCACACAGTAGGAGGTCCTTCTACTGACACCCCCACCCCAGTCCCAGCACAAAACCCTGTCTCTTGAGAGATTAAAAGGAAACTAAGGCTAAGGGTAGAACAGCCCTTGCTTAGCCTGAGTGAGGCCATGGATTCTGTGCCCAGCACCTGCTGCACCCCCCCCAAAAAAAAGAGGGGCTTGCTAGATTACCAGGTTGGTTCTGAGTTCCTGGGCTCAAGTACCTCCCAGCCTCAACCTCCAAAATAGTGGGACTGCAGACAAGAGCCGCCATTGCCTGCTTCAGGTACATTTGTTGAAGAATGAAGCTTATACTTGGGGTGAAGGTCCCCACATCCATTTCACTTGTGATCTCTGTTCACCCCACATCTTTTGTAGTCTTTCCTCCTCTCCTTGTCCATTGCATCCTCTCAGATAAACTCTTTGTCTTTTTGAGACAGGGTTTCTCTGTATAGCTCTGTAGACCAGGCTAGCCTTGAACTCACAGAGATCACCTGCCTTTGCCTCCAGAGTAGGACATGGTAGCACATGCCTTTAAAGCCAACCAACCACTTGGGAGGCAGAGGCAAGTAGATATTTGAGTTCCAGGCTAGCCTGGTCTACATAGTGAGTTCTAGGCCAGCCTGTTCTACATAGTAAATTCCAGGCTAGCCAGGGGCTACATAGTGAGACCCTGTCTCAAACAAAACAAACCAAGAAAGGAAGGAAGGAAGGAAGGAAAGAAAGAAAGAAAGAAAGAAAGAAAGAAAGAAAGAAAGATGGCCCAGTGGTTAAGAATGCTTTCTGCTCATAGAGGACCCAAACCCCTTGTAAGGTTCCAGATCCCAGCCCATTTGTCAGGTGACTTACAATTACAGAGGAATCTGATGCCTCTGGCCTTTGATGGCACCCACATATATAAGTACATATCCCCCACTCCTCCCCAACCGCACACATACCACATATACATAATTAAAAATAAAAATTCACACTCCAAACAGAAGAGGGAATCTGGGTGTGGTAACATGCTTATAATCCTTATACTAAGGGGAGGGTAAAGGCAAGGAGTAGGAGTTCAAAGCCAGCCTCAGCTACATAGCAAGTTCAAGGAACACCCTGAGCTACATGAACCCTGTCTCAAAAAACAAAACCTCACAGAACCACCTGCAGTGGAAGAAGTTTGGGCTCCCTGGAGCATCCAAAAGGAGCCCGCTCTGTTAGCGCCCTGACTTTTAGCTCTGTAATAGAGCTTGGGTCTCGGGGTCCCTGGTCATCAGCCTGTTTGGATTCACCAGAGCTGATTTGGTGTTGCCTGGAAAACCTCACAACCCAGCAGTCTTCCGAGTTCTAGGACAAGTGGGACAGCAGGCCACCCTATGTCCTCTCATTTAACTTGTGTGACTGAGCAGGCCGTGTTAGCACTCAGGCATTTCCACTGGCCTGCAGTCAAGATATGACCCCAGCTGCTGCAGCCACTAAGTAGAGCACTCCCTATGTGCACGAGCTATACCCCCTTCCAAAAAGCAAGCCCTGCTGGGCTGTGGTGGTGCATGCCTTTAATCCCAGCGCAAGGGGATCTCTGAGCTCGAGGTCAACGTGGTCTACAAAGTGAGTTCCAGGACAGGCTCCATAGCTACTGGGAAACCCTGCCTCAAAAAAAAAAAACAACAAAAAAAAAAACACAAAACCAAACAAACAAAATAAGGCAAGCCCTTTTGGCCTCTCTTTCCTTCTGTTTTCGCCCAGAGGCCACCTCTGCTTCTTCCCCCAACACCCCCAAACCTCCCACATGAGCTCTGTTGCATGATGTGACATTGTGGTGTCCCCTGGCTCCCACCCGCCAAGGTCGCCTTCCACTGTTAAACTATTAGTCGCTTGGCTTTCTTTGTGCCTTAGTTTTCTTCTCTACAAAATGGGAATAATCTTGAGACTCTTGAGACTGAGTTGGGCTCATCTGCATACAGCTCCTTGTGCACAGTAAGTACCCGATAGGCAGCAGGCTTTTTCCAGAGGACCAGACAAGAATTGGGAATTAGGAGCATTGGTTGTTTCGGTGGGTAAGATAGGCCATGGTTTGAATCTCCTGAAACATTTGCCTCTGTTTACCCTCTTCTGACCCCCAGCGAGCCCCTCACTTGCTTCTCAGCCTATGAAAACTTGCTTCATGGGGGGCAACGTGACGCTCACCTGCCAAGTGACAGGCGCCAACCCATCTGCCAAGATCCAGTGGCTGAGGAACCTCACACAGCCAGAGGGGGCCATCCAGCCCAGCAGTCACTATCACATTACCCAGCATGGCCAGGGCTCCTCCCTCACCATCTACAACTGCTCCCAGGACCTGGATGAGGGCTTCTACTTCTGTCGGGCCGAGAACCTCGTGGGGGTGAGGGCGGTAGACATCTGGCTGCATGTGAAAGGTAGGTGCCGAGGGTGGCCCTGAAAACTCAAGAGCCTCAGAGCACCTGGCACCATTGAGGGGGGAGGCCTTGGGGCCTCCCTTCACGTAGGCCGTGAAGACTGAAAACGCCATATCCACTTGCCTATGGCTTGCTTGACAAGGTGGCTGAGAAAATTAGCCTGCGATCCCGGAAGCACTGACTTATGCCTAGGACACAGAACAATTTACTCCTGTCTCTCACCGAAGATGTGTGCTAGAACATGCATATAAAACTATGCATGTATATATGTGCACACTCATCCGTGTGTATAGTGAATTATAACAGGAAAATGAATTCATAATTTTCTTCTATCCTGTTTATAATGTATATGGAACTCCCTGTGGGGGCGGGGCAAGTCCTAGAAGTCATTACTAACAATTTTTATATATGAAGACACAAAAGCCCAGGGTCCCATCTCCTTCACCCTGTAAACTGGGTGTAGTGGCACCTGCCTGAAATCCCAGCATTTGGGGAGCTGGAGGTTCAGGGTCATCTCAGCTGCAGAGTTTGAGGCATCTGGGCTACAGATCCTGTTTAAAAACAAGAAGAATGGAGGGGAGGAGGGAGCAAGGAAGAGATGTTCCTTTATGCCAGAGCTGCTCTTTAAATTTTATTCTTGGAGGGGGGCATGGTGATTTTGTTTTGTTATTTATTTATTATTTGTTTGTTGTTTTTTCCAGACAGGGTTTCTCTCTGTAGCCTTGACTGTCCTGGAACTTGCTCTGTAGACCAGGCTGGCCTCCCAACTCAGAGATTCGCCCACCTCAGCCTCCCGAGTGCTGGGATTAAAGGCGTGTGCCACCACCACCCAGATTTTTAAACAGATTTTTTTAAGTAACAAGTTTTTGCCCAAGGGATTCCAGGGCCCTTGGTATGAAGAGATGTGAAATGCACAAATCAAACACTTCCTGATAAATCATAAAGCAGTTTTTGAAAAAACTTTTTTGGGATATACTTACTCTTTCACCATTCATTAAATATGAGAGCATACTGACCTATTAATGAGATGTACGCACGTGTCTCATTGTACACAGGGAATTAGTTTGTGGGCTGGTAAGATGGCTCAGGAACTGCCAGGTCTGAGTTTGTACTCCGGGACCCACATGGTAAAGGAGAGATCCGACTTTCGGGTTGTCCTCTGCCCTTCATGCAAATGCTGTGACATGCCTGCACAAGCACGTGTGAGCACACACACAAAAAAAACAAGAGTATCAAGAGAATTCAATTTGCGATGGGTATTTTAGACTGCAAGGCACAGAACATCTTCAGTGTTGTTCAGAGTTGATTGATATTTTGATTTTGTATCGTCATTGTTAGAGTGCTTGGAATTACAGGTGCCTGCCACCATACCTGGCTTGCTTCTATAATTTCTTCTCAAACTTTCACATTCTCCTGACATCTTTGACTTTTCTAGATGCTGTGTGGTTGGGTCGAGTTTCTTTCCTCGCTTTGGCCCCTTCCACCTTGCCTGGGTTTGACCCAGCCCCTACTGTCCTGGCTTCCTTTGTTCACGCACATCACAGTATCACGCTGTTCTCCTGTTCTTCATATGAGGCAGGGTCTCGTGTAGCCCTGGCTAGCCTAGCACTTCCTAGGCTTGAACTTGTGATCCTCCTGCCTGGGTGTACCACACCCAGCTATCACATTTCTTTGAGCGTAGCCAGTGCCTAAATTCTCTGTCCTGGCCGGGCCGTGGCGGTGCACACCTCTAATCCCAGCACTCAGGAGGCAGAGGCAGGTGGATCTCTTGTGAGTCTGAGGCCAGCCTGGCCAGGGCTACACAGAAACCCTGTTTCCAAACAAAACAAAAGAAGCCCAAGTCTCCGTCCTGGTCCACTGATGAGCCTGTTTGCCACGGCTCTAACGCCCACTCTCACTTGCTGTGGCCTCCAGACAGTCCTGACGTCTGCCCCGCACAGTGCCCCTTAACTTTGCGGTCCTCTTTCACGCTGCTGCTTCTTGACTTCCGAAAGTCTCTGCCTGAGGCTGGTTTTGGAGTGGTCACAGGGTCATGAATCCAAGACAGGCCAAGAAGCGGATTGGGGCTGAAGAGGGGAGGTTTTGCATGACTAAATGAAAGCGCTTGAGGTGTGATCTCTTTACAGAACCTCTGAATGTTGGGGGCATTGTGGCGACAGTGGTGAGCCTCCTCCTGCTGGGACTGGCTATTGTCGCAGGGCTTATGCTGTATTACTACAGTCCTGTGTTCTGCTGGAAAGGTAAGAGCCCCTTGAGTCCCCCTGCTTCTCTTTCAGACTTCAAAAAAAGCTGTGGGTGGGCTGGAGAGATGGCTCAGCACCCACATGGCAGCTCACAATTGTCTGATACTTCAGTTTCAGGGGATCCGGTGCCCTCTTTTGGTCTCCTTGGATACCAGGCATGTGTGTGGTACACAGACATATACGCAGGCAAACACTCATACCCATAAAAATAAGTAATAATTTAAAAAGCTGTGTGCAGGAAGAAAACTCTATGCCCAGCTTCCACCTATTGCCCTATAATGCTTCATTGGAGCAATATGTACAACAATGAGGCCCCTAAGTGTCATCCCCAAGCATCGGAATGTTTCTTAGTTGTTCATCTTTTGTCACTATTAGTTTTTTTAATCTTTAATTATATATTTATTATTTTCTCTCTCTGTGTATATGTTGTATGCACAGGAATGTGTGGGTGTAAGCACCCATGTGTGTCTATGTAGAAGTCAGCAGAACCTGGGGTGACTTCTGTAGGGTAAAAGGGCCAGCCAAAGAAGCCCACCCTGGCTCCGAAACCAGAGCCAGCCAAAGAAATCCTTTAGCCCCGGACCCAGAACCAAAGAAATACACCGTGACCCTGAAACCAGTGCCAAAGAAACACACTTTGGCTCTAGAATCAGAGTCAGTGAAAGAAATATGCCCTGGCCTCAAAACTAGAGCCAAAAAGCTAAAAAAAGACCAGAGAAAGAAACACAGATTGGCCCTGAAACCAAGCTGCCCTGATGTAACCAATTCCCACCCTGCAGATGTTCTCCCTGGAAAACTCTGCCCCTGAGAAGCCCTACGTAAGCCCTGCGCCTGTTCAGTTTCCTGCTGCTCTTCTTCCACCCCGGTAGAGGCAGCCACTCTCCTGGATTCTTCCCTTCCAATGAATCTCTTGAATGAAGTTTGGGTGAAGACCTTATGTGGCAGGAGCAGAAACAGCTGAGGGGAGCAGTAACACTTTCACTGGGGAAACTTGCCCCTAGCAGAGTGGAGTTGTTACACTTCCAGGCCCCAAGCTGAACTGTAACAATTTCAGTAGAGCTGTTAAGTTGGGGAAACCTTTCCCAAGAGCAGAGCTGTAAGCTGTTGCTTACTGTGACCTGTGCTATTCCCTGGCTCCTGACTGCCAGAGAGCTCTCCCATCCTAGCTGTAACACTCAGTATTTCCTGGCCCTCTGCTGCCAGAATACGTTTCCTTGTCTCCCTACTGCCGGGTTCCCTTTCCATCAGAGCCGCAAGGCTTACAACTTCCTCTATCACTCTGCCTTGCTGGCTTGTGGGACAGGGTCTTCATGTACTGGATGCTCTCTTCCCTTTAGGCTGGCTGACCAGCAAGCTCCTAGGCCCCACCTTTCTCTCTCCACCTAATGTTGGGGTTCTGGGTACATATAAACATGCATCTGAATTTGACCTCAGGTCCTCATGCTATTGAGTCATCTCCTCAGCCATTGCTGGTTTGATTGACAACTCTGATGAGACTTAAATGATGCACGTGATACTTAATTTTGTTTCTTTTCTCTCTTCAGCAGGAAGCACTTTCAGGTGAGTGTTTTTAGGGCTCTAATCCAAAGCCTACTGCCATCATTTATCACTGCTGCTTTCATAAGGACAGTAATAGTTACTCTGATAGGACCAACCATGTCCCTGATCTGGGGCTTCCCTAGGGTAACTCCCCATCTTGGTGACATCCTGAGGTTGCTGTGTACATGTGTCTGTTTTACTGATGAGAAGGTGGAGAGACCCAATGGAGTGATTAGGATATGTCAGGGAATCCAGGAAGCAGATGGTAGGGTCTGTCTTTTGACGTGGGTCTGATGGATTCCAGAGTCTTGTGCTCCATTACAGTGGGAACCTATGGGTTGGGCATGATGAAACATGTAGACCTTGTGTACCCATGAGCCAGGTTACCCAGGCATTTGCTTTATTTCCTTTTCTAAAAAGAGCAAAAGGAAGACCAAGTCTTAAACTTATGGAATGTATTAGAAGGCAAGTTTCAACATGCCCAGAAGTCCCCACCCTCACACAAAAATTCAGTGAGGGAAAAGTAAACAGAATTTTTATAATTCTTACTTCCCAAGGTGATGCTGGGTGGTAGAAAAAATTCTTTATGATCTGTAGAAAGTAGTTCCTTTTTTTCATATTCCTCACAATGGAGTCTTATTGTTCTAGAACCATCTTTCAAGGGAAACCATTCTCTTTGCCACTCTGTTGTTGAGGGCCATTGTCCCAGCAAATTTATCATTCCCAGGCTTTTTCACAGGAGATACCAGTTGATGTTGCCAGTTTCTGTATGGAATATTCCTGATCCTCTGAGCCTTTGTCCCCTCCATCCATCTCACAGAGGGTGTGAGGAAGGTGAATTGTGGGTGCGGTGGGTGGTTGTCGTGGGTGGCTAAAGTACACACCTTCCCTCTGTAAGAAGCATGTAGGTGGGTGAGGCAGGCTGCGGCACGGTGACCCAAGCGCAGTCCCACACCAGGATGCTGGGCATAGAACTCAGATGCAGGTAGAGGATAGAAAACCTAACCAGACAATCAGGAGAGATCTTCAAGAGTGAGACGGAGGGCTGGAGAGATGGCTCAGAGGTTAAGAGCACTGACAGCTCTTCCAGAGGTCCTGAGTTCAATTCCCGACAACCACATGGTGGCTCACAGCCATCTATAATGAGATCTGATGCTCTCTTCTGGNGCTCAGAGGTTAAGAGCACTGACAGCTCTTCCAGAGGTCCTGAGTTCAATTCCCGACAACCACATGGTGGCTCACAGCCATCTATAATGAGATCTGATGCTCTCTTCTGGCAAGCATACATGGAAGGAATGTTGTATACATAATAAATAAATAAATCTTTAAAAAAAAGAGACAGAAATAAGGGCATTTTAGGACAGAACCAGCTTTGTTTGTTTTTTCCCTTTAGAGAAGGTTCCTAGGTATCCCGGGCTAGCTTCAAATTCACTATGGTGACCAAAGATGACTTTGAACTTTGGATCCTCATGTGCCCACCTCCCAAGTGCTGGAATTGTGGGCATACCCCACAATGCATACATACCAGGCAAGCATTCCAGCCACTGAGCTACACTCCCAGCTCAGAATGCAGCATTGCTGCACCCCCAGTGTTGAGAAACAGTGCTAGATGCCTGGGACAGCATATAAACAAATACTTTACCAAAGACATGGCCACCTCTTTCACCATCTGTGGCTGCATCTCCTCCTGAAGTTACAGCCTCACTCTCATGACCAAGCCTTGCTGACTGCGTGAAGAATTTTTATAGTTTTAAAGGGACTGCAAGGAGTCTGGTGGTGTCTGGGGCTTGAGTTGGGATAGATGACATCCTGATTATTTTTTTTCTCCTTTGGAAATTAGGGGGCAGGACATGAGTGACGTCATGGTTTTGGTGGATTCCGAAGGGGAAGACGAGGAGGAGGACAGGGAAGACATTGAGGAGGAAGAGCAGACAAATGAGAGAGAGGAGTTGCCGAAAGAGACGTGCAAGCATGGACACATCCACAGAGTGACTGCACTGGTCAATGGGAACTTAGACCGCATGGGGAACGGACTCCAGGAGTTGCACGGTAAGCTTGCCTGCCTTCTAGATGCTCAGATCCGTCACATCAGCTTCCCAGGAGGTGTCTCTGAGGAGTAGGGCGATTTCTTAAAGCCCGAGGAAGTGAGCTAGCTCAGGTTTAGTCTAGAACCTGAAACTCCATGCTAGGTTGAGTACTCCATCCCCCAAACAAAATATGTCACAGCCTGATGTGTCAACATAGTTGAGCTTCGTCTCAGGCATGAGATTATTTTAAATGTTATATAAAATGGGGCTGGCAAGATGGCTAAACGGGTAAGCGTTCTTGCTGCCAGGCCTCGGCGACCTGAGTTCAGCCTCTGGTACAAAGAGTGGATTCACCCCCCAAAGTTGTCCTCTGACTTCCACCCACTCCCACTAAATAAAGGATAAAATTTTTTGCAGTTACCTACAAATGACCTATTTAAGGAAACTTTAAAATAAACTTAGAGTTCATGTTTAGACTTGGGCCCCCACCCCATGGATTCTCATTTTGTACATGCAAAATTACCCACAATCTGAAGTCCACATCACTTCTGGTCCCAAGCATTTAGTGTAAGATTATCAACATGTATTAATACCAGCACAGAGAAGAAACATCCAACAAAGTACGTGGGGGAAGACACAGTATGGGGATTGTTGAATAGGAGAGAAAGCCCTGTATTATCTGTGAGTGGGCAGCTAGCTAAGACCAGCAGGCTAAATGCATAAAAATCAGGGTGGGGGAGGAATTAAAATGGAAGTAAAATTTATCTAGTGCTGAGAGAAAGACCAAGGAGAACTGTGCTCAAGTTCTGATGGTTGGTTGGTACATTTAAAAATCCTGAGACCAGCGGGCGGTGGTGGCACACACCTTTAGTCCCAGTACTGGGGAGTCAGAGGCAGGCGGATCTCTGTGAGTTTAGAGAGACCCTGAAAAACAAACAGAAATCTCAAGACCTTGAAAGAAGACAGCTGGGAGGGGTAGTTTGATTGGGGGCCGCTGTATGGACATCTAGGTTCAGAGAACAGGTGATTTCCAGGTGTGATTGTGCAAGCCAGCCCTTGGGAAATAGAGGCAGGAGGATCAAAAGTTGAGTTATCCATGGCTACATAGTGATTTAGGGACCAGTCTGGGCTACATGAGACCCTGTCTCCAACAAAACAAACTAGAACAAAGGAGACTGTTATGCACCCTACCTCCTCCATAAAATCCAATTCTGGGGGGCTGGAGAGATGGCTCAGAGGTTAAGAGCATTGCCTACTCTTCCAAAGGTCCTGAGTTCAATTCCGAGCAACCACATGGTGGCTCACAACCATCTGTAATGGGATCTGGTGCCCTCTTCTAGCCTGCAGGCATACACACAGAAGATTGTATACATAATAAATAAATAAATATTTTTTAAAAATCCAATTCTGTGGCTCACAAGTCACCAAGATGACAGGAGACACATGGTAAACCCCCTTGATGTTGAGATCATTTGGTTCCATCTCTTTTACCCCTGAACAGATGACAGTGATGAAGAGCTAAGTGACACTGTTCAAGAGGAAGACAAGCCCATTTGATGAAGATAGTCCACTGTCAATGGGTCTTTGACTGCCCTCTCCCTGCTGCCTGGGAGCTTGCATTGTGACCGCTGGGCTTTCCCAGCTCAGGCTGTCATCTCTCCTCCCATCTTCTCCCACTGACTTCATTTGATGTGAGTTACCTTGGCGGTGTGAAATACACTGGGAAGGAGCAGCCCGTGAAGGGCAAAGCTACAGTGGTGTCTAAGGTGCCACTTTGCTGGGACACCTGGCTCTACCCATGCTAATTTACTGGGACAGACACTGATTGGGGGTGGGGGCACTCACTTGGTATCTGTGCACCATGCCACTATTCAAGGTGTGCAACCAGCTTGCTCAACACAAACGGGAAAATGGTGGCGTGGCTTTTTTTTTTTTTAAGTCCCTCTTGAGGTGAGGAACCAGGCCCTTTCCAGGGAGAGAGGAGGCAGCTGAATTAGACCTAGGGGGTCACACAATGAGGCTTCTTCCTTGTTGCTTCCCCGTCTAGAACAACCATGAAATAGTACCAGTTTTGAAGCTCCTGAGAAACAAAGGAGGTATTAGTATAGGGTGTAAAGGTGTTTGGGGGATGCTCAGTAGAGTTGCTGTTGGGGCCAGCTCTGCCCACCCCAGCTATTCCTAGAGAGGGACACACACTGTTCCTTCTAGCCCTCTGTGTCACGGAAGTGGGGATATGTGTTCTCTTCCTACTTACTAGGATGATGCGCTCATTGAGGACAGTAAATTTCAAAAGAAAATAGTGGGTGATGAGTTTAGCTCAGGACAGCTAAGTTCTGGGGATTTTTTTTTAAATTTCATCTAAATATTCTGAAGACAGGGATCTTCTAAAGGTGCAATAGGTGTGTGCTAGCCATGAGAAATCTGACTTGGAATTTGCACTCTGTACTTGTGCACATCCTGCCAGATAGGACAAGGTGTAGGGCTTTAAGGACTTTGTAACTCTGGGGCCCAGGAGTCCTGAGGAGCTGGTTAGCAGAAATACCTGCAAGGTGCAGGAGGGCTGGCTGTTCTGAAGAAGCCACTGCCTGTGTGGCTGAGCTCTGGGAAGTTCAGCTGGCTGGGAATGAGTCCTTGGGAATGGCGGTGAAGTGCAGTTCTCTTGTTTCGTGGTACCTCATGCACTGGGTCACTGCAGTCTGTCCTTGCACAATGGGATACTCAGGTCGCCTTCAGTCCTAGGAGCTGGCCTCTTCTCTGTGGTCTGATAATAGGAGTCCTGAGTTTCTGTGACTCAGAGGCAACTTTAAAAGAGGAGACGCTAGCCGGAGGGGAAGTCGTAGCTGGGAACATGGTGAATGGGAACATGGTGAATGTTTTGTGAGATCCCCGGGTGCTTCCCACAGCTTCCTCTTCTGCACACACCTGGCAGTAGGAAATATTTGAAGGTTTTCCACCAGCAGATGGGAGCTTCAAGGGCTTGGTGCCAAATGCTGTTATGAAGCCCTGAACGGTTATCATTGTCACTTTTATTATCAGCCTGTGTGCACATTTATAAAATAAATCAGTTAAGAGCCCAGGCACTAAAGGGCTTCATGTTTGAAGGATTTGTGAAAAATTGGAGCCCTAACCCCCTTCTTTCCCTTAACACAGTCCATACCCAGATCTCAAGGCATATGGACAATGTGTTACAATGTGCACAAAATGGGGGAGTCCATTTTGTGCATTGACCCTAAAAAACAAACAAACAAACGTATCTGCAAGTATCAGTTAACTCAGGAGATCTATTTGAACCAGGAAGAAAACCACTTCAGGGTTGTTGAAATCACACTGATCCCCCTCAACCTCAGCAAACATGGAGAGGGCTCTGCAACCATGTGCTTTGGCATTAGCTCCACTTCTCACAATTGTAGGAGCATGAGACTGTCGTCCTTGGTGGGTACAACTTTGTAAAGTAAGTGCCAACCAAATTTCTCAACACAGGACTTGCCAGCTGAAAAAAAAAAAACTGCAGGTGGCTTTGTGTGGTTGATCTTACCATTCGATAGGAGAAATTTGAAATCAGTTTTAAGGTCATGAATTTTAAAGGATTTTGGAATAAAGTTATTTTTTAACAGATACTTCAGTGATCTTGATTTACACCTGACAAATAAACATGAAGGACTAGGGGTTAGTTGTGCCCGTAATCCCTGTACTTGGGAAGCTGAGGCAGGTTTGCTATGAGCATGTGTCCAGTTTGGGCTACAGAAAGAGACTTTGTCTCCCCCCCAAAAAAAATCAACCAAGGCTCAACCCATAAAGGCATTTACTTGCAAGCCTGACAGACCTATATTCAGTCTCAGAGCCACAGGTAGGAGAAAACCTAGTCCCAAAAGTTGTCCTCTGATGTCCCCATGCACACCATGGCTTCCCTCACCTAGCTGCATACAGACACAAAATAAAGGAAAACCAAGTAAGAACAAAAATGACCTGGAAAAGAGCCAGGAAAGGTTGTTTCATTTTTGTCGTTTTTCCCACTTTACTTTCCAAGACTGGTACACAGTGAATGCTAAGTACAGGAAAGGGTGTGGCTCTCTGACAATGTTTACATGGGGGAGGTCCTGGGTTCAGTCTCCAGCACCTCAAAATAAAAACAAAAAACATTAAAAATGAGAACCTAAAGACACCAAGAAATGGACATTTGAATGGAGAGGGGGCTGGAGAGATGGCTTAGTTTACTGAGAATGGACTGCTCTTTGAGAGGATCTGGATTCAATTCCCATTACCCATTACTCGTAGATCAGTTTCAGGGCTGGTCTCCTTGGACACCAGGCACGCATGTGCAGACACAGGCAGGCAAAACACCACACAAACTCGTAAAAAAATAACCAGCTGGGAACAGTTGGCCTCCAGAAGGATGTGTATTCTCACGCACAAGAATGAAAAGGAAATGGTAGAGCTGGAGGAAACAAGGCAGGTTAAAGAGAATTGGAAGAGTAATGGAAAATGAGTCTGGAGAGTAGAACTGGGATCTAAGGAGATGGGAAGGACATTAGGGACAAAGAAAAAATGCCTTAGGGTGGAAGGGGGCTGGTAAGAAAAAAGGATGAGAGGGACAGGCAGTAGAAAACAAGAGGATGATGGATGGATGTGTGGGGGTGGTGGTTGTGGTCCTCAGACAACTGGCAAACGGTGGGTTATTCCAGGAGACCGAGGAGAAATGGGTCATAGATGACAGTGTGCCCCGACTAAAAGGTAAGTGAAAGAGAAGCTTACAAAGGAAGAAGGCAGAAGCAAGGTTATGGACTCAAAGCATGGAAGAGCAACTCCTAAACCCACCATTTTTCCTTCCCTGGCTCCACATTAAAAGACCCATGTGACTCAAATGGAAAGGAAATCAGGAGATTGAACTTTGAGAAAAGTCCAGGCTGGGAACAGGAAAAGGGACTTGAGCGACGCTGAGTGGGGGTGGTGACAGGACTGCAATTAGAGCCCAAATGAGAAAACCCAAGGCCAGTTAACTGCAGGAACCAAAACAACTACTAACCACCCCCCTTCTCTTTTTTTTTTTTTTCTGGCTCCAAGTTAAAGAAATTGGACTGATCAGGAAAGGACCAGGACCCGAGGGGGTCAGGACATGCAGAGAATCTCAGGGGGCTTCGGAAAGATGGGGGTGCCTCGGCCAATAGTGTGGCTAAGCCTTGACTCTAACTTCACCTCCCCAGGTGTCCCCCCACTTCCTCAAGCCAGGCTCTCCAGCATCCCTCGGGAATGCTGCCAAGGCGGCACTCCACCTCCGTTATGATCCCCAGCTCCTTCAGCAGGGCAAATCCCATAGTCAACACCCCGCATCATGAAGCCAGCAGCTTCCCTGAGCCTCAGGCTGTCCCCTAGGTCTCTCCGCTTCATACCCGGTCCTCGCCCATCTTAATACCTGCTCGTATTCTGGGCTTTCACTTTAGATATTTTCACACACACCCTCAGACCTCGGGTTTTAGTTGGACAAATTTTCATTCTGGACGCGGTTTTACCCCCCCCCCTTTCCTGTTGGTTCCCCCTTCGCCCTTTCCCTTTCCCCGCTTCCCTCTCAGCCTAGGAAAGTCCGCGCCTGCTCCCTACCCTCCCAACCCCTCCGCTCAGGCCTTTGCCCTGGCCAGGGGTCCTTTAGCACTACGCCCCTCCACAAACACACCCCGTATCCGTCCGCCCTTCTCCCGGCCCCGGCCTCGGGTCCCTTCACCCTGCCTTCCCGCCCGCTCAACGTTCCCACAGTCCCGGGTCCCTTTAGCTCGACGTTCCCTCACCCCCACCGCCGCCGCATTCCTTTCAGGTCTGCG
>LOEQ01000274.1:541207-554746 GCA_001685075.1 Bramus lutescens
GAGCAGCAGGTTCCCCAGCCAGAAACAATTCCGCGCCCTGGGTTCCATAACCAACAACACATAAAAACGCGCGCGCGCGCACGCGTACGGCCATATACACACGATAACACAGTTACATATACAAACATACATCTATTCATACATATACGCAACAGCCACATACATTTACACTCACACACATACTTGTAAATACATACACTTGCACTTACAAACACATACAAGTACAGACATATGCACAGGAATAGTTACATAAACACACATACATACATCATACATAGATTTCCACTTTCATATACATGTACGCTTACACACATAAACACATACACTCACACATACGTAAACACACACTAAAGACATCTGTTTATATATATACATACACACATACGTTTTTCCCCACAACAAGAGGATTCCAGATCAATTTTATTTTCATCTTTAAAATTTATTTTGAGCCAGACATGGTGGCACACGCCTTCAATCTCAGCACTTGGGAGGCAGAGGTAGGCAGATCTCTGAGTTCAAGGTCTAGACTGAGTTTCAGGACAGCCAGAGCTACCTGGTGAGACCCTGTCTTGAAAAAAAAATTAATTAATCTGTGTTCATCTGCAACTTGGCTGCAGGTCCCTTTCTCCACTGGGCCATCTCAACAGCTCAATTTTCACTTTTTTTGCTGCTCTGAATTTTCCATAAAAAGTGTGTATAGCATCCACAATAAAGCCTTTATTATTATTTACTTGCTTGCTTTCATTTTAAGACAGGGTCTCTATAGCCTCAACTGACCTAGAGTTTACTCTGTGGATTAGAACTCCCTGCTTCCAGTCTCCCAACTCCTGGGAAGACACTGCCACAATGAACAAGATGAAGACACCAGGAGCACCCAAGGCTGGCTGGGGTCGGGGAGCAATGTTAGGAGGGAGATATTAGCGACTGTCACCAACGCGGGGTGGGGGGAGAGAAATGACAGACCTTAAACACAGGGGCAGCTGTTGCTGCAGCCTAACCCCTGCCTGGAACCCAAGGGAAGGGGTGAGGAGATGGGGGATGGCTCCAGTTGTCAGAGTGCATGTACTGTGACTTGCACAGAGCCCTGGGCTTGGTTCCCAGCACCACAGAAACCAGGATGATATTGTGTACCTGTTATGCCAAGTCTGTGAGGTGTAGACAGGAGCATTGGAATTGCAAGGTCATCCTTAGCTGTGTATCCAGTTCATGGCCAGCCTGGGGTTGTGTGTAGCTGCCCTGGGAGCCAAGCAACCACCATCTTGGGGAGTTCAGCTGCGTCCACTTACAAAAGAATTACACCAGTTGTACTTTTTGACTGTTTACTTCCCCTGACGGAGGACTTCGCTTGCGTACACAGCGAGCGGCTGGCTCCCTGCAATTTATTGTATCCAGCGCTGCCTTAATTGTAAGCAGACTGGGGGAGGGGGGACTAGAGTATAGAAGCTAAAGAAGACCAAGAGATGGGGCTATGGGGAAATCCTCATCTCTGCTGGGTAGAACCTTTCTGGTGCCATCTCTGGAGGAAGAAGCACCCACACCCTTGTAAGTAATTCTCACCTGTGATCTGTAAGGGAGCCCCCTCAGTTTGTCATTGGAACCTGGGGAGGAGAGTTAGACATTGCTTATGTCTTCCCCGGGAGGAATTTTATCAACACCGGGTTACATGAGACCCTGTTCCAAAAGCAAAACAAAACACATCACAGAAGAAGGGAATTGGATGGGGGGGGCTCTACAGATGACAACACCCCAACCCTTTTCTTCCTCCATAGGCCAACTTGAACACTGGTTCTTCAGGTCACTAGCTACTTGACTCAGGGAAGCTTAGAACGATACCTTCTCTCTAGCAAGCACAGGGCCCAGTGTCTCAGCGTACTACAGTAGTATCTGCTCAGAGATGGCTGTGAGGGTTAGACCCAGCGGCACAGCCAGGGCACCAAGGACAATGCCGCTCTCTCTCCCTTCTACCATTTTCTGCCCGTCTTATTCTTCTTTCATAGTTTTTCATCTCAAACAAAACTTCAAAGGTTGGTGGGATGGTTTGAATGAGAAATGGTCCCCATAGGCTCACCTTTTTAAATATTCTGTCCCCAGGTGGTGGAACTGTTTGGAAAGGATTAGAGGGTATGGTTCTCTTCATTGATTTTCCTTTGCTCTGAAGAGACACCATAACCAAGGCAACTTACATAATCTTTTTTTCTTTCTTTCTTTTTTGTTTTTGTTTTTTCTTGTTTTTTTCAAGACAGGGTTTCTCTGTCCTGGAACTCACTCTGTAGACCAGGCTGACCTCAGACTCACACAGTCCCATAGACTCACAGAGGCCCCTGCCTCTGTCTTCTGAGTGCTGGGATTAAAGGTGTACGCCACCCTGCCTGGCATAAGAAAGCATTTAACTGAGGGCTTGTTTACAGTTTCAGAAGGTGACTCCACGACTATCATGGTGGAGAGCCTTGCAGCAGGCAGACATGACAGTGGAGATTTATTTGGGAAGGAGGAGTCCAGGAGAGAGGCCAACTCTGCCAGGGAGGGATAAATGGTGGCCCTTAACTGAACAGGCAGAGAGGCTTATATAGGGCTTCTTAGGGGTGGAGTTTTCCCAAGGAGAAGAGGGGTTGGTTAGTTCTTCCTTGCTCAGGGATTGGTCAGTTTAGCTGGTCATGGGCAGAGATGGCTGTGACTTCATGGCCAAACTGTGTTTCTTTCATTGGTCCTTTTTAGCCTTTGACTCTAATCTTAGGAGCAGGGCATATTTATTTCACTGGCTCTGATTCTGGGGACAAAGTGTGTTTCTTTGACACTAGTTTCAGAGCCAGGGCACATNGGATTGGTCAGTTTAGCTGGTCATGGGCAGAGATGGCTGTGACTTCATGGCCAAACTGTGTTTCTTTCATTGGTCCTTTTTAGCCTTTGACTCTAATCTTAGGAGCAGGGCATATTTATTTCACTGGCTCTGATTCTGGGGACAAAGTGTGTTTCTTTGACACTAGTTTCAGAGCCAGGGCACATGTCTTTAGTCCTGGATTCAGGGATAAAGATGTTTCTTTCCCTGGCCTGGGGCTCAGATCCAGGGTGTGTTTCTTTCTCTGACTCTGGGTTCAGAGTCGGGGTGCTCAGTGATTGGTCGGTTTCCTGCTCCAGTTGTCCCTTTTGCCCTGCACACAATGTCACATGTCTGCAGCCATTTGGAACCAGAACATTGAGATTACCTCTGGCCTGGTTGTCCTGCAAACCATAAGAGATAAAAGCTTTAGAATCATGTCTGTGTTTACCTGATTCTAGGAACACACCCAGCTTTGATTTTTCTTAAGAAAAATGAGGAAGCTGGGCAGTGGTGGCACTCACTTTTGATCCCAGCACTCGGAAGGCTGAGTTAAGTGGATCTCCGTGAGTTTGAGGCCACCCTGCTGTACAGAGTGAATCCCAGGACTACACAATTTTGAAAAATCCAAAACTAAGACAAACCAGGAACATTCCAGCTAGGATGAATCATCTTTGTCCTAATCTGTAACCATGACTCCCTTTCTGGTTCAAGGAATAGTGGTTCTCTACCTCGCTACTCTGTCCAGAAACAAACTAGGATTAAAGATGTGTGCCACCATGCCCATCTTGGGGTTGGTAATCCTACACTAGGGTTGCATGCTTGGCATGCAGAATTTGTTTGGATGATATTGTATTCGGCACTGAGGACATATCTGAGTGTGTCTGGAGGTGGACCGGGTTTCTGGGAGAGGGGATGCTTTATTGCTGACCACCACATACAGACCAGGTGCCTGTAACGCTGGCTCGCAGGAAGCCCGCGACAACAGCTGAATGGACTAATGAATGGGTGGCTGACGTCAGTTGATCTCTGCTAGGCTGTTACTGTGCTCTCTCTCCAGTGCTCAGAGTGTTTTGTGTTTACTGTACATGTGGCCCCCATCTGACTGTGCTTCAACTTACAAGTATTCATCTTTACGATGGGTTTGGAGGAGTATGCTCATTTTGTGTGTCAGTGGGATGTAACTCCCCTCCTGAGCCAAGGAGCGTCTGCACAGAGCATCAGGGCTCAATTGTTACAAGAAATCCAAGTGACCATTTTGGCCTCTTCTCGCACCTGCAAAGTAGTTACTCACTTGGCATCAGGGGCAGAATGAGATCTTACCAAGAGTCTATTTCTCAAATTCAAGCTCTTAGCTGTGACACCAGTGAACTCTGGGTCAGCAGCAGTCATGGCAGCAATGTCCCCTGGGACATTGTTAGAAATAAGTGATAATTACCTTCCCCTATCCCAAACTCATCAATTTTGAAACTCGGGGTGGGGGTGGGGTGCCCCACCTGTGGTATAATAAGCTCTCCAAGGTATTGTAATTCACTTAAGTGTGAGACCCATTTACTTTACTGTGAGACAATGGTCTTGTACCCTGGAAGGAATTGTCACCTTATTGGTTTAATAAAATATTGATTGGCCAGTAGCCAGGCAGGAATTATAGGTGGAGTGAGCATTATAGGGGAATTCTGGGAAGAGGAAAGGCTCAGTCTGCAGTCATCACCCAGATGCAGAGGAAGCAAGATGAGAAGGCCTCACTGACAAAAGTTACCAAGCCCCATGGCTAACACAGATAAGAATTATGGTTTAATTTAAGATGTAAGACAAAGTTAATAAGAAGCCTGAGCTAATAGGTCAACCAGTTCATAATCACCGTAGACCTCTGTGTGTTTCTTTGGGACAGAACGGCTGGGGGACGGGCAGGACAGAAACCTCTGTCAACAAACTGTCAACCCTTCATTATATTCCCCTTCAGACACAAAGGACAGAGAGTCAAGTAGTTATTATACAGTTGTGTCTATGGTAATTACTGTCTCATTGCTGTAACAAAATACCATACAAAAGCGTGTGAAGGGAGAAAAGTGTCTATTTTGGCTCCTGGTTCTCCACAATGGTGGAAAAGACATGGCGGTGGGCAAGCGAGGCAGCTGACCATGTTGCGTCTGCAGTTAACAGGCAGAGGGAGATGAACGCTGATGCACAACACTTTTACTGTTTTCCCCTTGCTTTTTTGAGACAGGTTTTCTCTGTGTGACAGTCTCGGCTCTCCTAGTACTCACTTTGTAGACCAGGCTGGCCTTGAACTCACTGAGATCTACCTGCCTCTAGGATTAAAGGCATGCACCACCACCACCAGGCCTGCCTTCTCCTTTTTACAGTTCTGGACCCCAGACCAAGGACTGGCATTGCCCACGTTTAGGGTGGGTCTTCCCATCTTTATTAAACGTAGTTCCCTATGAAGAGCTGGTATCTTCTCTCACAGGAGACTAAGTATTGTTTTGTGGTGTTATGACAAAGAAGCCAGACTTCCGATTATCTCTGGCTTCTTCTGCCACTGTGATGCCATCCCTATTTGTCCTCACCAGTAGTCCAATGGATGGCACCAATTATAGACTCTTTATTATAATCATTATTATTATTAATATTGAGACAAGGTTTTTTGTGTAACAGCTCTTGCTGTCATGGAACTTTCTCTGTAGACCAGACTGGCCTCACACTCACAGAGATCCGCCTGCCTCTGCCTCCTGAGTGCTGGGATTAAAGGTATATGCCACCATGCCCAGTCCAATTATGGATTCTTAGCATTAAAAACCGTGAACTAAATAAGCCTTTTTGCATCATACACGACCCAGGTATTTCATTATGCTCACAGAACATAGAATAATATAAATTATTAAAGTAACACGACATTCTTACTGTGCCTACTTCAGTCAGCTGGGCCCCTTTGGCCACCTGTTCCCATATTGTCTGTTTTTGGAAAACTGGTTCATCTTCAAGTTCCATTTGATGACACGTGTCCTGGTATGGTAATTCCGTCTTGTTTGGTCAGATGTATTGGGTCTAACTTCGAGAATTTAGTCCTAACCAGTGCCCTGCCGCATCAAGTCTGACTTAGTAGTACTCACTGGAACCTTGTATAAAAACTGAGATATCCTACTAAGTGTGCACAGGAGAGGGCTGCATATTTCCACTTTTGCCATTATCTGAAGATAGAGTCCCCATTGGTATGCTACTTAGCATGGCTTTGGATCTCAATACTGGCATCGGAAAAATGGGTATGGATGGTTCAGGATTAAAACTATTTGGGAAGGGGCTGGAAGGACGTGAGCTCCTACTGATCCAGCAGAGGAGTGGAGTTCAGTTCCCAGTACCCATCTCAGGTGGCTCACAACCGCCTGTAACTCCAACTGTAGAGGGATCTGGCGCCCTCTTCTGGCCCCTAAGAGCGCCTACACTTACCTGTACGCGCACATGCACACACACACACACACACACACAAATAAAATTGTTTTTAAAGAGTACCTGGGAGGCTTTAAACCTCCCCCCAACAAAAGTGTTGCCCCCCCACTGCCACCTTCCCTTCCTCTCTTCCTTTTAGGTGCTGGCTTTAGACTCAAGGCAATGCCCCTGCTTCAGCCCTTCAAATACTGGAAGAAAAGGCACAAGCTATTGCGCTCAGCTCAAGTTTCCAGCATAAGATTTGAGCAGGAAACCTGAGATCGTGTCTCACATGTGTCATCATCAGTAGGGAGGCTGGAGGACTCCACTGGGAGACAGGGCAGAGACAAACCGTGTTCAAAGTAAAGGCCGAAGTACCTCCAGCAAACCAAGTCATGGGGAGCTCACCACTTCTGGGAGTGCATGCCTCAACCCATAGCAGAGAGCACTTTCTGGTCAGCCACGTTCTCATTTAGGAGGGCACTGGATTCAGGTGCAAGCAGCTACAGATACAAACAGTTTAAGTTTACTTTGTTTTTGTTTTTGTTTTTTTTTTTGAGTGTGTGTGTAAGGGTGGGTGTGAGTGTATGCATGCATGCAGGCTTTCTCACCCATGCATGAACATAGGCCAGGCCATAGGTGACCAGTGGGACTGAGAGCCCAGTTTTCCCCTTCTTTCCCTTGAAGTTGTTCTGGAAATTGTAGAGAAACTGGCCCAAATGTTGGAAGAGGGCCACTGGCCCATTAGTGCTTTCTGCAGCCTGTTGAAAGAGGTGCCTTTTGTTGGTTGGTAGAGTTTAGATCTGCCAGGGTCACAAGGCCTGTGTGTTTGCTTGGTACTATCAAGAGGCGATGGAACGTCTCAGAGGTGGTACCTGGTAGGAGGTCTTTAGGTCATAGATAGGCGTGCCCTTGATGGGGATAACTGGAACCCAGGATCTTCCTATCTCTCTTCACTTCCTGTCTACCATGAAATGAATGCTTTCTCCACCATGTGCTCCAGCCATAATGTTCTGCCTCATCACAGGTCTAAAAGCAGAGGTACCAGCCTATCACAGATGGATGCCCATAAGACTGTGAACCAAGGAAACTTTTGTGTGTAAATTCATTATCTCAGGTGTCACATTACAGTAACATAAAGCTGATTCACACACAGACAAACACACACAGATGCATAGACACACACACAGGCACACACACACACACACCTCTCTGAATACTGACAATTCTATTGTTTTGTTTTTTTTCTCTCAGCTTGTGACAGACTTGTGACAATCCAGAACTTTTATCATCGCTCCAAAACCACACAATTAGTTTAAAGTCCTCTGAGAGCTAAGTGGAGACAGAACGGGAGCTCCAGCGCCTTGGGGGCTTGTTAGACGTGGGGCCCAGCATCTGTCTGTGAGTAGGATCTCTGGGCAAATCACCTGCCCTTGTCAGTTGATAAGACCTTNTACCGGCAGCGCCTCTCTGGCACCCCTGTCCTGCCCTTCCTGGTTGTTTAACAACTCTGTGGAGAAATGAAGAATGTTCTCCCTCTCATCCTCCACTCCCACCTCTTCCCTCCAAGGCCCTTTGGGGGTTTAACAGTTCAGCTGTTGTCCCCTGTTCTGAGGCTTTCCTGCTCCCTTGGGTCGGGCAATCCCGACACCCCAGAACTCTAAGACTTAATTGCTTGGGGGAGAGGGAAATTCCCTCTTGTGATGAATCTGCCTGGAAAATGCAGTCCCTAATCCTCAACCTGCTATTTTGTCACACTAATAAAAGACCCCACCAGCTTGGGGAATTGAAAAAAAAAAACATCTCCTTTTTGGAGTCGTTCCTTATTCTTCCTACTTTGATTTCAGCCTCATTGCCTTGGGCTACAATCTCTGGGGTCATTATGATTAAGAAGCCTGGCTTGTCTCAGGCTCTTTCGGATCTGTGAACATGAAAAGCCACTGGTGACAAAGGTTGGGTGTGGGTCCATCGTACTGACTGTGTGCACAGTGAGCAGTGATCACGACGCCTTTCTCCTCACACTGGGGCCCAAGGATATGAAGAAGAGAAAAATAAACCTTAAGCCAGGCGTAGCACACGGGAGGCTGAAGCAGGAGGATTGCTGTGAGTTTGAAGCTAGCCTGGGCTACATAGTGAATTATGGAGCTATAGAGTAAAACATTATCTCAAAACAAAACAAAGTGTGTGTGTGCATATGTGTGTATGTGTATGCCTGTGTGTCTGTGTTTATGTGTGTGTATGTGGGTGTGGGTGTGTCTGTGTGTATGTGTGTGTGTCTGTGTGTGTGTACATGAATGTTACAGTGATTGGACATGTGAAGGTCAGAGGATAACTGTGTGGAGTCAGTTTTCTCCTTCCACCGTGAGTTCTGGGGTTCAACCTTAGGTCATCAGGCTTGCATAAACTATAAACTATCTTGCTGTTCCCCAAACTTTTATCAGCCAAAGGCCATATCCCCCAAGCAAGGACACATAGTGATGAACAGATACAAATTCCTGCTGCATGTCATGCACGGTATTATGTTTGCTATTTACACAGCACTTCATAATGCAGTGGGTACCACGACACAAAGAATGACCATCTGGAGATGTCACCCCAATCCTCTCATTCCCCCTAAACTCGCTCCTTCGAAGCATTTAACCCAAGTTCAGTAGATGTGCTTTTAGACGTACACTTTAAGCACAGACCGTGCTCCCTAAAGCATGAGTAAGCTGCAAAAACTGAGAAAAAGGCTGCTTCCAGTCAACGTGAAGTGATTTAAACCTGAAGATATCTTTGTGTTCCAAGTAGAAATGGCCAAAATATGCTTTTTATATTCTTTCAAAATCTGGCTGGGGAGGTAGCTTAGTTGGTAAAGTGCTTGCCATCTGAGTTTGATCCCCAGCACCATGTGGAAAAAAAAGTGTGTGAGGTCGTGGGTGCTTATAATCTCAGCGCTGGGGAAGCAGAGGCAGAAGGATCCCAGGGCTGGCCTGCCAGGCTAGCCTACTGAGGGAGGCCTGGTCCTAGTGAGAGCCCTGCCTCACAAACAGTGAGAGAGGAGGACATGCCAGCCTTTAGTCCCAGTACTCAGGGGGCAGAGGCAGGTGGATATTTCTGTGAGCTCAAGGTCACTGTGGTCTACATTGCGAGTTCCAGGGCAGCCAGGGCTATGTAGAAAGACCCTATGTAAAAACAAACACACACGCAAGGGAGCTGGTGCTGGAGGAGGGGCTCCTGTGAAGATGACATTTGTTCTCCTCTCACAGCCAAATACACCAGCAAATACCCTCTGTGCAGGCTAGTTTTGTGTCAACTTGAGACCAAGTGTGACCATTAGAGAGGAGGAAGCCTCAATTGAGAAGACGCCTCCTGACCAGGCGGTGGAGGCACACACCTATAATCCCAGCACTGGGGAGGCAGAGGCAGGCAGATCTCTGTGAGTTTGAGACCANCATTTTCTCAATTCGTTATTAAAAGGGAGGGCTCAGCCCATTATGGGTGGTGCCATTCCTGGGCTGGTAGGCCTGGGCTCTGTGAGAAGGAGGGCTGAGCAGCCATGAGGAGCAAGCCAGTGAGCAGCTCCCTCCGTGATCTCTGCATCAGCTCCTGCCTCCAGGTTCCTGCCCTGTTTGAGCTCCTGTGCTGACTTCCTTCAGTGATGGCCTATGATGTGGGAGGGGAAGAAACATAAAGCCTTTCCCTCTTCCCTTTCCAACTTGCTTTTGGTCCTCCTGTTTCGTTGTAGCAATAGTAACCCTAGCTAAGCCTTCCTCCTGCTCCCCCCCACATAAATTCCTTCAACCCAGAAAGTTCATATATATAATACATGTATATGGATTTTATTCTTTCAGAATTTCATACATGTATTTAATCTGTTTTGAGCATATCCCCACATCCCCTCCACCCAACTCTTTTAGTAGTTTACTCTGTCTTCCTTCCTACTTCAGGCCTTCTTTTTTTTAACCCACCGCGTCCTGCAGTGAGATAACCCTCTGTACACTGTAAATATGCATTCCTCCCATTGGTCAATAAAGAAGCTGTTTTGCCATAAAGCAAGGCAGAATAAAGCGAGGTGGGAAAGCCAAGCTGAAGGGTAGAATTGGGAAGGGGACAGAAAACACCAGTTGCCAGTAGGCTGGTAACGCCATGGCCATGTGGCAATACATAGATTAATAGAAATGGGTTAATTTAAAATGCAAGAGCTAGTTAGTAATAAGCCTGAACTATAGTCTAGACTATTTTTATCTAGAAGCGCCTGTAGGGACAGGGCGAGACAGAGAAACCTCCATTTACAGAGTCCAACTAATGCCTCCCACTCGTACGCAGGTGCAGGCCATCCCTGGCTCATGGGCAGTCTACCAGTGGCCAGTATTCCAGACCCCAGCTCCCCTCCCTCCCTCCCCTTCTCTCGTCCTCATCCCCCCTTTCCATTCCCTATCTACTCCTTAGAGGGAGTAAGGCCTTCCTTGGGGAAATAACAAGGTCTGGCTTACCAACTTGAGGCAGGACCAAGCCCCCACCCACCACCCCGCATCAAGGCTGAGCAAGGTATCCCACCATAGGGAATGGGCTCCAGAAAGTTCTTTTTAAAACTTTGAAATTTTACTTACTTTTATTTTATGCATGTGAGTGTTTTGCCTGCACGTATGTATGCGTGTGCCTGTGTCAATGGAGGTTAGAACGGGGCATCAGATTCCTTGGAACTGGAGTAACAGATGTTTGTGAACCGCCTGCATGTGCTGGGAATTGAACCTGGGTCCTTTGCAAGAGCAGCTGCTGCTCTTGACCTCTGAGTCATCTCTCCAGCCCCTTAAAAAAAAAAAAGAAACATTTAAAGGGGAAACAAATGGAAGTAGATGGTTTCCAAATCTGAGAGATGTGGCAGACCGTGGAAAATTAATAATTCACTCATTTCTTACTGTTTGTTACATTTGTTATTATTATTGGACAATAATGTTTTGGGAAAGTTCTGAAATTTAAAGATTACTCCAAGTACATAGTTTAACAAAACTTAACACAAGCCATTTCTTCCCGGAGGGGTAGCTCGTGTTTCTGAACCACACAACAGTGAGGCATGCTAGTCTCTGCTTTAGACTTAGTGTTTGGTTTTGCTTGATTTTTCGAGACAGGTTTCTCTGTGTGACAATCCTAGCTGTCCTGGAACTCGCTTTGTAGATCAGATTGGCCTCAAACTCACAGAGATCCTCCTGCCTCTGTCTCCCAAGTTCTGGGATTAAAGGCTTGTACTACCATCACCCGGCACGTTTTGTTTATTAAGGAGCATTGGACAAAAAACAACCAGTTCAGGATGTCATAGTCTGGCAAACATCGGCCTGAGCAGGATCACAGGCTATCTTCAGTCTGCCGATTAATTAATTGTCTTCTTAATGCTAAATAAATTCTAAGTTCCTAGTTTTGACGCACAACTTCTCATTTTCTTCTGTTGCTCAGGTGATTTGAAATTCTAATTGTGGATTAATTTTGCAAAATTAACACCTAAAAGGGCAACATTGAAAACATTTCCTATTGCGTAACTCCAGAGTGCTGGGGAGGTGATGTTGCAGATTGGAAAGTCACAGAACTTAGACCTCCATATATGCTTATTTCAAAATGATTCATCTGTTTAAACAGCAGGGAGGCCCGCAGTGGTTAGAGCTGGCTGTATTCAAATGTAGAGAACTCAACCTGATCATCTTGGCAAAATCAAGGTCATGTTAACTCTTTAAAAACCACAAGTCGGGGCAGAATGGAACCCAAGTCAGCGTCGGACCCAAGCAAATAGGACAGTTGGGCTCTGTTTCATGGGTTTTCGAACCTGACAATAGGTTTCTCCCCCGACACAGGAAGCCAGATCAAGCCGAATTAAAAAGACCAGGTTTTTCTGGGCCAAGTCATTCTAGAGTGACTTTCTGCGTGCAGGTCTGGGGGAGGGGGGCTTGGCAGTCGTTCTGAAGGGGAAGGGTCTGGAGAAGGAGCTGGAGACTCCAGCAGAGCATTGTTCCCCACCCTCCACACAAACTGCAAAATTACCTCACCAGGAGAAAGGGCTCCCAGGGACAGAAGAGATAGTGGTAGCCATTAAAGCCCCACTGCGGACTCCTAGAGATCACTAACTGTAGCTAGTAGCTTTCTCTTTGCTGGGGAGCAACTTTATGGTGCTCCTTATGAGGGATAAGGCTCTCTGGTTTCTTTCTACAATGATGAAGGTGTAGCCTACAATGCCAAGTAGTCACTTCAATGTGCCCTTCCTTTCCACTCACTAGCGTGGGGATGAGTGGCTCCTCCTGAGGTGTAAGCACAGCTCTCTGCTGTGATGTTCCAGAGCGTCAGGGTGGCAGCTTTCCATGGCTCTGACAAGATTCCTTCTGGTTCCTGCTTTTAGAGTTTTAGTCCACGGCTGTTCATTTCCATGGACTGGGGTCGATTGGGAGGCGTATGACATCACGTAGAAGAGGATGGAGGAATCAAGTTAACAAAACTTAACAAAAGTCACCCCTACTGGCTAGCTTCCGCAGGGCTGGCAGCTTATGTGTGGTCCCTGAGGAGGAAAGTGTACGCCTTACCCAGCTGTGCACCCTGAGGGTTGCCCTTGGGAGTGTCCTGGCAAGACAGCCCTAATAGAACCTCTGAAGGACATGGGCGAGTCAGATGAAAGAGGGATCATGGATACAGAGTTCAGAAGGATGGATCAAGCTCTGCGTTGTTTTCTTTTGAGACAGATTTTCATTTTGTAGCAATGTTTGTGTTTGAAGACCAGAGTCAGTTGCTGCTGTTTTCTCAGTCACTCTCCATTTAATCTTTTGAGACAGGATCTCTGCTTAACCTGGAGCTCACGGATTAGACTAGACTGGCTGGCCAGAGGACTTCGGGGTCCCCCTTACCTCCGCCTCCCCACTCCTGGGATTACAAGTGGACAACATCCGCACCAAGCACATACTTCCATGACAAACCTATTAAAGCTCCAGCCCCAGCAGAGTGTAGTGGTGTCTGCCTTTAATCCCAGTCTTTGTGAGGCACAGGCGGGCAGATCTTTGTGAGTTCAAAGCGAGCCTGGTCTATGGAGTGAGAGACCCTGTCTCAAAACCAAAACCAAAACAAATGACAAAGCCTTTCAGTACAGGTAGACATTCATACTGGGTGTCAAACTGTTTCCTAGATACAATGATTCACAGCAACTAGGTACAGATGAGGTAAGCGGGGTCTTATGAAACACTTTTGATATGAAGCCACTGTCTCTCCTCCAATATTTATTTATTTATTTCTTTACTTATTTATTTATTTATTTATTTATTTATTTATTTATTTATTTATTTATT
>LOEQ01000274.1:653793-665968 GCA_001685075.1 Bramus lutescens
ACCACCACCACCGTCACCACCACCACCGTCACCACCACCATCACCACCACCATCACCACCATCACCACCATCACCACCACCGTCACCACCACCACCATCACCACCACCATCACCACCACCATCATCTCCATCACCACCACCATCACCACCATCACCACCACCACCATCACCACCACCATCATCATCACCACCACCGTCACCATTACCTTCTGTCCTTCTTCTGCCTTCAGCTTACCTCTCTCCACTTCCTCCCACACTTGTATCTTTTTTGTCTGGGGTGGGTGGGGCCCAGTTTGTCCGTTCCTTTGGCTGTAACAAAACGCCTTATGCTGGGGGTTTATAATAACACAAATGTATCACGTGCAGCTCTGAAGACCCGGACACTGACAGCCAGTGCACTGCTGTGTGGAGAGGGTCAGCTGTAGGTGACACCTTGTGCATGCCACCCAATAGAAGGCCCCCAAAAGCCTTTTTTTCTGGGGCATGCAGGGCTTGTTCGTTGCCCACCTTCCTCCTTACATAGTCCGAGTGATCGCTCTGCCTGTCTGACCTCCAGGCTGGTGGCTGTTCTCAGGGGCCTGGGCTTGAGCCAAGACTTAATGTGAGTGACTCTCATGGCAGTTAAGGGGATATGCAGACCACCGTGATGGGAGGGAGGGTAGGGAACCCTAGGCATTGCTAAAGATCGGTTGGAGTTGTTGGGGGTAAGTGGTTGGTGCCCTCCAGACAGAGGCCCCTGTAAAAGGCTCACTTTGAATGATAGCCAGTCACATGACCTCAGACAGGCATGGTGGCTGTAACACAGGGCAATGGCCCAGAGTAAGGTGTCCACCTCCTTCATGAGACTGGGATCCATGCAGGAAAAAGGTTGGAGCAGGGTGCTGCTCCTAAGGTCTTTGCGGGGCTGTTCGGTCCCTGGGCCCCTCTTGAGTATCGGGTGGGGAGAGAGCTGGCAGCCAGGAGCAGGAAGCAGAGAGGCCCTGAAATAGACCAGCCTCAGATGCTCTGTGGCTTCTTACCAGTTGGGCTTTGAATGGAGCCCCCAGAAGCCGCCTGCAGCGCTACTCTCTCCTTTTGACTACAACAAAGTGGGTCCTGATTGCTCTATTGTGCAACTTGCCTCTGACTTGGAGAAAGCTGGAGGGAGAACGGCTCCCTTCCCAGAGAAGCTCACAGCGTGTGCCAACATGACGCCATGTCCTCTCTTCACGGCCGCTCTCAGGGGTCCCTCCCACTCATGGAGCACCCCTCGGGATACACGCACATATGACAGAAGCCTGCCACAGATGTACTTCTGTTCCGTGGCTCACCCACTCACCCTGTAATGACCCACAGGACTTCCTCGGCTTCTTCAGTGCTGGGGACCTGTGTTCCTAAGCCCCAGGCTCCTCCATCAAGAAAAGTTTCAATTGGAGACTATTTCTTCATTTCCATGGACCCATTGCCATAGTGGCTAGTGACTACCCTTTTGGCCCAGTATGCTTCTATGACTTTCCTTGCATTGAAAAGTTTGCACATATACATGTGTATGTGTATGTGGTGTGTGTGCATATACATGTGTATATACTCATGCACAAGGAAGCAGAAGACAGCCTCAAATGCTATGCCTCATAAGCCATCTGCCTTACTTGAGACAGGTTCCCAGCTGGGCTGGGGTGTGACACTTTGGCTGGGCTGGTCGGCCAGTGAGCCATGGGATCCACCTGTCTCTGCCCCCCAGTTCTCTGGAGGAGCAGCCAGTGCTCAACTCCTGAGCAATCTTCTAGCTTCATGTAAGGACTTTTTAAATTTATTTATTTATTTATTTGAGATGGGTTTCTTTGTGTATCCCTGGCTGTCCTGGAACTCACTGTGTAGACCAGGCTAGCCTTGAACTCACAGAGCTCTGCCTGCCTCTGCCTCCCAAGTGCTGGGATTAAAGGCGTGGACTACTATGCCTGGCTCTGGAAGACTTTTAAAATTTGGTTCTGGGGATGAAGCTCAAGTCCTTGGGCTTCAAAGGCAAGTACAGTCCCAACTGTGATATCTCTTTAGCTCCATTCTAGGTGGTCCCATTGGCCAGATGTTTGGGAGACGTCACAGATGATATCAGACAGAGAGAAATATTCAGAGGAGGCTTCATGTGTCCTGCACTGACAGTGATCAGGGCCTTCATGTGTCCTGCACTGACGGTGACCAGGGCCTTCATGTGTCCTGCACTGACTGTGACCAGGGCCTTCATGTGTCCTGCACTGACGGTGACCAGGGCCTTCATGTGTCCTGCATTGACGGTGACCAGGGGCCTCCAATGAACCGTCGCTGTCTTTGTGGGTCCCATGAAGAATGTCTGGCCTGAGGTCACCACTGTGAGGACGTGTCATAAGGACTTGGTTTTGGGAAGGGTTGGGAGGGTATATGGGGTCAGCACCTCAGGGTCATGCCTTCTTTTGGTCTAAACACATGTGGCCTTCCATGCCTTGGTGGCCACTGCTTCCCCCTGACCAACGCCAACCCTTCACCCTGGCCAATGCTGACCTAGAATATTACAGAGACAAAGGTTCTAGAACCTGCTACCAGCAGGATCCAGGTGTCAGGTTGATCTGACGCATTGGCTGAGGGGAACTCACTTGACAATGATGCTGTTAGGAATTGGGAACTGTTTAAGAAGGTTCTGGAAGCTCAGAATCGAAGATGGAAGGAACTGCTTTAGGCAAGTCCAATCTGCCCTCCTCCATTGCCCAGCTGCCTTCAGTGCCTGCTGCTACACTCAGCTGCCAAACTGAGGTACAAACAGGGTGGCTATGGCTCCCTGAGTGACAAATGGCCACCCCAGTCCCTGGTTATCTTTCTGGATTTTTCAAGTTTGCCTCCCTGCCTCCTGCCTTCTCCCACATCTGAATGGGATCACAGATCTTTACCTGTGATGTCTGGGCCTGCTGGGGGACAGACCATTCCCTCCTCGCTTACAGTCAGAGGCTTCCCTGGAAGTATCTTGTGGGAACCAAACGCCCACCACCTGCCACTGGCACCAGTATTTACGTCCCCAGCACCTGGAGATAATGGTAGAGGAGGCCAGTGGACAATTGACAGTGACCTTGTGCCTTGTGGCCGGAAGGGCAGAGGTTTGTGAAGGATGTGAGTTAGCTCTAAGCAGTGACTTACATCTTAGAATAGTCTGTATTTCAGGCTCCTGATTCCGTTCCCCAGGGTCTTCAGAAGCCCACTACAAGCCCCTGGCTTCCTCCTTGAGCTGGGACTGCCCCAGGACCTTCGCACAGGTTATTCTCTGCTTGGAATATGCTCTCCTGGTCCTCCCCTGGCTGGTTCCTTTTTGATCTCAGCTCAAAGTCTCCTTAGGGAGCTCTGCCTCTGTCTCAGGTTTCTGCCTTGTTACCCAGTAGTATTTTTTTGTTTGAGATGGGTCAAGTCCCAGGTTGGACCATCAACCACAGTGGTGACTGGCTCCCAGAGTCCTCTTAACAACCACATGGACTCCAGTGGAGGCTTCTATTTCCTTGTAAAGAAATAAGGCTCAGAGAGGTTCATTCTTTGCCTGGGATCTCACAGCAGCTGAGTGCCAAAAGCGATTTGAATTCAGGTCTGTCTGACTTGAGGCAAGGTTCATAGATAACAGAGAAATGGGAATGGCTTTCCCTTAACTCTGGTTGATCCCTGTGTTCTCATTTGCTCGGAGTGAGAGCTGGCCCTTTGGGGGTTCAGGGGTGGAATAACAGCCCGGGAGATAAAAGGAAGCAACTAGAAGGCTGTGTGCCAGTTTCAGATGACAATGCCAAGAAAGCCACCCATGGGTGGGAGGACAGACCCAGCTTCCGGGTCACGAGGAGAAAAAAACCCTTTGTAGAAGGGCAGGGGAGCATTTCCCTTTGCCAGACTCTTCCTCCTGGCTGTGGTCTAAGAGAGGGTGGGGCCTGCCTGGAGGACAGGATGAGCTGGGGGCGTGGCTTAGTGGCAGAGATCTTGCAGGGCTTGCACAAGAAAGACCCTGGGTTCTGTCCCCAGTTCTGCAAAGATAAGTAAGTTAAGCAATAAATCCCAGCAAGCATGTGTGTGTGTGTGTGTGTCAGGGAGCGTGGGAAAACTAGCATTGCTCTGGAACACAGTAATTTTGCAGTCAAGGATGGCCATAGCTGGCTCTGGCTCCTCACAGCTGAAGTCCTGCCTCAGGTGACCTTAAACTTCATTCCATTGTTTTGTAGATGACCAGTTTGTAGTCAGGTACAGAGAAATGCCCAGGCTATTTGGGGAAGGAAAAATTAAAACAATTTTAACATTGTATGGAGCCTGATTTGCATTCTTATTTGCATAGTCATTAACATTTAATGGTTTATTTATTTTTATTTCATGTGCTTTGGTGTTTTCCCTGCTTGTTTGTTTGTGTGAGGCTGTCGGATCCTCTGGAACTGGAGCTACAGACAGTTGTGAGCTACCATGTGGGTGCTGGGAACTGAACCCAGGTCCTCTGGAAGAGCAGCCGGTGCTCTCAATCCCCAGCCTCCCCGTCAACTCATTCACAGTTAAACCATGGCCCCTAAGGAAACACTCAGAAGGACGACCTGGCTAGTTGGGCGCTGCTCTGGGATCAGGGAATTGTCACTTCCTTCCTGCTCAGCCTCATTCTCTCTCTTCCTGGGTGGCACCCCAGAGGCCGCGCGACTTCAGCAGAGGTTGGAAGGGAAGGAAGCCTCCTCCTTTTTTGGTTTGTGGGCGTGTTTTATACCTCTTCGGCTCTGTCCCTCACAGAACAACTTTTGTGGTTCACTTCTGAAGCAAACCCACCCTGTTTGTACCCCTCCCTGACCTGCGTTCCCCGAAGCCAACTTTGTCATGCGTGACAAGTCCTGATGGTGCTTTAGGGTGTGGCAGCTTAAACGTCACCGCTCCCAGCTGGATCCACCCGCTCCAGCTCTTAAAGAGGCTGTCTTGTGTCTGAGACATAGATCTTCTACTTCAGACAGTAAATATAGACACTAGGCCCATCCCACAACAGCAAAAACAAGAAACAAAAACAAACGAACAGTAGCCATGTTTGCAGCATGTGCGTGGCATGCGATGGCAAGGTGATTTTTGAAAGTGATTTCACTCAATTTTATCCTGCCTTGTGTTTTCTTTTTATATAAGAGAACCAAGGCACAGGGAGGTGGTACATGCTGCCCCCGGTCACTCAGGAATACCTTCATTTTCTACAAACTATTTAATGTAGGAACAAAAATACTGAATGAACTAACAAGCCAGTGAACGGACCCAGTTCCACCACGGAGCCTTCCCCTGGAGGGGCAGCGGGAGGTAGGAGCTGTTTGCGAGCTTTTCCTGGGAGAGAAGTGAGGAAAAGCCTTTGTGGCCTGAGTGTTGGTGATGGGAGAAATGACAATGACAGCAGGTGGGTGTGCGCGTCCTCTCAGCTGGGCCTCCTCAGGCCACTACTGGCTTTTCAAATGAGGTTTTATTAGCATGTTGCCACCCCTATTTGTTTGTATGTTGTCTAAGGCTACCTCTACTGGAGCCCGGAGTGCTGGAACCACAGGCACGCCCCAAGGCACGCCCCACAGGCACGCCCAAGACACGCCCTACAGCCACGCCCATGGACACGCCCACAGGCACGTCCCCAGAACGCTCCCACGACCACGCCCCAAGACACGCCCCTACAGCCACGCCCACGGGCACGCCCCACAGGTCTGGCTACTATGTTTTAACACTTAACAGCAGAAGTGTGCGGCCTGGCGGATACTGTACCCACAAAGCCTGAGATATTTACTATCTGGCACTTCAGAAGAAACATTTGTTAACCTTAAAAAAGACCAAGTATGCGAGAAAAAAAGCGTTAAATAAAACACACAGGGCTCTAAATCAGGAGAGGTTTGGGGGAGATATGGAAAAGAACTTCCTTTAGGGGAGGGGCCTAGGGAGGTGTTGAGGGAAAGAACTCTGTGGGCCGTGGTGTGTAGACTGTTTATGCGCACACAGCACAGTGCTTGTGTGGAGCTGGCGTTCGCCGGGGACTTAAGATAGTTAAATGCTCAAGGAGAGCAGAAGTGGGGGGCATGCCCAGTATGCAACAGAGGGCCCATGTAAATCTCACCCTGTCCTAATTAGGGTCACTACTGCTGAAATGAACACCATGCCCAAAACATCTTGGGGAGGAAAAGGTTCATTGGGCTCACACCTCCGCATCATAGTCCATCACTGAAGGAAGTCAGGACAGGAACTCAAGCAGGGCAGGAACCTGGAGGCAGGAGCTCATGCAGAGACCATGGAGAGTGCTGCTTACTGGCTTGTTCCCATGGCTTGCTCAGCCCTCCTCATAGAGCCCAGGCCCACCACTCAATGGACTGGGCCCTCCCCCGTTGATCACTAATTAAGAAAATGCCCCCACTACTTGAGTACAGCCTGATCTTATGGAGTTATTTTCTTAATTGAGGCTCCTTCTCAGATGACTCTAGCTTGTGTTAAGTTGAGATAAAACCAGCCAGCACACACCCCAAACTAGCCAGCAATACCCCAAAGCAGGTGCTTCCGTGAATTAGTTGTCTGTGACCCTCGGAACAGAGTTCTCTAGTGCATCAGCTCTAGAGGGTTGGGGACACAGGTACCACGTGAACAGAACTTTCTGAATGGCATTTCCTACTTGGGAGTCCCTGGTTATCCTTGGGCAAATGCATGCTGCATCTCAAAGGGATTCTGGAATATGGGACCACCTCACACCCCTCAAGGAAGCCTGAAACTGCCTCTTCTTCCAAGGACAGAGAGAAGCTGTTGTGTTGGCATGTGACGGGGTGGGGGGCAGGTACCTCTTATCCCCACACCAGCCCTGCCCTTGGAAATAGGGCTCAGTTTAATGCCATTACTCAATCCTTTCCTTTCTTTGGAACTTTTGTTTGGCCCTGCTCTGTCTGTTACTTTGTGGAGAAGAAATGAGGGGTTGCTTTGCTTTGTGTCCGGATTCCAGGCCAATCTGTGAGATTCCCGGGTCTATCGGGTGTTGCCTATTAAGTGGTACCCTCCAAAGGCCTTGTGCTTAGGTCGTTGTGGTGAGCTGGAGAACATCAAGGTGGCAGGCCTGTGTTTTTGCTTTAAGCCCTAGCAGGGTCAAATAGCTCCAAGCCCACAGACTTTCATCCCTGCATTTGCTTGGACTGCCCACCAAGGTAGCCTTGTGATGGTGCAGTACCATGTGTGACCACCAAGAGGCGCTGTCTAACAATCTTCCTCTGGCATGGATTTGGACTCCCTGGAAGAGATACGGCAGTGTATGCAAACTGGAACCTGGGTTGAATCATCTAAAATTGGGGGAAACTGAGTCTTGGAGTGGGCGGGGGTGGGGTGGGGAGGGTGGCTGGATCTAGACAGCAGGAAATTAGTGTGGGTGTAATTCACAGACAGAGCTTCCTGGTTGGCAGGCTGACACCCAGAAGTGGGTTGTGCAATTTGGTCTCTTCCTGGCTGGCCTTGGTCTGTGGGTGTCTGAGCAGGTTCACAGCTTCTGTCAGTGTGGTCTGCTCAGAAGGGACCTTGCTATCCCTTACCTCCTCTCAGTATCTTGCCCTCCAGGCTCCTGGGTCTGTCTCCCTGCTCCACTCTCAAGGCCAATTAAATGAAGAAAGACAAGTCCTTTCCCAGGTACCCGGGAATCTAGAGTCTGGGCAGCGGCTTGTTTCTCTTGGGAGACATCTGGAAAGAACCAAGGGTGGGATTTGGGGCTAGCTTCAGCTGCGGAGAAGCTTCCCCCAAATCTGTCAGCAGCTCTGTTAGGGAAGGAAGCGACAAGCCTTGGCTTCCATGCTGACCTGCATCTTAGCCTGTAACATGGGCCTGGCATGTAGACCAAAACAAAACCCCAAATAAGCAAAGGGAACAGGTGTATGAGCTCATGCAGATGTATGCATGGATATCACAGGCCCGGTTTGGCAGAGGGGGCCTGGTTCTTTCACCTACTTTGGCCCGGCTCTGTTGGGGTGTATGGGGGTGTTGAGTTCTGAGCCTGGGACGTATAGTCCTGGCCTCCTGCTGGCCCAGCCACTTCTAGAACACATGGAGGGGGCTCAGTCTTTGCAAGGAGTTTACTCCCTTGTAGCTCACAGTGTGATCATGAGAAGCAGATGAGGTAGGTACAGGCTCAGCTATGGAGCTGCCCAACCATCGGAGCAGGACCTTTGGTTGCTGGCGTTTTGGGGCTGTAAATCATGCACCTGAAGAGGTGTATGATAGAAGTTTCTTCCCTGTGCCTTGTCACCCCAGGACTGAGTCCGTACAACATGCCTGTGGTGGGTTTCTCGAAGGCAGTTCTATCCAGGGCTGGCTCTTCCTGTGAGTTTACTGAAGCTACTTCCCTGTAGGTGAAGGGGGCACACTTCAGCCCCCATAGTATTTTAGAGCAGAAGAAAAAGTAGGAGCCATGGTCTTCTTGTACCATAACTGAGAAGCGGAAGAAGTCGCCTATGGCCTGTCACAGAGACCATATTTATGCCCCCAAAGTAAATGTGTCTGTAGCCCAGAGGACTTGCAGGCTGGGGACCGTCAGCTCGTAGCAGACTCCTTCCTTAATACAAGTTGTTCCAGGGGCTACAGGCCGGACATTGTAGTCAGGACTCCGTATCGGGAGACCAGCTAGCTGGGAGGTCTTGGGTAGGAGCTGTTCCTAGCATTTCTGATTAGCCCCGTATCTCACTCATAGCGTCTTCTATGTGTTACCTGGGGGCCTGGGTAACTCTGAGGGGGCGGCTAGGTTGCGCATGTTTATGGCTTCTACCCATGAGGTGCCAGTGGAGTTCATCCCTTTCCCCTTAGTCCTGTCAATCAAAAGTGCCTTTGAGCACCCTGTGATGGACGGAGGGAGGGCCCATCGGAATTGGGAGTCCTGGGTTCCATCCTCAGTGCCAGGAGATAAACGGGGGAATAAACAGATAAATGAGCCCCTCCCAGCATCGCCAGCACTTCTTGCTGAAGATTGCTGTGGCTGGGACAACGGACTGACTTCTCCTCAGAGCTGTATGGTTCCTGCAGCTGTGGGGAGTGATGCCCACAGCCAGGGAGACGACGGATCAAGTCCTCTGAAGCAAGATGGAAGGCAGGAGATTCTGCAGGGGACAACGAATCTCTGTAAGAGGCATAGAAAACTGTAATTTAGTTGGTGTGAGGCTTGCGATGGCCAGAGTCTAGTTTTCCCTGGGAACCATAGTCAAATTAACAGGAAGCAGACGAAGGCTGGGAATTTTGATGCACCCCTCCCACGCACCTGCGTGCACCTGCCCACAAGCATGTACACGTGTACATACATACACACACCTGCACACAGATGCTTAGACACTTAGCCATGTACAGACATACAGAGAGAGAGGAGAGACAGAGGTTCACAGAGACATTCAGACACAGACTTGTGTCTCTTCTCTGGGGCCCTGGAAGTCCTGGAAAGGAGCCAGAGATGGGGCCAGGGTGGTGGGAATGGGAACCTGTCCAGGCCACTGGCTCCCTGTGTTTGGTACCTAATGATACACTTGGAGACAGGAGGACACCTTGAAACCCTGTAGTTACCTTGGATGGGACTAAACAACCGTACCTTGGAGCAGGGCCTCCAGCTCCTGTTTTGAGCGGCCTCTGTCACTCACATGGAGGCTGGATCACTCCTTCACACTTTGGATGCTGTGATCCTCAGAAATCAATGTCTTTGGGCCATAGCTCCTCCCCACTTGTCTCAGCACAGGTGTTAAGGTGATAGCCAACATAGATATCATTAATATAATGAGCAATAACAAAACCGATCATTTATCAATACCACCATCAATCTCTTCATCTACTGGGGAAGCCCAGACTTGGGAGGTCCAGAACAGGGATCCTCCCAGGCCCTGCCAATTTTCAGGCATTTTCTGAGCCCTGACGGGAGGGCAATGCCCTGTTTGGCCTTCCTCACTGCTTCTTGGCGTCACAGTTTCCTTTTATCTGTGCACTAGATGCTAAGTTACGAATGTGCTCAGCCTTCCTTTTCTTGGCATCAGCACAGTTCAAACATGATTTTTAAATACCTTCTTGGACCATTTTGGGCTGTAAAAGCCTGCAGACCGAGAGATGGCTCAGTGGTTAAGAGCACTGGCTTCTCTAACAGGGGACCAAAGTTCAGTTCCTAGTGTCCACGTGGTGGCTCACAACCTCCTGTAACTCCAGTGCCTGGGGATCTGGAGCCCTCTCCTGGCCTTAGCAGGCAGTGCATGCACATGGTGCACATACAACCTGCAGGCAAACATAAGATGAAAATGAATATTTCAAAAGCCTGTAGACTTTTCAAGACATAGGTTGGTGATGTCCCTGCTGGGAAAAAGTGGGAACCAAGTGTCCATGCTTTTTTGGAGGGAAAGAGTGGTATAGTTCAAAGGGTAGTGCCAGCATTCAAACCCAGCTCTACCCATTGCCCTTTGACTTTTGTGCCACAGAATTGTGGGTAGAGGAGGAGGTGCTACACCTTGGTAATCTTGGGTCTAGGGCTTATGCAGTGTGTCTTGTAGGTATGTCTGCATGTGGTAGTCTTAAGTCAGGACACTTTTTTTTTTTTAGCTAAGGTGTTATAGCAGCAAAAAGGTTCCAGAAACAGTTGGGATAGGGAAAAGTGACATCCTACTGAAGAAAGGCCTGGGGTCCCCAGGTCTTTTCTGAACGTCTCAGGGGTCAGTGAATGTAGGAAGGATTTGAATTGTCCTCGTCTTGTGGAACACTCTACACAGGTCTTTGTCTTTCCCTGATGATGACAAGCAGGCTTGTGTCCATGATGGGCTTGGCACACTGTGTGCACAGGGTCTTCTGTAGGAGACCACGGCAGCACCTCTGTCACACAGAGAGATGGATGGCTAAGGTTATATGGCTTGGGACAGTCATGAAGTCAGCATTGACCAGGGAGCTCAAGTCTGTGGCCGCCACAGCTGTCTTAGTCTCAAAGAGAGAAAACTTGGCCAAGATCAACCAAGTGGATAGATTCAGATCTGTCTGAAGTCTCTGGAGCATCAGGAGCACAGACTTAATTCAGAGGGGGCTGTGAACCCCGAGTGGCAGAGGTGATTGTCTCAAGGCCAGTATTTGGGCAGATGGTTGGATGCTCTAGGGCCATGTTGGTGAGGAAGAAGGAGAAGAAGTGACCCAGGAGGGTATAGGAACAAGACTTTGGAGTCCAAAGGGGTGTCTTGTCTTCTGGAATGTTCCACAAGGCTAACCGTACTTCTGGCTTGCCCAGCAATGCCANAATGCCAGGCAGCTGCTGGCCTACCCTCTGTGAGTCTACTGGAATCTTGTTCATACGTTGCATTATACCAGAGGAGCTGAGCTTCAGCTGTCCACACAAAAGCCAGTCATAGACTAGCGGCCTGGCTCAGCAGGGCAAGGTGCTGACTGACATGCTTGATACTCTGAGACCCACATAGTAGGAGAGAACTGATCCTGCGGGCTGTCCTCTGATTTCCACACATGCACACACATGAACATACAAACAAAGATAAACAAAATGTAGAAAGTCACATCTGTGGCCATTGGCATGCCTGTCAGTTCTCTTGCTGACACATGGCACAGACTTGATAAGGGGAAAAGAAATGCTCATGCAGCTTTACTGGTGCATCCTTGAAAACAGAAGTGGGGTTCTCCGGCCGTAGAGCTGACCAAAATGCCCAGCCTTAGCATGTGGCTCATGTACACACTCAGTGTGAACCAGCACTCATGGAGTCCCTACTGTGTTCCTGGGACTCTGCAGAGCGCTTGCTCTGTGGCCTTTGACCTCTGAGTTGATACTTTTGGGTCCAGAAATAAGGCTACCTCTTCAGGTCATTTTGGGAATGAAGTGGGGTCACATACACAAGGCACATTGGTACCTTGTTGCTGCAGAGGCAGTGACTCCCCTTGCTATGTAATGTCTTCACCCACACGATCTTATCAGCCCATCCCTGGTCCTTTCAGCAGTCTTCCTACTTCCTGTCTCTCTATCTGTCCTCGGTCTTCCCAAACCTCTATGGTTAATTTTGGTCAGCTAGTGGCTAGCTCTGCTCTCTGATTCAAAGCAAACTTTATTGTCAGAATGTGATCAAAATATCACACAACTCTCTCTCCTCTCTCTCTTCCCCTTCTCTCCTCTCTCCCTCTCTCTCTTTCTCTCTCTCTCCTCTCTCCCCCCTCTCTCCCCACCTCTCTCTCTCCTCTCTCCCTCTCTCTC
>LOEQ01000274.1:666110-676275 GCA_001685075.1 Bramus lutescens
TCTCTCTCTCTCTCTCTCTCTCTCTCTCTCTCCCCTCTCTCTCCCCTCTCTCTCCTCTCTCTCCCCCTCTCTCCCCACCTCTCTCTCCTCTCTCCCTCTCTCTTTCTCTCTCTCTCCTCTCTCTCTCTGCCCCCCCTCTCTCCCACAATATGAGTGAGATCAGAGGACAGCTTAAGGGGTGATCCTTTCTTTCTGCCACAAGGAGTACAGGGATCAAACGTAGGACTCCAGGCTTGGCTGTAAGCACCTTTGCCAGCCGAGCTGTCTTGCCAGCTCAAGCTCGGTGTTCTTGGCCCCAGTTTCCAGATGAAGAATGGCGGTGAGGCTCACAAAGGAGAAGAGGCCTTGGCTGTCCCTTCCTGCTTCTAGTGAGAGACGGGCCAGATGGTGGTTTTTTTGTTAGCACGGAACATACACAGTACAGCATTTCTTAAAGAAAAGAGGTTATGCAAGGCTGTTTGAGAGAGTGTTGGCTAGGAAGTAAGCTACAAGGAAGCAATTCAGAAAGAGACCAGGCTTTCTCTGCCAGTGCCTTTATTGGCAAAGGGCAAGAGTGAAAGGAGTCCCGTCTGGTGTGGGTGGACATGATCGGATGTGGCAGGAGCGTAGGATAGGGACATCAGAGAGCTGCTGGCTCTAGGGGCAGTACTTTTCATTTCTCCACTCTGCCAACTCTTAGGACATGGGGCACGCAGGAAGTTGGGTCTGGGGACATGTCACATCTCCTTTTTCTTTTAGTGAAGAAATCTATTTATTTAATTAAATTTCTGTTGAGTTTGGCCCTCCCCACTGTCCCCTGCCCTGCAGCTAATTTTTGCTTCTGTTTTCTTTCTCTGCACATCAGTTAGGCCAGAACGCATCAACAGAAGTAATAAGAATAATAGAGATGGTGGCACCTAAACAGTGCCCTGCCTTCTGGAATCTTCTGTGGGTGACTGAAGTCACTTGTCTCTATAGATGAATCTGTTACTCACTCTTAGGCTGAATTTTGTTCTGCCCATGGCTGCTTTAAGGGCTGGAAGGGTTCCCCCCTTTCTCTCTCTTGATCAGCTATTTCTACAGGAACACGGAGGATGACTTTCTGAGACTGAGGCTGTGTGCTTCATGTCACTGTCACATGCACCGAATAGTCTAAGTCAGGGTCTAGCAAGCCAAATCCCGTCTGGCCCACCACTTGTATTTTTAAGTAAAGTTTTATTAAAACATAGCCACATACACTTATTTGCATATTGTTTATCTCTGCTTTGTACTATAATAGCAAGACTCATTGGTTGCAACAAAGTTAAAATATAATTCAGTCCTTTACAGGAAACATTTTCCGAACTCTCTTCTCTGCCTTGTCTGTGTTTTTCTGTGTTTTTTTTTTTTTGATTGATTCTGGTGTGTGTGTTTGTGAACAAGTACACTCAGCTGCTTATGTGTTCACGGACCATTCATCTTAGCGAGCCCATGTTAGAGCCAAGAGATGAGGGGTCTGCTTCTTCTCATTGGGAGTGATGGTGACATCGTAAGGCACAGAGAAAATGTCAACCGAGGAGGGTGACAAGTCAGATAAAACAGGAAGCATTTGGTGGTCTGAGTGCGGGAGGAAGTCGGAAGCCTCTGTGGAGGGCGTTAAAGATCGGTAGGAAAAGAATGGGTACCCGACGGCTGGGGAGACCTGACCTCCTGGGCAGGGGTAGCTGTCAGGGAGCTGTGGGGATGTGCAAACTGTGAGCATCTCAAGGCACTGGAATCAACCTGGGCAAGGGTTTGAAGGGAAAGAGGAAGGGATGAGGTTAGTGGAAAAGGGAGAGATGAGGCTGGGGGCGGGGCGGGGCGTCTAAGAAGAGGCTGGTGACGTCCGTGTCTTCTTTCTCAGTGGTGACTTATTCCAAACAGTGGCTCAGGCGCAAAGTGTGGTTGACTTAGCTCATCAGCCTTGAGGGGACCCCAAGGTTACCCCATTTGCAGGTGGCTTTGGAGCAGGCTAGGCTAGAACTCAGACTACACTCCTCAGGCCCTAGAGCAGTGGTTCTCAACATTCCCCCTGCCGTGGCTCTTTAATACAGTTCTTCATGTTGTGGCGATCTCAGCCATAAAATTACTTTTCTTGCTACCTCATAACTATATTTTTGCTAGTGTTATGAACTGTAGTGTAACTGTCTGATATGTGGGATTTCTGATAGGTGACATCTGTGTAAGGGTTGTTCGACTCCCAGAAGGGTCTTCACCCACAGGCTGAGAACTGCCGGCCTAGAGGATGGCTTTTTCTGGGACTGCCCACAACAATGCCACAAGCTCTAGGACTCTCCCAGGCATACTTCCTGTTCTACAGTGGGTGCTGAGGGCCATCGGTAGGACAGAGAATCTGGTGTTTCTCACAAGGGCTTGCTAAGTTTCACAGGGGACAGCGAGGGGCTTTGGCTTCTGGGTGTCCTTTGGAAACCTGTGGTCAGAGCTGAGAGGTGTCGGGGTTAGCATGCTGAGATCAGCTGGAGGATACCCAGAGTGGCCCGACCACATGTGGAGGCATCATTTGTGTCTTGACTTTGATGGAAACTCAGAGCCATTGCTCCTTCATCCATGAGGTAGGAGAGGGGCAGCAGTCAGCAGCGGGGGCTCTGGTAAGCGTAGAGGGTGATGACAGGGACAGCAGAGGAGGCTCTGCTAGTGGGAAGTTAAACGACGGAATGATTGAGTTTCTGTCTAGACTGCCTTTTCCCAATGGACGTGAGGGGCTTTACTTAAAGACCAATATGATTTCTTACCCACAAGCCTTCTGGAGGAGCTAGAAGCTGCTCTCTGTGCTGGATTTTGTGTAACAGCGGGAGGCGATTGAGCTTGGCTGTGGGTGTACATTGAGCTGGGGAAGTAGGAGGCAGGGTGTCGCCCAAGGGAGAATTTGGGGAGATACTCAGTGCTGCCCTGTGCCAGGCCCCATAGACTGTCACTGTGTGGAGGATGTGCACAGTCCAGACTCATTGTCATCAGCATGGTGGTGACAAGAGCCCCTGGGTCCTCTGGCTCTCAGGGCTGGTCTGTAAATGTGACTAGCATGGCTTGGTCAGGGAGCAGAGCGGAGGCAGAGTACCACACTTAAGTCTGTTGTAGGAGCTTCAGAAGGCCATGGAGATGGTCAGCCGAGCTGGGCCATCTTGGGGGAGTTACTTAACCCCTCTGAACCTTTCGTTCCTCTTCTGTGAAGCAAGGACTGTCCTTCTACAGCTCATAGAGTCCTTGAATGTGCCATGTTGGCAAGGACGGCCCTGAACTTCCCAACTTTTCTCTCTACCTCTCAATGACAGCATGATCTGCCACATCAGATTGATGTGGTGCTGGGATCGTATGCTAGACAAACACTTTACCCATGGAACCACCTCCCAAACCCCCATAGAGGTTTTTTGTTTGTTTGTTTATTTTCTATTTGTGTTTTTTTTTTCTGGTTAGTCTCATTATGTAGCCCAAGCAGGCTTCAAATTCATGATGTAATTCAGGCTAGCTTTACCCTTGAAATCCTCCTACCTCAGCTTCTTGGGTGCTGGGATTATGTGTATGTTCTGCCATGCTTGGGGTTTTAATTTTACTTTTACATGTATATGAGTATGTAGCATGCATTAAGTGTTTATGCATATGCACTGACTTGCTCTGGGGATCTCCTGTCTCCACCTCCCGAGAGCTGAGCTTGTGACTTGGCCCCTGTGCTCCTACGACATCTACATATGTGCTGGGTTCCAGATTCTGGTCCCCAGGCATGTGTGGTCCCCAGGCATGTGTGGTCCCCAGGCATGTGTGGTCCTCAGGCATGTGTGGCAAGCCCTGTCTTTGCAGAGCCATCCCTCCAGCCCCACTCACAAGAAGGCAGGGGCATCGAGGAAGCTAAGTGTCCAAGGAAATACTGGGGAAATGCAGAGTAGCCAGCTTCAGGCAACTCTCTGCTTGGGTTGCTGGGTGCTTTGTATGAATGGTTCAACCTATTCCTTGACAGCACGTGGCTGTCTTTATCCTTATATAACAGACAGGGAACTGGAGGCTGGGATCTCAATTGCCATGGGCAGCTCGTCAATATCAGAACCTGATGGCCCAGATGGTAGTGACTGAACCTGTAACCCCTGACCTCTCCTGGTGTAGACTGCTGGTGAGTCTCAGTTTCCAGGTGCATACTTAGAGATGACCCAGCATTGTAAAGAGTATTTGCCTCTGATGGCCTGGTGGATGTGCAGAAGGGACCCTGTTCCTGTGATGGCCTGGTGGATGTGTGGAAGAGACCCTGTGCCTGCAATGGCTTGGTGGACATGCGGAAGGAACCCTGTGCCTGTGATGGCCTGGTGCAGCCTCTTTAGTCCCAGGACTCCTGATCACACTAGCAGGTTCCTGTTTACCTTTTAAAAGCTCAACTTTCTGTCCCTTCACCCTTTTCAATGGCTTGTTTAATGGGAGGAGAGTCTAGGTTTCTAAGAACAGCTCTGCCAAAGGCAGAAAGTCCAGGAGAGATGGCGGCCTGGGCTTTGGGAGCTGTGTGGCCACCCATTGTTTTTTGAACAACTCTAACTAAATGACGATATTGTGCCTCTGTCAGTCTTTGCTTCTTGGACTTTTCATGTCTCCTTTTTGTTTTCTGAATATTTAGGGAGTAGGGGCTTGATCCCTTCCCTAAGAAGCAGTATGTGTTAGAATCGGGCTTTTGTTGTTTTGGCTACTAGAGCTTTTTTTCCCCTCCCTTATTTTAAAGTATCTCCCGTTCCCCCGCTTTCCAGCGCCTGGTGGTCTGACCCTTCTCTGATTATCTAAGATGGTCTAATGAGCATGACTGACATCAGCCCCCAGGGACAGATGCTGCCTGGCTCTGGATGGGATGCAGGGAAGGGTTGCATGGGTTTTGCAGATTCAAAGGCTTTGGGGCTCCTGGAAGGGATTGTGCCTCTCCTGGAGACAGAGTGGCTTCATACAGCTGATGACCATACAAAGGTGGAGTGAAGCCATGTCCAGGAACAGCGAGCCTGTTTGTGGATTAGAAGAAAGTGGTGTATATTCATTAGTTCATTCTTACTTTCCACCTCCCATGATCCTCCTTGCCTATAGCTATTTGTTTATCTGTCTTTCTGACCATCTATCCATCTACTTAACCATCTGTCAACTTATCTCTGCATCCACCCATCCATGCATCCACCCATCCATCTACCCATCCATCCATTCATGTACCCACCCATCCTTGCATCCACCCATCCATCTACCCATCCATCCATTCATGCATCCACCCATCCATCCATGCATCCACCCATCCATCCATGCATCCACCCATCCATCTACCCATCCATCCATCCATCCATCCATCCATCCATCCATCCATCCATCCATCCCTGCATGCACGCATCCACCCATGCATGCATGCATCCATCCGTCCCACCTGAGTAGCCATGTATCTACCTAACCATTTTTTCTGCCTATCCTATCCGCCCACCCATCTCCCACACATCTGTCTCCCCATCTATCTAATCCATGGTCAGTACCACCTATGCACCCAGTGGTCTGCAGCACGCTGGAGCGTTATCGCTGCTGGTCCAGTGCTCTGCTGTAGACCACACCATTCGAGGAGGGAAGCAGTTGATACACTAGTCAAGATAGGAACGACGTGAGGATCTGCTAAACACTGTGAAGAAAGTGGCGCGAGAGAGGCACACAGCGGGGCCTCTGTCCAAGGAGATGACCTGTCATTACAGACAGCAAAAGGGGAGGGAATGGCAGACAGAGTGCCCTAAACAGAGCGGTGACTTGAATAGGTGAGGTATCTTTTTCTTGGGGAAATGAACTTGCTTTCTGGTGTCTGCCGGCACGACAGCTGTACGTACATCTATCTGTGTACACGTTCTCCCACTAGTATGCTCAATTATGCGTCCCTCCACCCCACTGTGTGCCCATCAGTTATGTATATCCAACCCTCATCCACCGTAATCCATGCTCACAACCTGTCCGTCCATGTACTGGCTACATACATATGAACCCCTGTCCATCTGCTAACCAATCTACTTGCTACCTATATAACCCACTGTCCACTTGGGCATCCCTCCACCTGTGTGCCCACTGTGAATCCATCTGCCTTCCCACCTGTCTGTATGTCCACCCATCCATCTGCATGTCCACCTCATCATTCCTCACAGTACAGTCCGTCCATGTGCATAGCTATTTGCTTATCCCTCTGCACATCCACCAACCGTTCGTGTGCCCCTCCATCTGTCTGTGGGTCTAGACATTTGTACATGAGCTGCTTCATGTTGGGCTCCTGCACATGGATGTGAACCACAGACTTCCCTCACTCGGTCTCTTAGAGCATGTATGATCACACTCCACTTCTCTCTTTTTTCAAATGTTCCCCTCACTTGGTTTCTGAGAAGATGCTCTCCCCTGTTTCCTTTTGGTCATGGGATGCATTTCCTGCATCTTAAATTTGACTTGTCTAAGAATTAAACCCTTTCCTCTAAAATTGCCCTTCCCTTCCTAGTAAGTGGTCCTACCCACTCTTGTTTCAGCTAGAGACCACCCTAGGGACTTTGCAGCTGCGGTTCTCTGGAGCTTTCTAACTCTCTCCCTATGCTTCCTACTAAACATTCATGCTCTGAATAAGTGTGCTTTCCTTCAGAAAGACCTCTTGTCTTTCAGTCCCAAGTGGCATCACCGCTTTGCTTTGGAAGTCTAGGCTTTAAACACGCATTTATCTGATGTGTATTTCACATCTCTCTCACGGCACACCTGCAGATCCCTCTGCTCACTCCTCCCCCCCGTGGCTCTGTCACCTCTCCCAGAGGCTGGTTTTCTATTAAGATTTGTAAGAACAAAATGGCTTTAGCAAGCTTATATCTTGAGGGATGTTATGTTTCCACCTAAAAACCAGGTAGTAGTAAGAAGATCCCAGAAGAATAAGCCATAGCGCAGCATCGGATGTGGGCCGGTAACTCAGGGCCAGGCTCCAGGTTAAGGGGTTTCTATGTGTTACTTGTTTAATTCTTCCACTATCACCACAAACTGGGTGCTGTTTCTTCCCCATTCTGCAGTGAAGAGACAGAGGCTGGAAGAGGTTATGTCACATGTCCAAGGTTCTCCTGAGCCTAGACCTGTTCCTCAAGTTCATGTCCCTTCATCTTGATGCTGCAGGTCTCTGATGTAGCAAACACCTCCATGACAGAATGCGGTTGTTAGGTATGTGACTTGAGTGTTAGTGAGCGCTCTTGCTTTTAACTGGGAGGTTAACCAGATGACCCACGCGTGAACTTCTATTCCTGGTCTTCTGAAAGGTCCCCAGTGTGTTGTTACAGATCTGAAGTCCTTCTGAGTAGAATCCCTGGGTGGGTGAGGAAGGACACTTCTTTCTTTCCCTTTGATGTTGAGTGGTGGTGCCTAGGCCTTGGCCCCAAGCCTTCCTGTTCTTTCCTGTTTCTGGTTCCCCAGGACCTGCAGCCAGAGCCTGGCTTTTCAAATTGGCTTCAAAGATAACGATCTGATTTAGTGATTTATCTGATTAGACTTAAATGTATTTATTACATGTTTAAACATATCCCAGTCAGCTGGGGAAACAAACCACAGGACTGGCCTGGCCTGAATTTCCGGGACCTACTGGAGCAAGTTCAAGAGAAACCTAATCTATTTAGAGAAAACCAGAGCTATGTCTAATCCAATCAGTGTGTTCTTGAGGCAGGGCACCCCACCTTCTGTCCGTAACCCTGGTGCCCCCCGAACCTCCGCCCAGAGTTCAAAAGGGGTTGAGGGTTGAATTCTGGACACTCAGGCCACAGGAGCTCAAGCATTTCAGATTCTTCCTCCTCACAGAGCCTGGAAGGAACCGCTTTAGGGGCTCTTTATGTATTAAGATAATGATCATTTCTCTTTATCATGGTAACATTGCTTCTGCCTGTAAGAATTTTGGAAAATCAAGAAAAAATATATTAAAAACAACCGAATCACCAGTCTTAACTGCATTGACATCGTAGGGGAAATGTTTCAAGTGCTGTAAAAATGATTTGAGAAAGCTCTGTCTGTATTTTATTTCTTTATCTATTTCCTAGTTTATTGGTGTGTGTGAGTGTGTGTGTATGTGTGTGAGTGTGTGTGTGCGTGTGTGTGAGTGTGTGTGTGAGAGTGTGTGCGTGCGTGTATGCGTGCATGTGAGTTGTGTGTGCGCGTGCGTGCATGTGTATGTGTGCATGTGTGTGTATGAGTGTGTGTGTGCGTGCGTGCGTGTGTGTGTGCCACAGTGCATATGTGGAGGTCAGTGGACCACTTTGTGGAGTTGGTTCTCTCCTTTTCCCTTTCCATAGGTTCTGGTCATTGAGCCCACATCATCAGGCTTGTACAGCGAATACCTTTACCCATCAAGTCATCTTGGTTCCTATAATTGCATTTTAACTATAATATTCTGAGCTTTCCCCCTATGCCTTCAGTGTTTTTACTATGCCTTCAGATATTCTTACTATGTAGCCCAGGCTGGCCTTGAACTCAGGATCCTCCTGCCTCTACCTCCCTAGTACTGAGACGATAGACTTCTGCCACCACACCTGGCTCTGAAATCCCTGTCTCTAAAGACACGTGCCTCATGGTGCATCAGCCAGGGAATGTGTTTAGCAGGACCAAGGGCTAGCCTGAAAAGAAAGGCTTGGACATTTTCCAGTCATGGCTCAGGAGGCAGGTTCCAGTTCCGTGCTCATCCCCTTCATCGCCCTGGAGGCGGCCCCCGCAGGAAGGTCCAGGCCAAACAGGCCGTGGTTTCTTCCTGTCTCAGTGGGGCCAATGCCATCAGCATTTTAGTTTTTTACGGTTTACAGATGAGGAGAGAGAGAGAGAGAGAGAGAGACAGACAGACAGACAGACAGACAGACAGACAGACAGAAAGCACCTATATCTTGCCCCTGACCAGGCACTGTAAGGCTACCATCTTCCAAGGGAGGGAACCAAGGTTGGGAGGGGCACAAAAATCTCCACAAAAGCCAGGTGGAAACATTGAGATTTGAATTTTTGACTTCAGCCGTGTGACCTTAGAGGTCTGTTTGAAATCCGCACCCAGGGTACATCCTAAGGAGCATACTGAGAGCTAGGATAGGGTGGCCCAGGTTCCAGGTCCTGCAGGACAGGGATCTTCAATCATTCTCTTAGCTCCCAAGGTCTTGTGGGTAGTGTTTGCCTGTGTTGACGTGCAGATATGGGGGTGTGCTCAAGGCCACTAAGGGGCCAAATTTAGATTTTACATGTGAAGATCCCTCCCTCCCTCCCTCCCTCTCTACCCCTCTCCATCCATCCTTCCTTCCTTCCTTCCTTCCTTCCTTCCTTCCTTCCTTCCTTTCTTCCTTCCTTCCTTCTTTTGCCAGGGTCCGTCTGTAAGTCTGTAACCCAGGCTGGCCTTGAACTACCGATCTTCCTGCTTCAGCCTCTGGAGCAAATGCTAGGACCACAGACCTGCATCTTCATGCCCAGCTGGGGGCCTACTCTTTTATGAATGTCATACTTATCCCAAGCAGGTAACTGTGCACCAAAATGTGTATCAGTTCCAGTAAATGTCCCACCATGCCCCCCCACACCCCTTTCCTCTATTTATTGAGTCATTAATTGGAGGCATCTAATTTCCCACTCTGGTTCAATCTGGGAATGTGGGAAGGGCGATCAAGGGAGAGAATGAGCGAGAGGAATGAGATCATTATCCCCATCACACTCCGAGCCTAATGAAGTTTTGCTAGAATGGTTTTGAAATTCAGAGGCAAAGAGACAGGAAGTCTTTAGGGACGTCTCATCAGCGAACTCTCTTTTCCAGGGGAGGATAGCTGCTCTCAGAAAGGCTGAGAAGTCCTCGGGTGGCTTGTTGAAGCTCTCTCATCCAGGAGAGTTGAACTTCATTTGCAGCTGACTTCTGAGGTTCTCAGCAAGTTCAGAGAAACACAGTTGCTTCAAGGTCCATTCCCTGCGAGCAGGAATACATCAGACTAGATACAACTGCTTCTGGCATCTAGTCTGGTTCAGATCCTTCCCTATGGCTCTGGGTTGGGGCTGGGGTCTCTCTCGCTGTCACTGCCTCTTAGAAGATGTTGTCATTGCATGTCACTCTCTCAGCCTCCCTTGTCTCCGTAGAGTGGAGGTGAGATGGCATGGAAGACCCTATGTGTGGTAAACTAAAATAGTGTTGAAGCTCAGCGCCTGGCCCCAGGCT
>LOEQ01000274.1:681795-694800 GCA_001685075.1 Bramus lutescens
ACCGGGTTGCTCACTGAGCGTGACTGAGCCTGGAGCCGGCTGTCGAAGCTAGGTTAGGCAGTGGAGTCGCAGGATCTGCATGTATCCTCTGCAGCAGTTACATGTGGTTGCACTTGGCTTTTTAAGCACGTGCTGGGGATTGAACCCAGGCCTTCATGCTTGTTCAGCAAGTGCTTCACCCACCGAGCCATCTCCCAACTTCTATGAAATGGTTTTAAAAAGTCCATAGCAGACTCCTACAGTTCAGAGGGAGGACTACTGAGCTGGAGAAGGTTCTAGAAGCCCATCTAGAACCAGGCCAGAATTGCAGTTGGGAGTCTCCAGAGAATACCTTTGACCTCTGCTTGCCTGGACTCCTCTCCAGAGTAGGTCCAGGATTTGAGTCTAAGTGCCAGGAGTTTAAAATTTGTCAATTCTTATGTTTTTATTCAGATAAAAAATCTTGACACAGGATAACATAAATCCCATGTATGTGGGGTATGATAAACAACGTATGTCGTGTGTAAAGCTCAGGGCAGGGTGGCTGATAGATCCATTGTCTCAGGCCCTGGTCATTTCTTTTGGTTGGACAGCTTCAAAATCCTCTCTAGTAGCTATTTCAAAATACACAATGAATCGCGACCATTACTCAGCAGTATGGTAGAACATTCCACACGGCTCTTCTTCTCTGGCTGCATCTCTGTCCCCCTCACAGCGTCTCCATCCTCCCTCCCCACACTCACTGGGCTCTTGTCACCTTAGGTCTGGACTTGGCTTTGGTAAGAACAGCTTTTTATTTTGCTCATAGGAGTGAGAGCCTTTGGTGTTTGGCTCTTCGTGGGCACCAGGACATTGAATGGCCTTCTGGGAGATTCCGCTCTGTGTAGGGGTCTGGAACACATGGCTCATGAGCACTCAGAGTAAGCTGCCTGGGAAGGCCCTGTTGCTGGGCCATCACCTGCTGTCTTCCTACCCACACCCACAATACCTCCAAAAAGACTTCTTGTTTGTTTGTTTGTTTTGTTTTTTGAGACAGGGTTTCTCTGTGTAACAGTCCTAGCTGTCCTGGAACTAGCTTGTAGACCAGGTTGGCCTAGAATTGATAGAGATCTACCTGCCTCTACCTCTCCAGTGCTGGGATTAAAGGCGTGTGCCACCACCACCTGGCTAAAAGACCTCACGTTTAAAGTAGCACTCAGGCTGGGAAGATGCTCAGTGGGTAAGAGGACTTGCTGTACTACCATGGGGACTTGAGTTCAAATCCTCAGCACCTGTATGAAAGTCAGTCATGGCCAGGGGGGTGTCTGTTACCCTGGAACTGGAGGGCAGAGACAGGCAGGTCTTGGGGCTCCCTGAACAGCCATGTGCAGAGAGAGACCCTATCCCCAAAATCGAATGGAGAGGAAAATACCCAATATCCTTCTCTGGCCTCTGCACAGAGTGCACACATGTATGTAGATAAATAAATTAACACATGTACACAGATACACGTGTACACAGATCATACACACATACACACACACTCACATTCCAGAGCCTCCCACACTCACTGTACCCCTAAGTCACTTGGGATCATGTTCCTATAGAGATTTTATCTTAGCATGTGTCAGGGCAGCCTGTGAGTCTGCAACTCTAACCCAGCCCTCTACGGTGCTAGGCCCAGCTTGCCTTCAGCTATCTTTCCTGTCTTCTGGAAATGGCATTTGTCTCCAGGGATGTTCCAGATCACCCTGCTTCAACGTTCTTGGCTTCAGCATTGAGTGTTGAGATGAGGATGGTGGCTCATGCCTGTGTCCTTGGTCCCAGAACTTGGTAGATTGGGGCAGGAGTATTTTGAGTTCAAGGCCAGCCTGGCCTGTGTAGCCTGGACTGTTTTCTGAGCCCTAGGATATATTGTCCCTACTGAGGTCCCAGTAGTTTTTTTGTGTGATTTCTGAGCATGCTGGCTGGCCATGGGCGTCAGGGCCCAGTGTGTGAGCATTCTCTCAGGAAATAATAGCCACCTTTCCCAGCTGGCTGTCTTTAGACACTTCCTTTGTGACAGGAGAGACAGCGCATGTTTTTAGAAAAGCATCTTGAAGGATGTGGCTGTAGCTTCAGGTTCTCATTTAGGAGCCTAAACCCTGGAAAGCTTTACAATATTATTAAATATGTTGAAGGGTCCTGATTTACTGCAGAAACAATGCTTATTATCTCAAAGCCTCCTTCCTCAGCGGGAGTGACTGGGAAGATTTTCTTTGTCTCTCTCAGAAATTGAAGATGGTCAGAAATTAGTGTCATGAGACCAGCCGTGCTAACACAGTGGCAATAACCATCATTATTTTGGGGACCCTTTCCTGAGCATTTGGGGAAGTTCCACTAAGTCTCTGAGCTTGATGACAAATTGGCAGGAGCTGTCCTGAGGGGTTTTGTTTTGAGACAGTATCTCTCACTTGCCTAGGGCTCACCAATTTGGCTAGTCTGGCTGGCCGGTGAGACCCAGGTGTGCCACAGCACCAGGTTTTTCCGTACATGCCCTGGGCATTGAACTGAGGTCCTTGCGCTTGCTCTGTGAGCTAGGTAATCAGTGGGTCAGGCTTTGGAGACTGCCTCATCTGCCTCACAGACTGCTCTTCGCCCACCGTAGCCTGAAATCCGCCACACAGAATATGCGTGGGAGATGGTGAACGGGTCCAGAAGTCCTCTTGTCTATGAGATGAGGGCGTCTGCCCTGGGAATGTGGTGTCCTGAGGCCTGGTGCGGTGGGGCGAGAACTGTGGTGGGCTGTGTTAGATGGGGGCTGTGGGTGTAGCTTTGCTAGTGTCCAGCAGCCATGATGTCGGACAGATGGGGTCCTTGCCTCTCTGGTGCGCTCACCCATAAGATGCTAATGAAGATGGGTCAGATCTCATGCACTGGCCTTGAGCCTGCAGAGACTTAAATAACTGACTGAATTTATTTACTTATCCATCCATCCATCCGTCTGTCCGTCCATCCGTCAGTCCATCCATCCATCCATTTATTTGTGTGAACATGCCAATGTGTAAGTACAGAGGTCAGAGGACCCCTTGAGGGAGTTGGTTCTCTCTGTTCACCATATAGATCGAACTCAGGCTTGGTGGCAAGACCCTTTACTGGCTGAGCCATCTTGCTGGCCATTGACCCTTAATTAACTTACCAGCAGGGTTTTGCTATGTAGCTCAGGTTAGGTCTGAACTCAGGATCCTCCTGACTCCACCTCCTGAGTGCTGGGTGTCTACTCTTTTAGTGTGCCCCTTCGCGTGAGGACAGAGAACATGTTCTTGTCTGAAGGTCACAATGTGCTGTTAGATCTAGCTTTGAACTTCACTTTCCACAGTGGACTCCTGGCTCTGAACGAATGAAGATCCCTCCTCCAGGTGCAGCTAATGAAGGGAACTCAAAGCCCTTCTCTCTCTGGCTTTTCATGCCCAATAAATCACTCTGACAAGGGCTTGTTATTGCTTAACTCCCTACATTGTTTGGCAGTCCCTGGAGGGAGGGAGCATCTTTTTTTTTTTTTGCCTGCAATTGCTTCAGGAGTGGAAATACTTTTGTGTGTGAATTAATAATCATCAAATAGGTCAAGTAAACATCCCATAATTAGCAGGTGTGGACAATTTGTCAGTTCAGGCTTCAGAGTGCAATTATCAGTCAAGTGACTCTGAGACTCAGCAACAGAACTGTCCCCAAAGATCCCATTACCCTCAGATCAGGGGTAGGATTGGGGGTATGAATCTATTTTTCATTTTATATGGACAACAGTGCCCCCTTGTCAGAGCCAGGTGAGAACTAACATCTCACCCCCTCCAGAACCTCAAACTTGAACCTGGTATGTGAACAAACTGGATCCCAAAGACATCAGACAGGTCGGGGTAAATTGTGGAGCTGAGTGAAGGAGGAGATGGGTAGAGCAAGGGAGAAGGTAGGTGGAGCAGAGGAGGAGGTGGGTGGAGCAAGGGAGAAGGTGGGTGGAGCAAAGGAGGAGGTGGGTGGAGCAAAGGAGGAGGTGGGTAGAGTGAAGAAGGTGGGTGGAGCAAAGGAGGAGGTGGGTGGAACAAGGGAGAAGGTGGGTGGAGCAAAGGAGGAGGTGGGTGGAGCAAGGGAGAAGGTGGGTGGAGCAAAGGAGGAGGTGGGTGGAGTGAAGAAGGTGGGTGGATCAAGGGAGAAGGTGGGTGGAGCAAAGGAGAAGATGGATGGAGCTACAGAGGGAATTCAAGGCCGGCTCTTGGTAAACCACCTCATTCCCTAATGTAACACTGATACATTCTGGTGCCTCTCGTGGGGTTTCTTCAGTGTGTTTTCCCATGCACATCTGGGCGTCTCATCATGGAAACGGGCCTCTTACAACAAGGCGGGAGTCTGGGCATGGTGGGTCACACCTGTCCCTCAGCTCTCAGGACACTGAGGTAGGGTCATGCATGACACGTAGGTCTTTGGGAAGAGAGACATTTAATGTTCAAACTATAGCCCTTCTGGAGCCCTGCCTCTGAAGAATGCAATTCCAGTATTTGGACTTTTGGGGTGCATATGTTGTGGCTGTGATGGGCCCATCCAAGTGTGCACCGTGACTCCCCACATCAGGCCACCCTTAGGGCTAGTCATTCAGGATGAAATTATGTGGACCATGACATTTGCATTGCTGATTTCTACAAACGGTTGGTTCTGCCCCACTCTGTGATTTTTATCAGTTAAAGAGGTTTAATTATTTGTGAGCCTAGAGGGATTCTTTTAAAGACACATTTGTTCTTTATCTCTGGGCTCCGGGGCAAAAAGTTCTAAAAATAGCTTTTGAAATTTAGTACTTGGGAAGCTGGGGCCTCAGTGGCAGTGGGGAGCTGAGAGGGAGCCAGGCCTGAGATCTTAGGAACAGACAGGAGGCTCCAGGATGTGACCTCTGACCTCCAGGGGTGGGTGGTTCGATTGCTGGTGTGGTAGGTTCGTCACTCAGAAGCAAGAGGCTTTGGGTTATTTGAGACTCCACGGGGCACCTTCTTTGGAGTAAATCCTCATCACGGTGGCCTGCAGGTCCCCTTGATCCAGTCCCTTGACTCACCCCTGCGTCTGTGCTCTGGGCCATGGGCTCCCAGGCTCTTCTGCAGCCTGTCACATCCTTGGACAGGTTGGCTCCGGGCTGGACATGTTGGCTGGGGCTGTTTGAGGAGGGAAACTGAGCCACCAGGGCAGGTGGTGGCCTGCTGAAGCTGCATGGCAGGGAGCTGGGAGACAAAGGGGTTTGAAAAGCCCTCACCGTCACTCATCTAGAGATAAAAATAGAGAGCCCGGAGGCACCCAGGGCCGTGCAATGTCGCCTTCAGCTCTCAGGAATCTGCAGGCACGAGCAGTTGGAGAAATAATATAATGTGTGTCACTCAAAGGAAGCTGAGTACTAGGATGACGGAACATTCTGGAATTAGCCTCGTCTCAGAGGTCAGCCTTTTCCAGTCTGGCTCTTCCGGCCGTGGGTTTTCTTCAGTGGTTCTCATGGGTGCTGTGCTGGGCAGGGCCCCCTTGCTTTTGCCTTCACATACCTGCTTAGAGGCCTGTGTGGCAGCCTGCTTGGGAGTTGCTGGATGTGGAGAGAGGAGCAGCTATGTTTAGAATGTAAAGCATCAAAACACAGACCCCATTCTACCATCTCCAGCCCCCAGGCCTCCGGGTCTCAAGACTGGCCACCTGGGAAGTGTCTACCGTGAGTGGAATTCTGACTAGGGTAAGGCCTTCTCGACCTGCTTTCTTCCCAAATTAAAAAATGGGCCGCACGGGTGCCCCTCCTCCCGCTTACAGTTCCGTGTTCTGCAGCTTCAGCGACAAAAATGTTCATTGGAAAAATCCTCACACCAGTCACGTGTTTGAGACTGCGCACTGTTCTGAGTAGCGTGGGAACACCTGTAGCCTTCCTGCTCTGCCTTTCTGGGATGAGGAACATTCCTCTGTTGACGGATCCGCCTTGCGTCCACTGCCCACCCCTTCGTCGTTTAGATGCTCTCTTGGTTATCTGGTCGGCTCTTGGAGTGTCCATGCTGCATACACAACCCTCCTGTAAGTCCTTTCCGGATCCTCTGTTGGAGTGCCCACGATGTGTGCACGACCCTCCCAGTCATTGTTTGGATACAGTCTTGGTTATCCAGTCAGTTGTGGGGTTGTTACAGCGCTTTCGTTCCGAATGAGATTACCCCCACAGCATAAGTGATGTTGGCTCACGGCTTCACAGAGAAGCCATGAAGCACTTCCTGTGAGTGGAAAGGCAGACATTTTGTCAGCGGAAGGAAAGAGAAGAGCTCATAGCGGAGCTTGCTAGGCAGGACAGGACAGTCTCCCTGTGAAGTGGTGTGATGGAGGAGGACGTCTCGGCCACCGTTGCTGCTCTTCCTGCATTGCAAAGCTATGGCCATGGATCATGGAAGTCCTTGCTGACCTTCTGTGGGGTCTGTGAGTGTCAGTGGTCCACAGAAGGTATGGTCCAACCCATGACATCTTGTGTGGGTCATGGCCCGCATCCCTACCACTAAGGAGCACAGTGTGCCAACCAATGACATGGTGACAACTTGAACCTGCGTCTCTTCCAAATCAGCCACTTGAATTGAGTGTCAGATACATATTGAAACAAGATCTGACTTACATTTCAAGAGAAAGAAGTATGAATTATATGCAAATAAGTAAATATAAGTGAGTGCTAATTGCAGCCCTGGGTGGCAGGCCCTGGGCAGGTGGAGGTGGGAGTGTTAGTCCGGATGACTCATCTCGAGAAGGGTTCCAGCCAGCAAGACAGATGATACACACACACACACACACACACAGTCAATTCTCACGCTTTGTGCATTCCACAGGTGTGAACTTACAAACTTTCTGAAATGTGTTTGTCATCCCAAATCGAGAGTTCCACATGCTGGGTGGCAGAACATTCCAGTCTTCTGACGCCTGTGTTTCCAGCTGGGGTGGAGTCAGGCCACACTCACTACTCCGTGCTGTAGTTCTTAGCATCTCCGTGATGGTTCTGGCATAATGACCGTCCGCCTGACAGGAGATGGTAACTGAGGTGGGAAGTATGGACGGTGCCACTCTTGGGTTGGGGCCCTGGACTGAATACAAAGGAAAAAGGGGAGCTGAGCCCCAGCTTCCTGACTGAGGGCGGGAGCGGTTAGTGCACTCTCTGCCACCATGCCTTCCCCATGGGTGAGGGGGAGAGGGATGCCTGGGAATGGGTAAGGATGGGTGGGGTGGGTGCAAATAGGTGGGAATGAAGGGGATGGATGAGGACGGATGGACCAAGCCTTTTCTAGATGGGGAGGAACTTCCTGGAGCACTGGTTCTCAACCTGTGGTCGTGAACCCTTTGGCAAGCCTCTGTCCCTAAAAATATTTACATGACTATTCCTAACAGGAGCAAAATTACAGTTATAAAGTAGCAATAAGATTAATTTTATGGTTGGGGGTCACCACAATATGAGGAACTGTGGTAAAGGAATGCAGCCTTGGGTCTCTAATATAAGATCCAAATTTCCGGCAGTGGTAACACACTAAAGCCCATGAGAGTAGGTTTCCAATTTTGGATACGTAATCCTAGGGGCTAAGAGGATTGACTGTGACATGGTGGATAATGTGTCACAGCCAAGAAACAGGCTCTGCCATCAGACCCCTGGAACGGAGTGGAATCTCAGCCTCAGACAAGGAACTCGACTATTCTCAGAGCTTCAATTTCCTCACCAATCCCACAAGTTTATAACGAGAGTGTAATAAAGTGAGGTGGGAGGGAGAGAGGAGGCAGGGAGGAGCCTGGACCAGAGTTGATGCCCAGTGTCTGCTGCGGTGCTCACCGATAAACACACTGTGCTAAACACCCACCAGGGTGGAGAGGATGATGGTGGTGGTGGTGATGCTGATGAGGTAGTGATGGTGGCGATGATGGTGGTAGTGATGCTGATGATGGAGGTGATGATGGTGATGATGGTGGTAATTATGCTGATGAGGTAGTGATGGTGGTGATGATGGTGATAATGATGCTGATGATGGAGGTGATGATGGTGATAATGATGCTGCTGATGGAGGTGATGGTGGTGATGATGGTGGTAATTATGCTGATGAGGTAGTGATGGTGGTGATGATGGTGGTAATTATGCTGATGATGGAGGTGATGGTGGTGATGATGGTGGTAATTATGCTGATGAGGTAGTGATGGTGGTGATGATGGTGGTAATTATGCTGATGATGGAGGTGATGGTGGTGATGATGGTGGTAATTATGCTGATGATTGAGGTGAAGGTGGTGATGATGGTGATAATTATGCTGCTGATGGAGGTGATGGTGGTGATGATGGTGGTAATTATGCTGATGATTGAGGTGATGGTGGTGATGATGGTGGTAATTATGCTGATGATGGTGTGATGGAGGTGATGGTGATGTTGATGGTGGTAATTATGCTGATGATGGTGGTGATGGTGATGATGGTGGTGGTGATGGTGATGATGGTGGTGAAGGGGAAAATGAGAACCACTGCATGAGGCTGGTGGCAATGAAGAATGGCCCAGTCAATCAGGAACATGGTATACTGGTCTTCAGAGTGGTTCAGGAGAGTGATTCCATTCCTACTTTATGCTCAAGCATATCAAACAGTTAACTGTGCAAATACTGGTTGAAACATGTTTCTCACAACACTGAAAGTCAACACAGTGTGCTGTGTCCATCGGCTGTTGAGTAGAGAAACAAGCTGGGATACTCACGTTGACCTCAGTCATGAGAAGGACGCACTGGCCATGTCTGTCTTGCTTTTCCGGGAATGATTGGATCTGAGGGCTTTGTCCCCATAGCTGGCCTCAACCACTGTTGGATCCTGAATCAGAACAGGCAATGAGGTACCCGTGGAGCTGTGGAAGATGGGGCCTCATTGGAGGAAGAGGGTCACCAGGAGGTGCCCTGAAAGATGCACCTCAACCCCAGCTTCTTCCTGTCCCTTCTTCCTGGCTGTTGTGCCTTGTCCCCGTGCTCTGGCTGCCATGAAGTCTCCTGTTGAATCTATAGTTTGCTGTTAGCTGAGTCTGGCTCACCAGTTTGCTCAGGGAATAGCGTGTCTCTGCCTCCCCAGCGCTGGGATGACATTGGGGCTGCCACACCCAGTCAGCTTTTAGGTGGATTCTGCAATCAGATCCTGAGCTGGTTAATTTTAGTCAAGTTGGCACAAAGTGGAGTCACCTGGGGAGAGAGACCTTCAGCTGAGTAATTGCCTTCATTAGGTTGGTCTGTGAGCATGTCTGTGGGGGCATTTTCATAATTAATGAATGATGTGTTAGGGTCCAGGTCATTGTGGGTGATGGCACCCCTGGACAGTGACCCTAGGTCAGTGGTTCTCAACCTTCCTAACACTGTGACCCTTTAATACAGTTCCTCATGTTGTGGTGACTCCCAACCATAAAATTATTTTGTTGCTACCACATAACTGCAATTTTGCTACTGATATGAATTGTAATGTAAATATCTGATATGTGATTCCCTCAAAGTAGTTGAAACCCTCAGGTTGAGAGCCACTGTCCTAGGTGGTATAAAAAGCAGGCTGAACCAGCCGGGGGAGCTAGCCAATCAGCAGCATTCCTTCACTGCTTCTGCTTCCGCTCCTGCCTCCAGGTTCCTGCCTTGAGTTCCTGTCCTGACTTCCTTTAGTGGCGGATTGTGATGGGGACACGCAAGCCAAATAAGCCCTTTCCTCCCCTTGTTGGTTGTGGTGTTGATCACGGCAACTAATAGCGAGCCAGGACAGGGCCTGGTGTTTGTGGGGCAAGCACCCTACCCACTGACTTATTTCTGTAATCCCAGAGAATAATTTTGTACATAATTTTTAGTGCACCATGTCTGCACTGCAGCTGGTCACATGGGGTCAGCCATGGAATTTTCCACTTGGTGCTTCGTGGTGGCACCAGAATCGTTCTGGACTTTGGAGTCTTTTAGATTTTTGGACCAGGGATTAGGGCTGCTTAACTCATAATCATGGTAGCTGCCATTTCTATTTTTTTTTAGGATTTATTTATTTATTAAGTATGCAGTGGTCTGCCTGCATATGCCCCTGCAGGCCAGAAGAGGGCAGCATATTTCATTACATATGGTTGTGAGCCACCATGTGGTTGCTGGGAATTGACCTCAGGACCTTTGGAAGTGCAGCCAGTGCTCTTAACCTCTGAGCCATCTCTCCAGCCCCCCATTTCTATTTTTTAACTTCCTCTGAGTCTGGGAAATATTTTCAAGCCACATCTACAGATCCTGCTTCCCACCTGAAAGTCAGAATGATTTAAACAGCCAGCACTTTGAAATATTTAGGGGACTTCTGAGCCCCAGTTGACAATCCTGGAATGGTGGCGNTGGGGCCCACCCCTTCCCCAGCTGCCTCTGCAGGGCCGAGGCCTGTGATGTGTGTGACGCTGACTCTGAAAGCCAGACAACTTCTGAGCCATGCATTTGCCTGTTTATATGGTTTCAATGGAATAGGACAATGAAGTCCGACGCTTGCCTAGACTTTCTGAAATAATTTTCTCCCTCTCGGATGACTTTTATTTCTTCCAGTCCCTTATCAGAGAATGTCAAAAGAAAAAAAAAACACACTGTGCCTTGAAATGGCTTTAATCAGTCTTCAGACCTTTCATTTTTTAAAATCTATTCCCTTTTCCCCGCCCATCTCAAGACTTGAAATAAAATGATTTTTCCAGAAACGAATGACAGGCGGCAAGGGTGACGATTAATAACCCTGGAGCTCATGCGACCACACCTTCCCTATTTAAAGTGAAAAATTACCTTTTCTCCCCTTAGGCTTTATTAAAAAGAGGCTCGAAAGGGCGACAGCTGATAGCACGCAGCCCATCATCACGCTGCTTCTGAAGCCTGCGTGCTTTGGAGTCGACGCAGCTGGCTGAGTAGCTTGGGTGATGAACGGAGACTGTGCACTCCTCGGGTCCCACACTTCTGACTTTGAGCCCCCGCGTGTGCAGAGGAAGGAGATTTGCCTGGGGAGGGAACGTGGTGGGTGTGGTGGGCTTTCTTCTTTCTTAACTCTTCACTCTGAAGAAATCTCTCAAGAGGGTAACTACCTGAACGCAGTGGAGTGTCTGTCTGTCTGTCTGTCTGTCTGTCTGTCAGTCTGTCTGTCTGTCCGTCTTTGGAGGAACAGCGGGCTGTGGGAAGCATTGGGTCCCCACCCAGAAGCAGGATACTGTGTGGTAAGTGGGGAAAGAAAGGCATTGATCTCCATCTACCGAGGGATTCTGATCAAGTTCTATCATTCATCCACAACTTGACTGAATATGTCAGTGACCCCTACCCTCCTCACAGTGAGACAGAGCAACTGATCCCCTAACAACTACAATCTCCCAAGTATTCTTTTCATTCCTATCTTTTTTCCATTTTTTAAATTATGTGTTTGTGTCTGTGTGGGTTGTACACGTGAGTGCAGGTGCCCTCGGGGGCCAGAAGAGGGCGCTAGATTCCCCTGGTGTCTGGAGTTACAGATGGTTGTGAGCTTCCCATGTGGGTGCTGGGAGCTGAACTTGTATCCTTCATAACAGCAATAACCTGTTTCGACTGTTCAGTCATCTCCCCAGACCCAGCTCCCACCCCTGTTTGAGACAGGAACTTTGCCACATAGCCAAGAATGACCTCGAGCCCCCTATCCTCCTCTGTGGGATTTCAGGTATACACTGTGTGGCAGGGTTTGTTTGTTTGCTTGTTTCTTTCTGAGACAGGAGCTGTCTGTGTAGCCCTGACTGGCCTGGAACTCAGAGATCTTGCCTGCCTCTGGGCCGAGATTAAAGGTGTGTGCCACCACGCCTGGCCTGCTGTGCCAGTTTTGATGACTTGCCCTCACTCAGTGCTTAGCACACATGGATCGTCCCCCTGGCCGTGTCGCTAGGGATGTGGTGCTCTAATAGATCAGCACACTAGCACAAGTCCACACACTCACAGACCCCAGGGTTTGGAGCCAACGAACAAAGCACAGGCTCCAACCTCTCTGGGGGTCGGACCCCTTCCTCCTCTGGATCTGGTGGGTGACCGTTAGTATTCTCGCACCTCTTGGCTTGTTGCTTTACCCCGCTTCTGTGTTGTCTGTAGTGGGGCAATGTGTCAGTGTGTAGTCCAGGTGACCTGGAGCTTGTGCTCTTCCCGCCTCGGCTCCCCGCCTCCAAGCTTGTCTCCTCTCCTCTTTATATAACTATGGCAGACTAGGTATGACCTTATCCACAATGAGCTCAGGCCTTATTGTCGCACCCCGAGGGTCTTTGTCTTCCGGTCTGCTCTGCGTTGTGCTGTCCACGTGTCAAGCAAGGGGAAATTTCCACATTGTCTGCGTGTGGATCTTTGCATTTGCTCAGTGCAGCTTTTATCTGAGAACCTAGTCCATGTTCATTACCGCGGGTTGTCTTTGAAACTGGCTCTGTCCTTTTTGATAAACTTCTGGAAGACTTAAAAAATAGCCAACACAACAACAAAACAGGCTTCCCTGCTCCCAGACCTCTGTCCCCACTGGTCCCTCGGCCCGGGGCACTATTCTTTACTGTTGGCATGGTGACTCTTTTTGTTCTTACCAGTTGACAGGTGGCCTCCTCAGGGGGGCATTGCAATTGGACTTTTCCTCTGGACCATCAGCTCACCAATAGAGACATAGAGATTTATTATTAATTATGAAAGCTCGGCTGATACCTTAGGCTTGTTTCTAACTAGCTCTTTTAACTTAAATTAACCTGTGTCTTTTAAACTACGTTCTTTTACATGGGCTCTGTTACCTTTACTCTGTATTGCCCATGCTGCTTGCTTTGCCTCTCCTGGAGTCTCTGCCTTCCCTCTTCCCATAGTCCTTTGTGCTTAGAAATCCTGCCTAGCTATTGGCCGTTCAGTTCATTAAACCAATCAGAGTGACATCTTCGCAGTGTGCAGAAAGATTATTCCACAACAGGGCATCCTGAGGAAGCCTCCTCCGTTCCTCCGTTCCCCTCTCTCCTCTGACTCCTTTTCCTTCCTTCCTTCCTTCCTTCCTTCCTTCCTTCCTTCCTTCCTT
>LOEQ01000274.1:706425-718925 GCA_001685075.1 Bramus lutescens
GTTTTTTTTTTGATCATTTATGTGCATGCAAGCCTGTGTGTGCATGTGTGCACATGTGTGAATGTGTGCAGTGTGTGAGTGTGCATGTGTGTGCACAAGTGTATGCATGTGTATGTCATGTGTGTGTGCTGCAGTGTGCCTGTGTAAGAGTATGTATGTGTGTGTACACACGTGCATGTGTGGGGGACACTAACCTGAGCATGCATGTGGAGTATGCATTGGATGTTTTCCATCCTGTTCCTCTTACTTCGAAGAGTCAGGGTCTCACCTGAAGCCTGGAACCGGCCTGCAACCAGCAAACCCCAGAGGTCCTCTTGTCTCCTCTGGTACCACCCCGCCTCCCCCGCCATCAGTGCTGGGGTTGGGGGTGTATACCATCACATCAGTCTTTTTGTTAAAATGTGGATGCTGGGGATTTGAACCGAGGCCCCCAGGCTTGCTCAGCATGACCTCTTTCTTACCTGCTAAACCATCTCCCTAACTCTGGTTAATTTTCGATTTAGGTTTTTAATTATGTCTAGATTTGAGATCATGGATCCCCCTGCCTCAGGAATTTGAGGATTGAGCATAGGGGTGTGTTCCTGTGTCTGCTGGAACTTGAGTTTATATTGCTATAATTTATATTTCTGGAGGAGGGACAGTGTGCTCACCTATCATGGACCTAAACAACTATGGGAGGATTCAAGAGCCATGTGAGATAATTTAAAAATCATTTAATATTTTACATTATCAGAAAAACCAGGGCTGACATCTAGATCCTGTATCATCAGGGGTATTTGATACTTACAAGGAGGTTTTTCAAAAAGTAAATTGAAAGAAACTAATGAGATGGCTCAGCCGATCAAGGTCTGCTGTCAAGAGTGAGGACCTGAGTTCGATCCCTGGGGATCCATGGTGGGCAGAGAGAACTGACTCCCACAGGTTTTCCTCTGCAGGCCAGCTCCTCACTCCACAAACAAACAAATAAATGAAAGTATTTAAAACTAAAAAGAAACTGGTAAGATACAATGTACAGGTGTGTGAGAGTCCTTACATAACACAGTGTCTGTTGTAATGAATATACACCACAGAAATGAGAAACAGAAACAACAAAGGAGAAACTGTTAGACTTGGAGGAACTGGAGAAGATGGCGGGATTGTCCGGGGAGTGACACATTGTGTCAACTGTCAGGAAACGGAGAGAGATGGAGGCAGGGTTCAGCTTGCTTTCTTCTTTCTATGTAATCCAGAATGGTATCCTGTGGATTGGTGCCTCCTGTACTCAGAGTGGGTCTGCCAACTTCAATTAACCTAACCCAGAGCGCCCCTCCCCAGGCTGTGGTCTTGTGTCCTGCTCCAAAGGAGTCCAGGTCTGGCCAAGTTGGCAAGCCTTATTTAGCTCTCACAACCTCAAGGATTTAATTCTGTTGCGAAGTGATGCTTATCCCTTCCTTGGCTTTAGAATGTGAGACTCGGGCAGGTCAGAAAGAACTTGGGAGCAGGCAGAAGCTAAACTGTTTGGGTGTATTTATCGATGGGTGTGTTGGTGCACACCTGTGACCTCGGCATTCAGGATGCTGAGGCAGAAGGATGGCCCTTAGCTGGAAGGTGTCTGCATCACACAATGAGCTCAAGGTCAGCCTGAGCTACAAAGTGAGACTGTGTCTCAAAAAACCGAGATGGGTCAGTGGGTATGGACTTGCTGCAGAGGCTTGAGGTCCTGAGTTCTGATCCTGGCACCCACATAAAGGGGTGAAGACAGGCAGATGGTTAGGCTTCCAGCCTAGCTCTAGCCAGGATCAGTGAGAGACCTGTATCAAAGGAGTAAGGCCAAGGGTGACAGAGGGGGACACTTAGAATCACTTATCATCTATCAACACACACTCACACATGCACTCGCACACACACAAACATGAATGCACACACATGCATATACACACATGTACACATACCCATGAACATACACGATCATACTCACATACACACACTTAAACTCGCACACACATGCAGACACACACCCATACTCACACATGCACACATGCAGTCACACACACATGAATGCACACATATACACTCACACATACACACATGCACACGCACAACACATACACATAAACACACACACACATGAACACCCTCACCTCTAAGTCTTGAGGGTATCCCCATGTGATGACGGTGCTGGGATTGCCTTATGGAAGCAACTTCCCCAGATCACCCACACATTGATCATGTGGGCTCGACCCTGCTGCTTATGTGAATTCAGGGCTGCTGAGCCACGGATGGCATGAAGGGTTTGTGCGGCTTGAGGACAAACCTCTCGACTGAGGCTCTGAGAGAGAGCAGCTCAACGTGTACAGGAAAGCAGAGGCTTCCCTCTTAGTTTGTCAGTAGGATTTATGGCTTCCTTTTATCTTGTTCTGCGGTAATCGGGTTGAGTTTTTCTTCGCCTTTTCCCTCTGTGCTCGGCCAGTGGTGCCAGCCTTCTGAGAGGAAATGTCACTTGGTTGCCAAATTAAAAGCCTCAATCTGTTCACTCTAGAGCACCAGGCCGTTGCTGTGAGAGAGGCTCGGCTCCCCGTCTGGCTGTTCGACCTATTTAATAGGCTTTGAAATGAACCTTCTAGCGTAATAGATGGGAGACATGGATTCCTTCTCAGGCCAGCTTTGCCACGGTGCCTGGCTCCCAGATGGCACTCTGAGTCACAGAGGGCAGCTGCCTGGGACTTTGAGTCAAGATAGTGGGTGACTGGTAATAGGTTAGGGTGAAACAGTCACACGGAGTCAGATGGGACTGGGTCTGGGCATAGCTGAGCTCCCCAAAATATATGTAGAAACTGGAGGCCATGGTGGTGAAGCTACCCTGTGTCAAGAGTGTGGCCTCAGCTCCCGGACACAAGGCAGCCACAGAACAGTGAAGATCAGCCTCCCAAAGGGTATGCGGATGTACGGTCTGGATCAGAGGCAGTTCTGGGTCTGCCCTGAGATCAGCACCTCTGCATCCCAGACGGAAGCTGTGCTGCTTTTCTCTCTACTGTGACAAGAGACTGGGCAGGGGGAAGCTTAAGGAAGAAGGGAGTTGCTTTGATTTGTGGTTTGAAAGGGCATAGTCCATCACTGTGGTATCGCCATGGCTGCAGGAGCCCGAGGCAGCTGGTCCTTACTTAGGAAGCAGAGACAGATGAATGCCGGCACTCGGCTCAGAGTCTTAGGTTTATTCAGTCCGTGACACTAGACTGCAAGACGGTGCCAATACCATTTAAAACTGGTCCTTCTACCTCCATTAACCCAGTCTAGAGACTCCTCATAGACATGCTCAGCAGTGTGTCTCCTCGGTGATCCTAGGTCCTGTCAAGGTGACAGCCATCACAGAAGGTGGCACTCTGCTTGGGGCTCTCTCATACATATGCGTGCATGTCACATGTTGTTGAGAAAAGGCTTCTCTGGTGCTCACACGAACCCTGTTTCCCAGGGGCTGACAGTGGAACCAAGAATTAGCCAGTCTCCTGAGAAAGTTGCCGGGGATGTGGCTTAGGGCAGTTGTATTTAATGCTCTTGCTGGGGTCCAGCATCGAAACACTTGTTTCATTTTTCACTCTTCCTGGCTGTGTGTTTATGTTGGGCGGGGACCTGTGAGCTGTCAAAGGTTCCCTGAAGAGTCCAGAGAAGACAATTGAAAAATTCCCAACCTGATTTGTTTTTAATGTGTTGTAGTGGGGGTGGGGTGGGCAGAGGCCATCATCAGGTAACACCCCCTTGCTGTCCAGCTCACTTTTGGAGACAAATTCTCCCACTGAATCTGGCTATGCTGGCTGGCCAGTGACTTCCCAGGAACTGATCTGTCTCTTCCCCCAGTGACTGGGGTGCCAATTGCATGCTGCCGCCTGGTTGTTGACATGGGTGCTGATGATCCAGTACAGGTCACCGAGCCCTCTCCCCTGCCACCTAACCTTTTCTTATGAAGGATCATGGTCTAGACGAGATAGAGGTATCACCAGTCATTAGTCAGTGGAGAAGAGCTGATGTGGGAGGAGAAGAGACGAAGGTAGAACAAACCCAGATGATGCTGATTTAAGATGTTTCTTTGGGAGCCAATAACAGCCTCCCAGAGAACTGTCCTCAACATAGGGGCCAGTAGGCAGTTCTGTAATGATCTAGAGGGTAAATGTATCAGGATTTCTGTATCCCTTTGGTCTCTGCTGGGGTCACTTCAATCTGAGTCAATGGAATTCCCATTCCGTTGGGATCAAGAGCAGCCAGGGATAGTATGCAAATGATCAGTGTGGGCATGTTCCAATAAAGTTTTATTTGTAAGAATGAATGGTGGTGGGCCAGATTAGCCTTTTGGCTTGAAGTTTGTCTACGTCTAATCTGAGAGGAGAGTTGATCAGGACAAGAGAAGAGGTTATACCCCAGCATGAGAGTGGGAGGTATCAATGCCTGGAGCTCGGGCTGCTTTGGGAAGTGACGTGAGGTAAGGGAAGAGAGAAGGGGGGGGTGGCCAGAGGGTTAAGTAACAGCCCAGGTTTATTATGAGGCTGCCAGGAGAGAACCTTCTGGAAGGGCTTTCAGTAAGGAGGGCTATCATGGGTCATGCATGCTTTTAGCTGTACTACATTTTGACCTCAAGGCTTTGATCCAGCGGCTCGGAATGCTTTCCTTCCACTCTGTCATTAATTAATTCTTGCAGGTATGCCCCGAGCTTCCCAGGATACCATACAGTGTGTGGTTCTGGTGGCGAGGCTGAGCGGAAGCCAATGGGAGGCACTGCCATCTGTTTCTGGTGGCTGTTGGCAGAGAACGGAGCCTCAGATCCTCTTCTAGTATCAGACACCTCCCCACCCGCGTCACCTCCGCTGGCTGGGTGACAGCTCCTGATGGACAGCTTAGGCCTGCACCATTTAAACCGATTGTGGCCGGAAACCTTCTAGTTGCTAGTAATGAGCCCCGTCCCCACAGAGAGCCCCACACCTGCTCCCTGTAGACAGGAGGTATTTATTAACTCAAATTAATAGAGGAAGAGGAAAACCCTTAACAGCCCTCTGGACCTCCAGACAGGCCCTACTCTGCCATGGCCAGGCTCCCAGAAGCTTTTTCTACTGGACTGGCCAATCAATGAATGGCTTTCAGGAAGCAGATGCTAAGCTGTCTGTTCCAGACCCAGCTTCATCTTGGGACCATCTTCTGCTCACCATGTGGCCTCTGTGTGTGGCTGTGGTTTCCCTTCCAGGAGGCCAACCCCACCCCTTTCTGCCCTCACACTCTGGTATCAGATCTCAGAAGCAGCTCGTGTTCACAGCCGCTCCGCTAAGTGTTCTGCATCACCCCATGAGGCAGCCACCTCTTTTCACTTTCATAGATAATCAGATCCTTCAACATAGCTTGCAGTCCATAAATAAAGGCTCGGCAAGTGTTTAACGGACGAGAGTGAGTGAGCGAATCAATGACTTTCCAGGCTCTCAGCGTAGAATGAGTAAGAAAACACTCTTGACCCTGGGGCCTCATTTCTCAGTTCCCTCAAAGCCTGTCAGCGGCGTCCATCAGTTCCTTTCTAGTCTTGATCCTGCAGGATGGGGTGGGAGCCAGTGACTGAAAACCTTCCTTATTGTTCTCTTCCGTGACTGTGACACCTGGCAAAAAAGCAACATTGGGAAGGAAACAGTTTATTCGGCTTACGGTGCCAGGTCCCAGTCGTCACTGGAAGATGTCAAAGCAGGAACTCAGGCAGCCGATCACGTCACATCCACAGTCAAGGGCAGAGAAAAGGAACACGCCCACACTGCTTGTCTGATTGCTTTCTTAAATAGTTTAGGATTGCCTGCCTAGGGGATGGTGTTGCCCACAGTGGGCTGGGATGGACAATTAAGACATTTCCTCACAGACATGCCCGCAGACCAACCTGATTTAGTCTAGATACTTCAGTTGACATTTCCTTCTCAGGGGATTCTGTTTTGTGGCAAGTTAGGATTAAAAACCAACCATCACACATTCCTTTTATCAAACCTAGGGCTGTTTTTTGTTTTGTTTTGTTTTGTTTTGTTGGGAGTGAGCACACTTCTAACACTGGTGTTGTAGGCAAACAAGGTGCCTTTTTCTACAGATGTCACAGCTCATGTATGGGTAAGGTGAGCTTGCAGTCAGGCAGTGGATTCTGGGGGAGGAAGGGTAGATTGCCCTTGCTGTTGGGCTGTGAATGACAGAAAGGTTGCAGGTTTTATTTTTTGCTGTTGTTAACAATGATACAGCGCCAATGTCTTTTTTTTTTTGTATTTGAGAAACCCTTTCACGCCCATTGCAGACCCACTCCCCCAGCAACACTTTGAAGTGGGGCTGCTGGTTGCATGTCACTAAAGGAAACTAGCATGTTCCCCGTGGACTACCCATTCCTGACATGTGTGTGCTGTCTCCATTCCCTCCATGAGATAATCACTGCACCAAGAGCCTGGCCGAGGAGCAGTTTGTGGCTCTGTCTGCAGAGCACACTTGCTGTAGTTGCTTGCCACAGCTGGGCCATGGAGTAAGGGCAACCTGGAGACGCAAGACTGGCATGCTGAGCCCTTCTGTGTCTGTAACCTGCTCAGGTCCCAGCCAGGAGCAGCTCAGAAAATGTGAGCTGCATCATTATCTACGCTTGGTGGATCTCGCAGGGCGCTCATGCGGGAGCACTGTTCCGACTTCTCAGCTGCCCACTTAGCTTTTCAAGATTCTTTCTGCTGTGTGAGGAAGCTAGGGGCTCTATGAGCCGCAGGGGCCTCTCAGAAGTTAATGTCCCGTTCCAGATTGTGATGGACTGCAGCTGGGGTATCTGCCTGGGGCCAATTTACTGGGAGCAGCCCAGCAAATTTGGCCTCCAGTGAAGAATTTATGGATTTACTTAACCATTCAAGTGCTGTGTATTAAAATGGCAAAACTCTCTGGTGCTTCTGGTGGTGGGACCAAGTGGCCAGAGTCTGCCTGTGGGTTCTTTCCAATAGTTATGCGGTTACCCCTATCTCTCCCCCATTTTTATAGAAGAGGAACACATGTCCCCGTTTTTCCTTCTCTTCAGCTTCGTTTTTATGCAAACACCAACCAAACAAACCATAGAGATGGTGAGATGGCTCAGGGAATATAGGTGATTGCCTCCAAGCCCGACGAGCCGAGTTTGATTCTTGGGGGACTCACATGATGAAAGGAGAGAACTGTCCCCCACAGGTTATCCTCTGGCCCCCAGAAGCTCACTGTGACCTGTGCCCCACCTAAGTAAATAAATAAATAAGTAAATAAATGCAATAAACTCTACAAAGAGTTCTTTTCAAAAGCCACAGATTTTAAGATCAACGAGTTTGTGTTTGTGGGCTACACATGAGTGTGTGGGTACACACATGTGTGTGTGTGTGTGTGTGTGTGTATGCTCATAGAAGCGACAGCATGATTTTGAATGACTTCCTCTCACTCTCTGGAATCCCCTGTCACCACCCCAGGGCTGGAATTCCAGGTACAGATAGCTATGCCAGGCTGCATATGTGGGGGCTGAGGATTCAAACTCAAGTCCTTGCTCTTACACAGCAAGCTCTCTTATCCACTGACCATCTCCCCAGCCCTAGGTTAAATGAACTTTAATAGATTCATATTCCTGATGACCATCCCCACAAACAAGATAAGAAGCATGTCTTGCCCACTCTAGAAAGTTCTTTCATGTTTCTCTCCAACTGTCATGCCCACCCTAAAAGCAACAACTGTTTGGATTCATATACCAGGGCTTAGCTTTCTTCTAGGACTTCCTATAAATGGAGCCATGAAGTACATGCATTTTGGTGACTTGCTTCTCTCATGAAACATCTTTCCCTCTGCATGCCGCTCCTGAGAGCCACCTCCGTGTGGCACGGGATCTTTCTGTTGAGTGCGAGCGAGTGACTCACAGTTCATTGCTGAGCAAACAGCAATTTACCAGTTCTCAGCGTGGTCCATTTCCTGGGCCGCAGCAAAAACAAAAAAACAAAAGACAAAAAGACTCACCTACAGACAGCAGCAGTTTGTTGACTTACAGGGCTCCAGGCTGGAAAGCCAAAATCAAAGTGTCAGCCAAGCTGTGAGTCCCCGAAGCTTCTGGACAGAATCTTTCCTCGTCTCTGTGATTGTGATGGTGTCAGGTGATCCTTGGCATTGGCTGGCATGGAGCCATCCCGTTCAAAGCCAGCTCCTTGCTTCCTGAAATCAGTAGGCTCTACTGTCATAAACACTCCAGCGGTGAGCCCAGGTTCACGCTGATCCAGCCTGACCTCATCTTAACAGAGACCTGAACTTGCCAAGTAAGGTTACATTCATGGGGCCTGGGTGTTAGAATGCCAGTCTCCCCCCTTTTTCTCTCTCTGTCCCCCATGTGTGTTTGTGTGTCTGCTCATGTACACGAAGTCCAGAGGCTGATGTTGAGTGTCTCCCACAACTGCTGTCCACTGATGATTTTTGAAGTATGGTCTCTCACTAGGACCCGGGCTCACTAATTCAGCTAGGCTGCCTAGTTAGCAAGCCCCCAGGCTCTTCCTGTCTCTGCTTCCTCAGATTGTAGGTGTGCACATTGCCTCACTAGGACTTCTGTGTGTGTCCTACGGATCCAATTCACATTCTTATGTTTTTAGGGCAAGCACTTTTCCCACTAAGCCATATCCTCTGCTCCTTGGACACAGTTCCAGCTCCTCTGTTCCCATCAACAAACCTTTATCTAATGTGCTTACAGGTCGAGGCTCTATGAACCCATCTGAGTTTGCCAACAATATTCTCTTATGCGCTTCCTTGTGTGGACAATGTCTTGTATCTTGGTTCTCTTGTTTAAGCCCCTGTGAGAGGCACTCTGAAGTCCTCCTGGATGTGTGTGTTTAGTTTTATGCGTAGATCCCAAGCTGGTCTCCAGGCAGCTTGTACATTTGACAGCCTCAGCCACAGATAAAGGAAGCCTGGGGCTTTCTATTGTGGCTTCTCTCAGTGTGGGTCAGTTTTGTCCCTAGAGAGCACCTGGGAAGGCTGGAAGACAGTTTTGCTTGTTATGAGTGGGGTTGGGAGACTGATGTATTATGTGTGGATGCTGGACAAAGACGCTGGTAAGCACACTTTCACCATCATGGGGATGGTCCTGGGAGAAGTGGAAATGTTGAACCCTGTATCCTACTTCTTGGTTCTGTGATACTGTGGTCCACATTTCTGCATCCTCACAGGTGGGGAGCGAGTCTCACTGTGTTTCAAGCTCCATCTTCCCAATGAGTAAAACTGCTAGGCTTTCTATGAATTGAATGCCCCCACCTCTGAGTGTATGTCTGTGCGTGGGCACATGCACATGTGTGTATGTGTATGAATGGTATTTGTGTATGTGTACATACATGTGCACACCTGCCACTCCTGTGAAGGTCAGAGGATAACTGTGTAAGAGTTAGTTCTCTCCTGCCATGTAGATCCCAGACACGGAACTCACGTTGTCAGGCTGGGTGCCGCCAAGCATCTTTCTGTCACGATGTGAGTCACCCATGCAACCTTTGCCTGTATATTTTAGTTACCATGTTATGGATCAGAGATGTGGATGTTTTCTACCAATCAATATCTCTCTTCACCACTTTCTTCCAATTTATTCTTTCTCAAAGAGCCAAAGTTTGTGTTTCAATGAAGTTTGATTAATGAATCCTTTTCTCTCGTACAAGGTGCCTTCTGTTTTTTAAGCCAACCAAAGCCCAATGTTGTCAAGGCATTCTCCATTTTCTTCTAGATGGTTTATAGTTTTAGCTTTTGTAATGGGCTTATGACCAACCAAGCTCACATTAATTTTTCATATGGTAAAAACCAAGACATAGGGGCTCACAGGCCCACAAGCACACTCCTCGGTCACGTGGGACCTATGTCAAGTGTGAATCAGTCACACACACGTGTGGCTGTCCTACCATGGTCTATTCGTTCCATATGTCAGTCCAGCTGTTTTTACTCATCTGTCTGTATACATGTGTGGCAAGACCACTCTGCTCCTTAATGGCTTCTTATCTTTTCATCCACCATCCCTCTTGTTCTTCCCACTGTCCCTGAATTTGGATGAGTCTCTGTGGGTTTGGGTTGGGTGTAGTCTCAGAAAGGAATGTAGGAATTCCTGCAAGTTGTCCTCTGACCTCCACATGCTCACTGTGCCACATGTCCCCTACCACAAGCCCTACAAATAAACAAATAGCAAGTAAAAAAGTAATTTTACATTAAAAAAAGGAATTCCTACATTCCTTTCTGTGACTATGGACTGTGGTAAGACACTCTGGCCAAAACCAACTCTGGGCAGGAGGGGAGTTTATTTGGCTTGCACTTCCGGGTCCCAGTGTGTCACCAAGGTAAGTCAGGATAAGAACTGAAGCAGAGGCCATGGAGGAACACTGCTCACTGGCTTGTTCCCCATGGTTTGCTCAGCCCGCGTTGTTATACCACCCCGGACTCCCTGTCCAGGAGAGCCACCACCCACAGTGGGCTGTGCCCTCCCACATCAGTTATGAAGCAAGAAAATGCCCTACGGGCCAGTCTGATGGAGTCAATTCTTTAAATGAGATGACCTCTTTCCAGAGAGGTCTAGATTTGTGTCAAGTTGGCAGAACTGACCAGCACATCCCTTAATGACAACAGTCTCTGCAGCAGATTGTCAGAATCAGGGCCTTGACAGTCGCTCTAGGGACAGATCTCTTTAGATGTTGGTAGTTTTTATATTTCTGCATGCATTGTTTCTAGAGATTTTGTTTGTTTGTTTTTCGAGACAGGGTTTTTCTGTGTAACAGCCCTAGTTGTCCTGGAACTTGCTCTCTAGACCAGGCTGGCCTTGAAGATCCGCCTGCCTCTGCCTCTGGAATGCTGGGATTAAAGGTGTGCACCACTGCTACCTGGTGAGATTTTTTTTTTAAGACTTAACAACAAACATTTTATTACTTAAAAGAGGACACGAACTGTTAAGAGAAAGCTTTGGAGAGATAAATCTAGCTTATCTGTTGGACTAAATGACTTGCTCACTGACCTTTTTTTAATGTAAAATTACTTTTTTACTTGTTATTTATTTATTTGTAGGGTTTGTGGTAGGGGACCGGTAGCACAGTGCTCTTGTGGAGGTCAGAGGACAACTTGCAGGATTTGGTTCTTTCCTTCCACCGTGGGGGCCTGCGATGGAATTCAACTCCGGTTATCAGGCTTGGCCGCAAGCCCTCTCTTCCCCACAGAGCCAGATGTCTGTTCAGCATCACATTCTTCTCTTGCCCTAAGAACGTCCTGACTGAGTAATGGGGTCACCCTCATTGCTCCCCTTGCCTGTGACTCCAGCAACAACCCCCTAGTCTTCTGGGAGTCAACGGGATAAGGCCATGTTTCTTCTTGGCTAATGAATGCTCGGCGCTGAACACTCGCAAAACAAGTCTTCCCTCAGAGGGAGCAAAACCCACCTTTCTGTCTCCTGGTGTCTCTTGTCCATTCTCGGCACGCTCTTGAGCATCTGGCTGGTGATGCCTATCTTGTCACCTCTTCACGGACCACCTGTCTATTTGACGTGGGTCACAGGATCATTCAGTGGTCCAGAGTCGGTGGGGTGGGGGTGGGGATTAGTAAGGCTGATTTTTTTTGCCTCGATCCAGAGAGATGCGTGACGAGCTGTCGGCAGCAAAGCTGGCCAAAGCCTCCTGGTGTTTCAGGACTACAGAAGATGATGCTGTTCACAGTGTCAAGGTTTGCAGCAGGTCCAGCTTCTCTGTTTGCGTGGGAAACGGGCGATGCTCTGACACCTCCAGCGTTCTGGTTTCTAAGGGCTTACTCCTTATTTCTCATGGTTACCTTCAGCAGCCAACTTGACACAGCCCAAAATTATCTGAGGGAACCCCCACTGGGGAACTGCCTCCATCATACTGGCCTGTGCTCACGACTGCGGGGCATCTTCTCGATTGTTCGTTAGTTGATGTAGGAGGGCCCAGCCCGCTCTGGGTGCCATCGATGGACAGGTGGTTCCGGACTGTCTAAGAAAGCTAGCTGGATGTCACCCTGGGAGTGAGCCAGTAGGTAGCTTTTATCTTTGGTTTCTGCTTCAAGATCCTGCCTTGAGCTCCTGCCCTGATTTCTCTCAGTGATGCCCTGTGACCCGGAACTGTAAGATGAGTAAGTCCTGTCCTCCATAAGCTGCTTTATTCCGTGGTCCTTATCACAGCAACAGAAAGTTAAAAAAGATAGGTTTGGTAGAGAGGAAACTTTAGCCGCCATCCCCTCCCCTCGCAGCACCCCAAATGCATTATGCTATAGAAGTTAGAGTGAAATCGATAATAAAAGGGTTCTAAAAGCATCAAGAATCTGGATTCCTTAGAGAGTCAGATTTGGGGCTCTCGGGGTATTTCTGCAAGTCCTTGTCCCACACTGTGGAGATGACTCCAGGAATGTCATTTTTCACAGGCTCACACTTTTGTCAGGTTTCAGTACCTTTGCCTTGAGACAGGGCCTCCCGGTGTAGCTCAGGAAGGCTCCTTCTGCTTCAGCCTCCCCACGGCTGGGGGTCTGCGAGGGTG
>LOEQ01000274.1:744713-754773 GCA_001685075.1 Bramus lutescens
ACATGGTGGGGGATAGAGACCAACTTCCCTGTAGAAGATAGGTCCAAGGAGAGGAAAAGTGGGTTCCTGGTCTGTCTGCCTCCACATCCTTGCCTCCAGGACTGCTTAAGGCACCCGAGGACAATCCCCACCACGATGACTGAGGAAAATGTGTCCGCTGTTCCCCTCCCATGCAATGAACTCCACTCCCTTGGGGTTCGCTACCCATTGCTTTCCTCATGATCCAGTTAATGTGTTGATCATGAGTGGTGAGACCCCAGATCCAGGCTGGACATGGCAGTGCCCCCAGGGCGGCAGGTGACAGGTGGCCCTGTGCCATACTTCAGTGACCTCAGCTTTTACAGCTCCTCTGCTCATGGAGAGGACTCATAAACATGGCATTTGCTTTTGAGTCTTGGGGGAGCCTTGAACTCCTGATTAAATTGGCTCCAAGCAGGTGGAAAGCAGAGAGCCCAGGGAGAGGCGGAGGGGCTGTTTCTGCTCAGCCTGTGGATGGCCCCTCACCATGTTGGTCAGTGTTGACTTACACAAATATGGCTCCCCCCCCAAGAGCAGCTCCCCTACCCACGCTGTGTGACCCTGCTCTCCCCAGTAACCACTTTTTCCCCCTCAAGAAAAGTAGCTGTTCTTCTAGATCCTCTTTCTCTCTGGTTCACAAAGGCCCTTCTTTTCTCTTCCACTCCACCTTCCAGCATTCAAGGGTGGGAATCTATTTGCCAACATGACATTGGTTTTTTTTTAACAAAAAATGTTCTGAATTAGTCAAAATACAAAATTTACTATATTTAAGTACACAGTCGCCCATCTATCTCCAGACCTTTTTTCTCCCCAATGTAAACTCTGTAGCAGAAAAGTAACCCCCATCAGCCCCCGGAAGCCATTAATGTAAGTCCTTTAGGTCCCTCACGTATGGGGACAGGATGGCCTCCTTTTACAAGACTAAGTAATAGTCCAGTGCTGGATGCACAATAATCCCATATTTACTGTTTGGAGGAAGCACGAACTCTTCCACAGCAGTGGCGCCTCTTTCCATTCCTTCAGCACTGACGAGGGCCAGTTTCTCCATCTCCTCACGGGCGCCTACGATTCCTAAGGACCGCCACCCGGATGCCTGTGGCACGTCTTTCTCTCATGCTTTCCACTGACACGTAATGTTGGCCTCCTTCACGTGCACCTTGACTTCCGCTTGTCCGTCCATCTTCTTCGGAGAAATTTCTCAACTCTTTCCCCCACTTTTCATTATTTTCTCTCTCCCTCCTTCCCTCATCCCCTTCCACCCTTCTCCTCCCTCCACCCACCCTCCTTCCCTCCCTCTTTCCTTCATTCCCTTCCTTTTCCCCTTCCTCCCTTTCTCCCTCCCCCTCCTTCCTTCATTCCCTCTCTTCCCCTCTTCTTCCTTCCCTCCCTCCCACCCTCTCTAAAGATGGACTCCAGGGCTTTGGCAAGTTCTTGCTCACTGAGCTTCACCCCAGCCCTCCACTCCCCTTTGAGCTGCATCTGTGTTATCTCTTCTCCTTGAGTCTGCAGCTACCTGGCAGCAACAGAGCCAAGCAGATGTTGAGTAGGACTTTGCTCCCTTTGGCCTCAGGCAAGCAGCCTCCGCCCTCTGGGCTTCCCTGCTTCTGTTTCCCATCAGTAAACTTCCTGCCTGGCTCCGAAGTCAAAAGTGATACCAGGCAGGGTTGCCTGGGGCAGCCCCCATCACACCAAGGCTTCCTTGAGCATGGCCTTATTCTTATCCCTGCAGTAGGACCTCATTTGCAGCTGCAGCCTGGCTTGTGCTTTCTACTGCCGGATGCTGTAGCATCCCAGAGAGTTCTGAGATGGATGCTGTCCACAGAGCCCATGGCAGCCACANTCCATGGGCAGCCAGCCATCTGTCTGTCAACCTGCCAAAGCTTACTGATACACAGTTCATCTTGGCGAGGGAGAAATATGACTTAGAAGTGACCCTGAAGGCTGCAGAGCCAGAGGCCAGGTATATTTACATAGGTGGAAGAGAAGGGGTGTCCCCCAGGAGCCTAAACAGGGACCCAGTGTCTACTGTGCCAGCTCTCCTCACGGCATTAAGACTTTAGGTTGTGCCACCTCCAAGGTCTCAAGTGTTGGATGGGATTTAGCCCCTCCCCTATCCACCTGCCAGATGCCCTCCTTCCCAGTGTCCCAGCATGCAGCAGCTTCCCAGATACGTAAAATCCTTCCAGTGTTCTTGGCTTCCCTCCTCCTCGCTAACCCTGAGCATGGGCTCAAGTCCTGCCCGTCTTTCCCCAGAGCTGTCTGCAGACTGCGGCTCCCACTCGGAGCTCTGTCCCTCTCTCAGAGCAGGTGCCCAGATTCTCATCTGAATTTGGGTCTGTTTGCTTGAGGTTGCAAATGCTCTCCATGACCTTTAGAGGTACAGTTTCCTTGGAGATGGCAACATCAGATCTGGGGACCTGCCTGACTGTGGATCAGATTTTATTCCCCGCAAGAACTGGAAAGCGGGTCCCCAGGCAAAGCCAAAGCCATCGGCCACCATCAGGGTTTTCATTTGGAAGCCAGTGAAGTGCCGCCGAGTGAGACCCCTTTGATGTGATAATGTGAAAATGAGAATTGATTAAAAAATAAAGATCAGTGCCATTTAATTAACCTGTGTGCTGGCAGCGATCAGTTGCAGACATTTAAATGAGTAACACGCAGCCAACTCTCTTCAGGCGTGCATGTGTCAAGGGCTCAGGAAAAGGGTTGAAGTCTTAGTTCTCTAGTTAACAGGATGGACTCTGTTTCCTTCAGGACCTCAGTGAGCAAGGCCTTCAGCCTTTCTGAGTATTAGGGTCTTTCAGGACACAGATTACAGCAATGATCCCACTTCAGGAGGCTAATGTTCTGGCAGGGAGTCAGAATAGCACGGCCCATGAGTCATTCTGCCCACAGCTGGATTCTGAATAAAGTTTTATTGAGATGCTGCCTTCCTTCTTTTCTTTCATTTCCTTAGTTCTTAATTTCCTTTTCCTTCTCTCCACTGTTTTTCTCCTCCTTTCTCCCACTTTTTATCTTCCTTTCAATTTCTTTCCTTTCTACTTTTTTCTTTCCAAATTGCATGTGTATCACAGGCAACGAGCCTTTTTTTTTGCCACAAAAGATATTCATTCGTAGGAAAGTTGGAAGCTCCCCACCCTCCTCATTCTTCTGTCTCCTTCACCATAAACCTTTATAGTTCTTCAAATACATCACACAAATATATAGGGAATATTTAAACAGACTAGTCATGTATTTATACACATTTATGTTTAAATATTGTTTGTGTATGAAAGCTCATACAATATATGTTGTCTGGCAACTTTTGTTCTTTGTAAGTTAGTATACCTTGGGCTTTTAAACAACTATTTGTTTGACCAGGAGCCATAAAACCCCATCTCAAGGACTAAATCTGGCCCGAGTTGTGCAACCAATAAAGTTTTCTTGGGGCCTATAAATTTTATATTGTCCTGCTTAACTGTAATTGTCAACTTGATACCTAGAACTATTTGGGAAAGAGACCACCTGAAGACATTGGTCTTGAGCGTATAAGAAGGCTAGCTGAGCAAGCAGCAAGCAGCGTCCTCCATATGCTTTGTGGAATAATGAGTAGGCCTGCCTTCAGGATTCCTGCTGGAGTTTCCATCCTAAGTTCCCTCAGTGATGGCCTGTGACCTGAAGTACAGGCCAGATAAACCATTTCTTCTCCTTAGTTGCTCTTGGCCAGGATGTTTGTTACAGCCACAGAAAGGAACCAGACAGAATATATGACACATGCCTGTTTGTTTACACATTGCCTGTAACTGCTTTCGAATGGCACAGGCAAGTTGAGTAGTTGCCATGGAGACAAGAAAGCCCAGGAAGCCTGTGACATTTGCTATCTGGACCCTTTCAGGTTTGTTAACTTCTGCTGCCAAACCTCCCTTTTTCTTCTTACTGGAGCACATAGTATTCTACAAGATGACTGTAATCTTTAATTAAGATGTCTCCTTATTAAGACACCAACTATGCTGTAAATGGGGACCTGACAAATGGGCTGGATCTGGCGTGGCCTCGATCCTGGGGAGAGCACTGATTTCTGGCCCCTTGAAGCTTGTGACTGTGATGGTCTCATCGCCGTGTGACTGTGTTCTTGAGACTGTCTCAGAGGTGGGCTTGGTTTCCATTTCTTCTTTCCTTCTGGAATGTTCCAGCCAAGTCAGCCTCAGTGGCTGAGCGCTCAGATCCTGGAGAGTCTGAGAAGATGTTGTCCTCTGCACAGAATTTTGTTCTAGAACACCAGTTCCTTCTGCCCCATGGGCAAAGATGGCATAGGTGAGTGTCACATTGTGGAGTGAGCCTAGAGAGAGCGTCTCTAAGGCACAGGGAGTTGCCGCAGGGCTTGTTGGAGTGCAGACATCTGGGACCCACCCCAGAGGTTCAGGAGTTGGGTTTGCTCCACGGAGTCGGGCTTTAATGAAACTTTGAGCCTCTGATGTTTAGAATGAGGAACTGCAGGGCTGGGGGTGTGGCTCAGCAGTTGAGCACTGGCCTATTGTGTGTGAGGTCTAAGCTCACAGGGCACTGCAGGGTGACAGATGAAGATGGATTAGGGCCAGAGTGACGTAATACGTTCTGTTGACAAATTACCACCAGGCCAAATGAACTTCAGGCATTTCTTTCCCAGTCATTGAGTTACCACTCAAGATCTGTTTCCCCCAGTGAGATTTGAGTGGGTCTGATTGGCACTTGGTGACTCAGGAGGCCATTGTCCTCTAGCCGGCATCTCCAACTGACCTGCGCAGGAGAGAGACAATCCCCAAAGGAGGAAGGATGGATGCCAGGTGGCCTTAAGTCAGACATCTCCCGTAGGGCAGCAGGACACAAGCCGTGGACTCAGATATTTAACACAAAGATCTCACTGAACAGCGAGACTTCTGTAGATGAAGGGGTCCAGTCGCCCTTGGCGATAGGCACAGCCTCTGTCCTAATTCATCCCAAATGATCAAGCTTTGTGGCAGCTTGCTGGCTGCATGCATTGAGTGTGTGCCAAAGGTCTCACTGAATAGGCCCCAGCTCTTTAAACACAAGGAAAAGGAGCCGAAAGCTTTCTTGGAAACCCTGTAGGCCAGCCACGAGTATCCATGCTCATCCACCCTTGCTGTGAGCCTTCATGCAGACCCATCTGTCCCACATAAGCAAGGGACAGTCGGGCAGCCAGAGAAGTGACCCTACCACATAAATAAGAAGTCTTGAGCTCGAAGCTGCAAGAATCCTGATTGGGCCAAGGTAACGGTGCTAAGGATGGAGGGGAGTAAGCTGGGGAGTAAGGAATTCTTGAAACAATCTGCGCCTAACCCTGTAGTTTATGGGTGGGAAGTTGAGCCTAGTGGATGTTAAGTGACTGACCCTGAGGAGTCCAACTCACAACCCTGCTTGGGCCGAGAGCTCCCAACCTCTGGTGTCTGGGAGAAGCTGCTATCTGCCTTATAGGCTCCAATGGATGGAACCCAAGGAACCATCAGATAAAACTCGCTGGTCTAGACACAGTGGGCATACCTATGCAGTTTCTTTTGGGTGCATGTGTGTGTGTGTGTAAGCGCATGTGTGTGTGGAGGTCTAAGGCCAGCCTTCAGGATCACCTCAGGATTTAGTCACCTTTATTATTTTGGGACTTTGTCTCTCGTTGGCTTGCAGCTCACCAGCATAGCTACATTGGCTGTCAGTAAATGCCAGGGTTGCTCCTGCCCACGCCTCTCCAACATTGGGATCATGGCATCATGCCTGGTGTGTTTGTGTGTGTGTGTGTGTGCGCGCACACAGCAGGGTTTCTCTTTGTAGCTCTGGCTGTTCTTAAACTCATTCTGTAGTCCAGGCTGGCCTTGAATTCAGAGATTCACCTGCCTCCTCCTACTGAGAGCTGGGATTAAAGGGGTGCACCACCAGTGCCCAACTCATGCCTGGCTTATTTTTTACATGAGTGCTTGGGATTCAAACACAGTCCCTCATGCTCGCATAGCAAGCACTTTCCCGATTGAGCCATCTCCCCAACCTCCAGATTAATTTCCTTCCTGAGGAGAAAGGGGAGGGCCTGGGAAATGCTACACAGGGGGTAAGTTTTTCCAGTTGACCCCTGGCTTGGGTAGGGAAGGGTCTGCTGGCTCACATCTCAGCAAGGTTCTATATTGCCTAGGGTGCTGACCCTGGGTGCTATCATAGAGCAATGTCTGAGCCTTGTGAGCCCTTTCTTGCCAGGAGTTGCAAACAAATCCAAATCCTAGCATGGCTGTAACATATATTAAAACAAAGTGCTTCGGAGCTAGGTTGAACCTGGTTCAAATCCTGCCTCCACCACTTCCGTACTGTGTGACCTCAGTCGAGCTGCATAGCTTCTCTGACCATCTGTTTGTTAATCTAGAGATAATTCCCATCTTGTATGAAGAAGGTGACCTAATGCCTTTATATATATACATAAAAATTATATATAGATATGATTACTGCCGCAAAAGCAGGGTCCTGGAAGCATACTGTTTGCCCTTCCTGGTCCCTCCCCTCAGCCACCTTCTTTTCCTTTTCTACACTCGTCAGTTGACTCTCTGCTTCACTCTCTGACCCCAAGGAGAAGCCAGGAGGAGAGGGAAGAAGTTGGCCTAGTCGTTTCTCTAGGGAGACCATCATTTATTGGGTTGACAGAAGCCTGGCCACATCCCACTGTCCCCAGGGAGACAGTGAGCAGAGACCTCTGAACCAATTTATCTTGGAAATTATCTTTTTCCTCAGGCAGGGGGAGGAAGGAGGAAGTTAGAAGACAGCATCTAACCAGATGCCCTGCAAAGTCTGCCCCAAATCAACCATCCTCTCTAATAACAAGGGTTGTCATGAGCCCCAGTTCAATCGGAAATGACAGGCTGTGTAAATATTTGCTCCTGTAACTGATTTATGGGGTAGGGAGCAACAAAAAATAAGATTAGTCACTAATCATGGGGCTACAGGAAGATCAGGAAGCCCGGATGCCAGGGCCCACAGCCTGGAAGGTCCAGGCTCTCACTCTGAGGACAGTGGGAGAGATGGGGTGCTGTGTAGGGGTCTTCACCTGGAGCTGTGGACTTGTGGGTTATTCCTTAGGGGAGGCTTCAGGCAGCATGGAGACCAGCTCTAGCTAGATGCCCAGATCTGAGGTCAGGGTGGGTTTCTCCTTGAATTTGATGATGCAGCGAGTGTGGGTGACGGTCTTTGGTAGTGAGGTCGACAGACTTGAGTCTTCCTGAGCATATGAACTGTTGAGAAGGCCAATAATGGGTACTATTATTCCTTCTGCAAATGAATTATGTCCGTAGCTCAGCACCCAGCCCCTGGCATCACGGAGCTGGCTTGGCATTCCTGGTGCGGTGGCCCACTCCCTTGTTCTGAACTTCCTGCAGGTTCAGCTCCACACAGTCTCTCAGAGCCACGGTCTCCGTTCACAGCTCTACCGTCAGGATGGGTACTGGGTCTCACCTCCCTGTAGCATCTAAATACAGTGGAGTCCTGGATGAGTCGTTCCCTCCAGATTTATTGACCCTCTCTTGGGGCACCAATGTAGGATATCCATGAGTACCCGTGCTGCAGTGTGTAAGAACATGTGATCTTCATCCATCTGTAAATTCATACTAATGACTGTACTGGAGCTGGGGAGATGGCTCAGGGGGTCAAATTTCTTTGCAAGAATAAGGACCCAAGTTCAATTCCCATCACCCATGTGAAAATCTGGGTATGATATGGTTTGCTTGCAATTCTAGGGCTGATGGGCCATGGGTAGAGGCAGACAATTGGACGAATTGGCCGGTCAGATTAGCTGGATCACTGAGCCCAAGTGACAGACACTGTTTCAAAGAACAAAAATTAAACCAAAACCAAACCAAACCAAAAAAGATGGACAGCATCTGAGGAATGACACCCAATACTGACCTTGGTCTTCATGGGTGTATGTACATACATATGCATGCATGCATCCCCTCCCACACCTGTATATACACATACATAGCCCAAACAAACACGACACATGCAGAAAATGTCCTTACCAATCTCTTATAATATCCAGACATTATGCTAGCCCTGGGGTCCATAAAGAATTGGCCAGACATGATCCCTACCCTTCCAAATAGGAAGGAGACCTCAATGTCCATGAGGTGATTGGAAAGGCAGCCACATGCTTCCAAGCCAGGATCCAAGCTGTGGAAAGCCATGGCTGCTAGTGCTCAGTGGTCCCAGGAGGAGAGAGAGACTGGCTAGAATCTGGGTATCAGGGACAGATGCTGTACAGCAAGCCAGGTTAAGTGGGAAGTGAGATTCGGGGGCAGCTTTGAGAGGCACCTTGGATTTTCCTACTTTTAGAAAGGTGTGTTAGGACCCAGGGAATCCTAGTGGGGAGGCGGGGGTGTGGTGCAGGGGTCAGGGGCTTCCGATCTACTTTTGGAAGGACTCTCCTTAGGATGTGGCCCTGATAACTCAAGGCTACAGGGTCTCTTGCTGATCAGGTCTGCCATGAATGCAGAGTTATTCCTAATGTTTCAGGTCCTTGCAGAAGGTCTTTTGGAACCCACACTCTGGCCTCTGTGCTTTCACTCTGACACAAGGCTGTGATTAATGGACGAGAAGCAACAGTTTAATTTTTCTTCTTCCTCAGACCTGGGCTTTGACCTATCACGTACTTTTCAAAGTGTGTGCATTCACGCTGTACACATTACATGTGTTGTAACTTCTAGGATATCTTTTATGAGACATGGTCTCGTGGAGCCCAGGCTGGCCTACAACTCACTAACCTTGAGCTTCTTATCCTCCTATCTCCACCGCCAGAGTTCAGGGATTACAAGTGTGTGTCACCACCACCGCTGGTTTACGTGGTGCCAGGGACCGAACCAAGGACTTGACACCGGCTACACAAGCAGTCCTGCCACCTCATTCACATCCCAGCTGTTTTCTAGGCTTTCATAGAGAGCTGGGTTTCTTAGTGTGTCAACCAAATCTGTGACCCCAGTCCCTAGTGAGCTTCAAGCATCTCACTGGGAAGCAGTTTGATCTTTAGCTTGGATTGTCTGGAAGAAAAGACAGACATGTATCCAAAAGACGCGCATTCCACTGTACCCACCACTTCGCTGCCTAGGGCATTAGTTTTCTTTCTTTGAAGAAAATATAGAGAGAAACAGCTGCATATGCCATTTAAATTATGTCTTATTATTTAAAAACAGTACTCCTGTTACTAAATGGGAACTGTGGAGACCAGTCTAAAAGTAATGAGGTGTCTGTCTCTAAACCCTCCCCCTCAAGCCTGCCAGCTGCTTCCTCACGTGGATCCTTCTAGAAAATGTAGATACAGATGTCCCTGCCTCTGGATGGCTCTGCCCGTGATTTTCCTCGTGTACGGTGGCGTGAAAACAATTTGCCTTCAGCAGAAACTGCTCTGGAGCTGGATTTTCATCTCTCCGAGGGCTGGCAGGATTCAGTGCGATTTCTCTACAACGGGCAGCGGCAGTGAGCCATGGTTCCTGTCTGTCACGTGTTCTGAGGGGAACAGCTGCATTTCTGTCCTGGGCTGGTGGGTGTGTCTGATGCATCTTCAGCCCGTGGTAGCTTCACATGACAGTGGCTCTATTGGACTGGGACCATCCTGTAAGCTGAGGAACATCCGTGCTCTTGTGTATGCTCTCCTTGTCCATACAACTCAGCAGCTGAGGACGTGGCCAGGCTCTCCCTACATCTCTCCTCCCCTTCATCAGCCAGCTTGCCCTAGAAAGCTGGGTCCCCATAGTCCGTCCTCCATCTCCATGGTCCTACCCTGGGCCAAGTCATTATTCTCTTGCCTGGATGATGCCACAGCCTTTTTCCCAATGACTTTTTTTTTCTTCTGGTGATGGAGATGGAACCCAAGGCCTTGTGCATGCCTGACAAGTGCTCTACCACTGAGTCATGCTTTTAGTCCCTCACTGGGGAATTCTAGGCAAATGCTCTGCCATGGGGTCACATCCTGCCCAGTTCCTCTTTAATTAAAAAGATTAAGATTAAAAATATTATGGTGTGTGTATGCACGTTTGTGCGTGTGTGTGTG
>LOEQ01000274.1:761758-777074 GCA_001685075.1 Bramus lutescens
CCACCTTCCCTGCCAGGTGCAATGCTTCTGAATCACGTGACACCTCCCTCCCACATGTACAGCTCCTGGGTCCTTAGATGGTTTGAAGGGAGCGTGATTGGCACTCGGACATGACTGGCAGTTACGCACCTCAGTATCAGCTCTCTGACTCACAGTTGTGATGACATGCTGAAAGCAAGGCCGGGGGGCATTAGAGGGAATATTCACCTTTTTTCTCCGTGCTCTCCACCACCTTTCGAACACTTTTGTCTTGGGTTTCTCTGGCCATGTGGGGTCTGTGATGACGTCATGTGATAACTGGGGTCAATGTGTATAGCGTTTGCATCTGGATGCCGTATTGGAACTCAAACCAGGTTAAGTGTGGTCTGGAATGTACAGTCCACATTCACAAAGTCTTGCCAGACACATGGTGCTTACGACTTGAGTACAGATGGAAATTCCTGGTGGCAGAGGGACGAGTTTCCAGAAAGTTCTGATCTTATCCAGAGGCACTCTCTGCTAAAAGGTGCAGACGCGGGCAGAGGGGAACCCACGGATGTGAGCCCAGCTCCTCCTCCAGCAAGGGCGCATGTTTGGGGGACAGGAGATGTTGGCTTTAAGAAGTACTGGTCCCCGGGCCCTAGGCCTGCCATGGCTGCTTATGCTGTCCTGTTGATCTGCTGGGTGTTTGTTGTCCACCAGGCTAATTGCTGCCTTCAGTACTTCACTCTGGTCTTGTAACAACAATCCATCACAGACATAGATTATTTCTGTAGCATAAATGGGGAAACTGAGGCTCAGGGACGCCAGAGGTCTCTCTCTCAAAGCTACACAGCTACTTAGTAGTCAGGCCAGGATTTGAATCTGGTTCTTCCTTTCCTCTCTCCCTTCCTTCCTCCTCATCCTCCTTTTCCTCATTCTCCACCCTGGCATGGAACCCAGGCCCACGCCCATGCTAGCCAAGCCTTCTACTACTGAGGCAGTGCCTCACCAAATCGCTCAGCCTGGTCTTCAGCCAACTCTGCAGCCTCCGATGTCTTTGAGTTTAATTCTTCCTGCCTCAACCTCCCCAGTAGCTAGGGCCCCAAGCCTGTGAACCAGTTCCCTCCGAGATCCACACAGAAGGACGTTGCCATCTCTAAATGGGGGTCGTTTATTACTTAAGCAGGTCTTTACTTTCCAGGGAGCCTGTGTGTGTTCTTCAGTGAGGAGGTCTGTTACTCCTATCCCTGGACACACAATTGTGTGGGTAGGCAGGGCCTTAGCATTGAACTTGGATGGGTCACAAACACGCACAGGGCTTGTGTTGCGGGGCAGCTGAGGGTCTCCACCAGAAGGACCCATGGGGATATTAATAGGAGAACATTCTGGTGCACGGCTTAATCCCAGTGCCTGGGCTGCTGGGGCCAGACCTCAAGCAAATTAAAACAGCCCCAGGACAGAGATGTCAACAGCAGGAGGCCAGTTTATTCATTTGTCAAGAGAGGTCACTGTCTGGGAAGCCAGAGATTCTCCGCATGGTCTGCCTGCTAGGTAGTCAGAGTCGCTTGGTGAGCAGCTGCAAGGAAAGGGGTCATAGACCAAACAACTGGGGCAGTAGATGAGGCCTGTGCCATGCCGAGGAATACGGACCCTGGGGGTGATGACTGGGTGAGTCCTAGCATCGAGTACTACAGTCTAGTAAGAGGCTCAGAGTTTCTTAGTTGAAGCCTCACTTTCTTTATCTGTAAAATGGGCCAATTATATATTAGCCACACGCATGGTGTGGTCAGTCCCTTTGTACAGGGCCTGTACGTGGTAGATACTTATCACTGATGCCTCTTCCATGCCTTATAGTTAATTATGGCTGTCAACTCAAGGTCCCTATCCTTGTCCCTTCCCCATAGCCTTAAGAAGCTTGGGATTTACCTCGGCACAAAGCTGACGGTAGCCTCTTGCAGTCAACTGCCTTGGGCTTCACTGTCCTCTGATCCTTTCTGAGGGTCCAACTGTGACTCTGACCTGTGGTTCTGGCCAGAGCGAAGACACCTATCTGTTTAAAAAAACAAAAACAAAACGACAAACCAATTGTATGTGGGTTGTTTTTCTTATCCCACTGCAGTCCCCAGGTTTTCCCTTTCCTTGGTCTCCAACATGGAGGACAGCCCTGTCTGCTAACCCGGGGTCAGCAACAGAAAAGACTTTGTTAAAAAGCAGCACAGAGCTGGACATGATACCGTGCATGCCTATAATCCCAGCACTTGGGAGCCTAAAGGCCAGCCTGGGCTATGTAGCTAGTTATAGGACAGCCTGGGCTACATAACTAGTTATAGGACAGCCTGGGCTACATAGCTAGTTATAGGACAGCCTGGGCTACATAGGACAGCCTGGGCTACATAGCTAGTTATAGGACAGCCTGGGCTACGTAGGACAGCCTGGGCTATGTAGCTAGTTATAGGACAGCCTGGGCTACATAGCTAGTTATATAGGACAGCCTGGGCTACGTAGCTAGTTATAGGACAGCCTGGGCTACATAGGACAGCCTGGGCTATGTAGCTAGTTATAGGACAGCCTGGGCTACATAGCAAGGTCTAGGCCACTCTGGGCTACATAATAAGTTCTAGGCTAGCTTGGGCTACAGAACAAGACTAAAAAGGCAGCTCTTGGGAGCATGGCTACCGTTTGGATAATCCTGGTGTTTGTATATAGAGGCTGTCGCTGACTTCCCTGGAAGGAACAGGAAAGCACTGGATTTTGTGGGAGACTGAGGCCCACAGGGTGTGTGATCTGCCCCATGTTTTGCCTTCAATCTGGCCCTACTTGATCCCAGGTGGGCATTTTCTTCTTCTCTCTGGGTCTCAGGTACCTCAGCTTTTCAGCAAGAGTCTTGAGACAGTTATTGGACTCATTAGAACACTGGGATTAGAAAAGAACTCAGCCTCCAGACGCTAGTTCCTGCTTGCTTGCCATATTCCCCGGTCCCCCATCACTCCCCGCTTTGGGGCTTTGGTACCAGCTTTGTTCCTGAAGACCCAGCCCAGAGAGTCCCTGGGCCCCCCCTGGGTTTCCATTAGTCGCCATCTGTCCTGACCCTAGCGTGTAATCTGAAGGATGGTAACACACCATCCTCTTATCCCTGGTAGTGACACCAGGAGATGCGGGGCAGAGCTGGCTGGAGAGGCAGGGTCTCGGGACTCCAGGGCTCCCAGCTTCTGGGTACAGGAACCCTCTGTCTCCATGACTGCTTACCCTATTCCTTTGATGTCAGGGTGCCCCACAGGACAAACAAGGGAGCGAGAGTCCCAGTTGACAGAGGAATCAAGTCACACCAAGGCTCTCCAACCTATGGTGTTCATGGGACAGCTCAGATATGCCAAGATGTAAGATGTCAATCTTCCGTGCCTCAGCTTACGATGGGGTGCATCCTGATAAGTCCACCATTATAGAGCATGCCGGGACTTGAAAAACACTAGATACGGCAAACTACTGAGTCCCACAGCCTAGAGGCTGGAGTTGCACCCAGGCCCGATTTAGAGAATCTCATCCAGGCATCCCCAGAGGTGCTACACCCAGTATGTCTTAATGGACTAGAACACATTCATTAGTCTGAAGCTGGGCAAAAGAACTGAGCCCAAAGCTTATTTTCCAAGTTCACTTATATCGTTCCCTGTGACAGAAAAGACCGTCTGTGTGAACACGTTTTCCTGCCGTCATTTGACTAGACCTGTTAACTGTCACATGCCAGGGACAGCCTGTGTCCTTCCTGTGTTGCTCAAGCATGTCTGACGGTGTCCTCCGTGCACACATCTTTAGCGTGGCAAGCCACGGACTTGTGGCTCTTTGTCCCGTTGTCTTCAAGCCCAGCTGCTGTAGATGAGGCTGTGTCGAAAGACACTTAAACAATCTACTTCAGAATGTGTTCCAATCCACAGGGAGGACGGGATGGGGGCTGGTGCTTAGTGCTCCATGACTCAGTAAAGGGGAGTGTGGGGAGCTATTGGTGTGTGTTATGTGACGGAGTGGTCTGAAACAGTGATAGAGAAGAGAATACCAATCGCTGTCGGCACCAAGAGTCATTGGCATTCACCGTGTGGTGATGTTTGTTGTCTCAGGCCTTGTCCAAAGCCCTCTCCATTGTTGAATATCTACATCACAGCCCTTTATAATGTTGAGACTTTTATTATCCCCTCTTCAGAGATAAAGAAATGGAGGCTGAGGCTAAGGACCTGGTCATAGGTCACAAGGTCCGGAAAGCAGCGAAGGAGCAGATCATTCGTTCTGCAAGGCCACCTTCATCGTCCCCTCTTGCTTCTTGATTTCCTTCTGCTTTCTTCCTGGTTTGGGGAGCTGTGCGGTGGTTTTGCAGACGATGCTTCTTTGTTAGCATGCTGCGTCCGCACGTGTTTCCCTCCTCCCCACCCCTGGGCTCTGCTGTTAATGTTCACTGCCTCGATGGGTCCAGGTGGTGGCAGTCCCTGAGGTGGGCAGGCAGCTGCTGAAGAGTGGTTGAAAAGCTAGTTCCTGGCAGCTTCTGCAACTCATTCATCCTGAGGGCCTTCCATCGAAGCTGAGGAATGACCTAGTCCTCCCAAAGAGTTCTGGGAGTTTCCGTGTTAGCTGCCTGTGGACCTCCAGCCCTTCAGGGCAGCAATTGCAGATGAAAACAAGGGTCTCTAACCCTACAATGTCCCCATCAGAGTCATTATGGTAGCAGCTGGAGTCATATCCCAGGGCTAAGGAAACAGTCTCCTTCAGCTGATATCTTGGAAGATGCTATATACCCTCTCTGGGGCTGTCCCTCCAACCCCTGGGGGCACCACTTTCTATAAGCAATTCCTGTCCCTTGTCCTGGAAACAAGGGGAGGAGTTGACCACCAGCCGAGCACCTGACCTTGTGCTTACCTGGACACTGAGTCAGATCCTGGTGTGGTGGGGGCGGAGGCAGCAGGTGGCAGTAAAGGGTGATGAAGCTGAACGGGCCGTGTTCCCACCAAGGCAACTGCTGGGGTTATAAAGATACCCGGGATGGGGCTGATTATAATAATAGGGTTTAATGAGGCTTGAAGCCAAGGCTCATTACCCCTGGAAGAGGGGGAGGAGAGGCACACATCCCCACAGACGTTGGTAGCTTGATCCACAGGCCCAACTCACAACCAGGACCATTCAGAGTCCTGTGAAGAGAGCTGGCTTGGGGTGGCTTCTCCAGCAGGAAATACATATCCCATAAGGATGCCACAAAGGATTTTACTCTCCAGGTGCTGGTGTTGGTGCCTGGGTCCTGTCCCTGCGCTGACCCATCAGACCCAGGAGCTGCTTGGCATCTAACCCTCCGTTAGAACTTCAGGCTCTAGAAGGTTTCTGTTGTAATGTTCCCTGCTACATGCCACAGGGCCCTGGGGTGTCTGCTTTGTAGGCATGAAAAGCTATCCCCTTGGAGATAAAATGGTACACAGGTGTCCCTAAAGCCCTGGTTCCTGCAGCTGCCACTTACACCATCCTGTCTCCAAGAAGCCGCTTCAAAACTCTCTACCCTCTCTCCCTCTCCTTGCCTTTGTCTCAATCATTTTCTTGCTGGTCACTTTCACCTCAGTGATGCCGGGGATGAAACGTTTCTGTACCCTGGTGTTGGGTCTCTCCACTGAGGCAACAAATCAGATCAGGCCAAATTAATAAGTCCAGGTTTAATCTGAGCAAAGCATCCCTTGGAGGTCTCACGGGAGGAGGAGAAACCACAAGGGGGACCCACTAGGGGACGTCTGTGGACCAGACCTTAAATACCCTCCCAGGGTGGAACTGCTGCTTGGTGGGCTTTCTTTGGCTGCTCCAGGGGAGATCCCCCACAAGGGCTTCTGGTTTCCAAGTGACATTATGGTAGCAGCTGGAGTCATATCCCAAGGCTAAGGAAACAGTCTCCTTCAGCTGATATCTTGGAAGATGCTATACCTCCCGCCAGCAAGAGCCACATGTAAACACACGGTAGAGACTTAAATGTTTGCAGGGTATGGTAGCGCATGCCTGTTGCCTCAGACTGAGGCAGAGTTTAAGACCAGTGTGAGCTGCTTAGTCAGGCTCATTTCACAACTAACAGCCGCAGAGCCTTCCTGTTGTCCCTAGTCCAACACTCACAGGATGAGGAGGAAGCCAGGGAAGGGATCTCCCAATCGGAGCTGTCACACACCTTGTCCCCACCCAGCAGATTGCATAAATCAGAATCCCTTGGCTCTAGGACTATTGTACATTTTGAAACCTTGCCCTTCCTGTGTATCAGTATCTGTGGGTTGAGTGTGCAAATTCAGCTGAGGCTAAAAGGTATTGAAAGTGATAATTCCTCCGCTCGGATCGGCTATAGACTCTTGGCTTGTTGTTTAGTTACTCAACAGTATAGTTTACCACCTCCTCACACACTTGGGCGCTGGACTGTGGTGCTATAAGTAGCCAGAGCTCATGGAGCATCCACAGGAAGGTGTGCGGGGACTCTGGGCAAGCATGCTGCCCGAGCATCCCGCAGTATTGGTACCCACAGACTCTGATTCCCTGGGTTGGATACTTTGTGCATAAGGAGGGAAGTTGAGCTTCGAACACACACAAAAGTTGCTGGGGTAAATGCTGAGGACGTCTGAGCCCAGCTGGATCCCTCCATCTTTATCATTTTCTTGTATCTGGTCCCCACTTTCAGTTCACGGACTGCTGGGGTCCAGGCAGCACATTTTCTCGCCTCCTCACATACCTTTGACCCCGGACCAGCGTTTTCACCCAGCTGTACTCCATCTTCAGCTGTCGCCCTGGCAACAGCCTCCATCAGTATGTTTCATGCTGGCGCAGGGTCCAGTCCGTCTTGGCCCTATTATGTTGAACTGTTGAGTGGACCTCAATAGCTCCCACCTTTCTTTGCTGTGTATGACCCTGGTGTCTCTGCAGAGGGCCACAGTGGCTCTTCAGAATGCCCCTCACTGGGGTCTGTGTGATGATCCCCCACAGCTATCTGCAGGGTTGTGGGATTCCTGAAGATACAGTACTGTGCTCTGCTTATGGCCTTGTAGATCTCTGTAGAAATCGCCATAGGGCCACGCTAGTCTGGTGACCCAAGTGCAGTCTCTAGGACCCACATCTTGTGAGAGAAATGCTAGCTTCCAGCAGTGCAGCGTGGTGCATGCATATCCAAACCCCTAGATACCTCTCCCCCACGAACAAACAAAATGTAATAGAAAAAAACATCAAAACAAAATTCCAGCCATGACCAGCAAGCTGGTTCTGTGGGGAAATAACATCTTCCACACAAAGCCTGATGACCCACGTTCAACCCCTGGAACCTACACAAAAAACTGGACGTGATGGTGCCCATCTACAATCCCAGAGTTCCTGTATAAGATGGAAGTTGAGACATAAGAATTGCCTGGAAACTCATGGGCCTGCTGTCCTGGAGTCTACTGTGACAGAAACAAGAGACCTTGCCCCCAGAAGGTGGAGAGAGTTGACTTCCTAAAGTTGTCCCCTGACCACATGTGGACCATGGCCTGGATATCTGTGCTCAACCCTCCCCCTCCACCTATTCAAAACAAATAAGCAAATATCGCAGCCACTGATGATAAAGTTGTTCAACCCAGCGTGAGCGGGCACATCACAGATGAAGGTCTGCAAGCTGTGCTCGACCTGGGGCTCGTGTTGTTTTGTTTGTTGTTTGTTTTAAATCCGTGTTCAAGTACAGTCCACATCAGAGCTCCGAAAGCACCAAGTTCAGTTCTCAGAAGTTCTCAGACGAGAAACCTAAGACCAGAGAGAAGAAATGACTGGCCTGGGTCTACAGGGCTGAGGTTGGAGCACAGCCTTCCTCATACCCATCTGTGAGTATTCTTCCAAGAAGGGTGACCAATATCTGTGTCTGCTGTCACTCAAAATGTTTAGCGGTGAGGTAGGGGAGACCCACAGGAGACCATGCCTCTGCTCAGCCAGGGGAACATTTTGCTGTGTTTAGGGCTGCTGGTGGCGTTGGGGATGGTGGTGGCAATGGCGGCCGCAATGGTGGTGGTGGTGGTGGTGGTGGTGTGTATGTGTGTATGTGTACACGTGTGCATGCACACATCACCTGCAAGGCCCCTTCCTGGTTCTTATTAACTCCTTTTCTATCGCCTTGTCTGCCTGCAAACTTTGCAGTTTGACCTCAGCATGGAGCTGGCATTGCCAGACCTTTTGTTATGATTTTGTTATGATTGTGCCCACCAGGAACCGTAGCAACCAAAATCGGTTGGTAAGTGGTTGGTGCTAGGAGCCAAGGGAGTCATTTTGTGTCTATTGGATAACTCTGTCCTGATTCTGGTTCAAGCGTAGGCTGTCAGAGTGGACAATCCCTGTCCCTGTTATTGGAACCTAGGGTCTGAATGTCACCACCTTGGTCCCAGTAACTTTCTAGGTGAAGGATTCTCAGACATGACTCAGTTTATAAGAAGTTGCACAGATCCAGGACTCTGTGGAGTATACCAGGCATTTCTGTGCCTTCTCCATGCTCACGCTGCCCCTTTCTGAGAGTGATGGAACAGATTCCAGGAGAGGAAGTCTGGAGAGGAAGTCTGTGGCTGCACAGACTTCCTCTGCACATGACACAGCAGAACCAAGGCTGGAGCCCTTTCAAACTCCCAAGTTTTGTGGGCTTTCTGTACTTTGAGCCTCCCCTGTCTGTCTGTCTCTCTGTGTTGTTCAGCGTACCGTGTATGTGCCTGCATTTGCACTGGTATGGGTATACATGTATACGGTTTATGGGTATGGAGGGGGAAAGGCAGCCTGGAGTGTTGATCCTCAGGAACCATCCATCCTTTGTTTTTAGGCAGGTTCTCTCATTCACCTGGATCCTTATCTCATGGACCAGGCTAGGTGGAGGGCGACATCCCAGGGATCTGCTGTCTCTGCCTCCTGCTTCTCCATCACTGGGATTACAGATGCTCACCACCATGCTCAGTTTTCTTTCTTTCCATGGGTTCTTGGGATCTGAGCTCATGGCCTCATGTTTTCAAGGCAAGTGCTTTACTAACTGAGCCACTCCTGGGCCTCAAGTTTCATGAGATAGTAGTTTGGGGTTGGGGTTCACTGTTTTAATCAAAATTGTTCTCTTTATTCCAACAACCCTGATCCTCTACTGGCCCCGTTTTGCCCATCTACTGAGTTAAAAGATGTAGAAGTGACCTCTGACCCTCCCTGTCCGTGACGATCCATCTTTTAGTTTTGCTGAGTTCATTTTTGATATCAGAAGTTGTAAGTTTTCTCTTGGGAAGGGCCAGGGAACCTTCTCAGGGTTGCAGGCTGTGTGAGTCAGGTCTCCGTTGCTATGACCAAACCCCCGGGGGGAGTTGACTTCCTAGGAGGAGAGGGTTTATGTTGACTCACGGTTTCAGAGATCTCAGTCCATGTGGGTCAGCCCATTGCTTTTTGCTGAAGTAAAATTTTTATGAAGTAAAATGATATTGAGTCCAGTGCCTGTTGCATAGGAACCCATATCTAAGGACTATTGTGGTTGATACTGTAAATTTGACAAACGCTAAGTATCACATAGGAAACATACCTCTGGGCGTGTCTGTGAGGGGCTGTCTAAATTAGGCTAACCAAGGTGAGAAGACCCATGCTAAATGTGGGCAGCACCACAAGGTACAACCCCCAACCACATAAAAAGGAAATTGAATCTGAGTCCAGCATTTATCCCTCTCCGCTTCCTGGCTGTGGATGTAATGTTGGGCCAGATGGTCCATATCTCCACGCATCCCCCATGGAGCACTATGTCTGGTCCATATCCCTGCGCACCCACCATGGAGCACTATGTCCTAGTTATCTTTATGTTGCTGTGACAAAACACCATGACCAAGGCAATTTATAAAAGAAAGTGTTTAATTTGGGGCTTATGGTTTCAAAGGGTTAGGGTCTGTGGCCAACTTGCTGGGGACATGGCAACAGGCAGGTGGGCATATTGCTGGAACCGTAGCTGAGAGTTCACATCTTGAGACATACCACCCATGAGGAAGAGAAAGCGAGAGAGACACTGGGCCTGATATGGTCTTTTGAAACCTCAAAGCCCACCCCCAATGACATACCTCTTCCAACAAAGCCGCACCTCCCAATCCTTCCTAAACAGCTCTGCCAGCTGGGGCCCAAGTGTTCAGATATATGAGCCTATGGAGGCCATTCTCTTCCAAACCACCCCAGTTTGTAACCTCCAGCTGTGAGCCCAGCTGTTAACTCTTCCTGTTTAGGGTGCCTTTGTCAGGTGTTTGTTGCATCGGTGAGGAAAGTAACCAACATTGTCATCGCTAAAGTTGAGGATAAAGTGCTGATTCTGTGTGAAACCTGAGAATGAGGGGGTTGTCAGTGCTGTTCTGGGTCAGCCATGTTTGAATGTCTGCTCAGTTTTGTGCCTGCCCGAGAGTTTTCTGAGTCCAGAGCCTGTACCCGTGGAGTTCTCTGAGCCCAGAGCCTGGGTGGTAAATAAACGCTTTGGAAGTAGGACGCTGAGCCCCCTGAAGATGAGGATTATGGCTGGCGATGTTGTTCATCTACGTCAGTTCCCGACAGATACCGGGTCAGCGCGTTGAGTAGGTCCTACAAGAGATGACGACCCACCATGTAGCCTTTGAGTTTGAGACCATGTCCTGTGTGAGTTTTTGTTTAATGAGCTTTTCAAAACTTGGCTGGGGAGACAGCACCATGGTCAAGAATGCTTGCTGCTTTCATTGATGACCCAAGTCATGTCAGGTACCTCACAATTACCCGTCACTTCCATTCTTGGGGATTTGATACCCTCTTCTGGCCTCCTTGGGTTCTGGGGAGGAAAAAGAATGCTCCCAAATTCCTGAATCCTAACTGGCTTCTGGGATCACAAGGTCAGTGTTATTATTGGTCAATTAGAAAGATCCAGCCCACATGGTGATGCAATCACCTTTGTAAGCCTTGATGGAGGCAGCATCTGTCTTGTTCACTTTGTAACTGACGTCAACATGGACCAGAGAAATTGAGTAGTGTTCTCAGGGTTACCAAGAAGCCAGAAAGATTTGTGATAAAATAGATTTACCCTGTAGTCTGAACTATCTTCCGCTTTGCTCAATGTGATGGTCAGCTGTGGCAGTCATCTGGAGTCTTGGACATACATACCCAAGAACCGTGAGTTGTTCTTACATCTGTCTACCCAGCCTAAAAGGTCTTTGCCTGATCTCCAGGACACTGGGATGAGGAGGCGTTGAGCATCTCGATCCTGACTCAGCATTTAGATGGCTAGGGGAGGCAGAAAGCAAAGACCTGATTATAGAGAGATCTTGTCAGGGGACCAGGGGTTGGTTCCCAAATAAGCGCTACTCATGTAGAGACCTGAGAGCTACTCAGGAATAGCCAGTGATGAATGGAGTTGGAACTACATTAGTAGAAGTAGGAGCAGACTTACTGATGGGTTTTAGGGATTCAGGACTTCTAGAAGGAGCAAGGGAAAGAGATGTAGATGATGCTGGAGGTGGGACAAGAGTCAGCCTTGGTGTTTGACTGTCTAGGCAATCACCTTGGGTCTAAAGGAGGCTTTCAAAGCTCAGGCTCTGGGACCAGCTTACTTGTTGCTGCTTCTGCTCTTGTCTTGCTCCAGCAGTTGGGTAGCGATCAAGAATGTAGAATCCAGCTTGAGTATGAGGACAAGCTCCAAAGTCTCCATCTCAGAAGTCCCCAAATTCCTTACAGGGAGCAGAACCTCACAGGTGCATCTGCTATGACTTGTGTGTTCCACAAAGACGTGCAAAAGGCTTCAGCCCCAGGGCCACTGGAAAGGAGGGCCATTCCAGGTCCAATTAGCAGCCTGAAGGTGAGGTCATACTGGAAGTGGTGTGGGTCATTAGTACAAAAACTGGTGTCTTATGAGAAGAAGAGGCATTAAGGCCTTGGGAGATGGCTCTGTGGGTGATGTGCTTGTAAATCTGAGCAGCTGAGTTCTGATTCCCTAAAGAGAGGTACAGTAGTGCATCTCTGTAACTGCGGTGCTCCCACAGCGAGGGTGGTGCTCCTACAGTGAGGGCGGTTCTCCCACAGCAAGTGTGGTGCTCCCACAGCGAATGCAGTGCTCCTACAAGACCTGAGGCAATAACAGGATTACCAAGCATTCATTTGGCACCTAGCCTGCATGCACAGTGGTAAAAAGCGATGCTTTATCTCAAACAAGGCACAGAAGGTTGTCCTCTGACCTGCATGCACACACATACTCACATACATACTCACATATAGTCTCTCTCTCTTTCTCTCTCTCTCTCTGTCTCTCTATCATCTGTTTCTCTCTCTCTCTCTCTCTCTCTCTCTCNNTCTCTCTCTCTCTCTCTCTCTCTCTCTCTCTCTCTCTCTCTCTCATACACACAAAGATTCTTACTTTCTTTTGTGTTGAAACAGGATCTCATTATGTAGCCCTGGCTGTCCTGGAACTTCCTAGGCAGTCCAGGCTGGCTCGGAGCTCACAGAGATCCACCAGCTTCTGCCTCCCGAGTGCTGGGGATAAGGGTGTGCACCATCCAACTTACATGCAGTTTTGTTTTGTTTTGAAGAAAAAGAGGGGAATTTGGGCACAGAGAAACCCAGGAGGCATGTCATGTGACCACAGAGGTCCTGGCAGTCAGGAAACCACTAAGGAATTCTTGTTCACCATCAGAAGCCAGAAGGAGCACCAGACACTGTACCCACGGGCTCTGCAGGGGCACCTTCTCTTGACACCAAAAAGAACAGAATGGTCTGGCCTCCAATACTCCAGAAGATGAAGTTCTGTTGTTTCCAGCCCCCAGTTTGTGGCATGGCCTGTGAGCCCCTGGAGACTGTAAAAAGCTGCTGCTTTGGCCCCAGTGACGTGAGTACCAGGCTAACGAGCCAGCATTCGGGGCTTTTATGGTAGACTAGGGAGCCAGTGTGGCACCTTTGGGGGAAGTGACACAGCTCTTCTCAGCTGTGAAATTGAGCATCAGTCATTGAGTTCCAGTGGTCGCTTCACAGATGGCCCCCTAGTGACCATAAAGAGTTAAATGCAGCTTCTCCAAATGCCCCTTGGCTCTCCTGGCAGCAGTTTGTGTGTGTGTAGGGGGGCGGAGGTAGGGAGGGCTCCTGGCAGAGGAAGGGGATGGAGCCAGTTAGTCCTGGGTATACAGGTCTCTAGTGTCTGCCCTACCAAGGAAGAAAACTCTTTGGATTTAGCCATTTTCCTAGTTAAAAGGGTCTAAGGATATGGCCCGGTTGGCAGAGCTCCTGCCTAGCAGGAAGATCTTCGGCTCAATCCCCAGCACCTCGTAACCAGGCATGGCATGTACACTTATAATCCCAGCACTAGGAGAGTGGGTGTAGGAGGGTCGGAAGCTCAAGGTCATCCTCATATATAAAGTTTGAGGCTAGCCTGGGCTACACAAACTATCAAAAAAGGGGCTCACTAGAATCCCTTTGGCTTCATCTTTACAACCCATTTTCTGAATTAATAATAAACTCAGCAGCTTCTTTATTTGAAAGGGCTACTTCCTCAGAGTGCCTAAGATGTTGTGTCAGTGTTAAATGCGTCCAAGCCCCTCCCTTAGCCTGCTGCAGGTTCTGTAGTCCCATGTGGTGTGACATGATGTGACATTGGTCCCTGAGACTCAAAGGCCTCCATTTGGAATGAGGGTCTTTGCACTTCCCTCCCCAGCAGAACCATAAATGTTGACCTCAGCAGTAGCTGGCAGAAGATTCCCCTGTGAAGACTGTTGGGGGAGAGTCCCAAGCAGGCTTGTAGAGAGTCTGGGGAGGTGCCTCCATTTGGGGTTTCCAGTGGCATGCAGATCCATGGAGCGTGAGCTATAGACAATTGTAAGGGGCTCTTTGGGAACCAGCTCTCTCCTTCTGCCATGTGGGTCCTGGGAATCGAACTCAGATCATCAGGCTTGGCTGCAGGTGCCTTTACCCACTGTGTCATCTCATTGGCACATATAGAAGTATTTAAGTAAAATACTCCCAACAATCTGGTGGGCAAACTCCATGGGCCAGCCACCTATCTGGGTGAATAGAGTTTTATTTGAAGCAAGTTTGGGATTTAAGAGTGGTGGGTAAGCAGGTCAGAAGTGCAGTGAATCCTGTCTTTTGAGACCTGGTTCCCTGTGGATTCTGTTTATTTAGACAGCTATCTGTAATGGTCTGTCCTGTATCTTTAAGAGACAAGCTCCGCCCACTCCCCCCACAGCCGAGGCAGGCAGATCTTCCTTCTTACCTGCTGAGCAAGGAGCCCCTTCCTTTCCATCTGTCATCTCTCTCCCAAAGAGGTAGCTGCTGCCCTGGCTCCTCTCCTCTCCCCCTTACTCTCTCTCTCTCACTCTCCTCTCTCTCTCCTCTCTTTCTCTTTCTCTCTCTCCTCTCCTCTCTTTCTCTTTCTCTCTCCTCTCTCTCCTCTCTCTGTCATCTCTCTCTCCTCTCTCTCCTCTCTCTGTCATCTCTCTCTCCTCTCTCATCTCTCTTTCCCCTCCTCTCTCTCGTCTCTCTCCTCTCTCTTTCCTCTCTCTCCTCTCTCTTTCCTCTCTCTCCTCTCTCTCCCCTCCTCTCTCTCCTCTCTCTGTCCTCTCTCCCCTCCTCTCTCCTCTCCTCTCTCTTTCTCTTTCTCTCTCTCCTTTCTCTCCTCTCTCTCTCCTCTCCTCTCTCTCCTCTCTTTCTCTCTCTCCTCTCTCTCCTCTCTCCTCTCTTCTCTCTTTCTCTCTCTCTCTCCTCTCTCTCCTCTCTCTCCTCTCTTTCTCTTTCTCTCCTCTCTCCTCTCTCCTCTCTTTCTCTTTCTCTCTCTCCTCTCTCTCCTCTCTCTCTCATCTCTCTCTCCTCTCTTTCATCTCTCTCTCCTCTCTCTCCCCTCCCCTCTCTCCTCACTCTCTCCTCTCCCTCTCCTCTCTCTCTCATCTCTCTCCTCTCTCTCCCATCCTCTCTCTCCTCTCTCTCTCCTCTCTCTCTCCTTTCCCTCTCATCTCTCTCCTCTCTCTCATCTCTCTCTCCTCTCTCTCCCCTCCTCTCTCTCCTCACTCTCTCCTCTCTCTCTCCTCTCTCTCTCCTCTCTCTCCTCTCTTTCTCTTTCTCTTTCTCTCCTCTCTCTCCTCTCTCTCTCCTCTCTCTCCTCTCTCCCCTCCTCTTTCTCTCTCCTCTCTCTCTCCCCCCTCTCTCTCCTCTCTCTCTCCCCTCTCTCCTCTCTCTCCCCTCTCTCCTCTCTCTCCCCTCCTCTCTCTCCTCTCTCTCTATCTCCTCTCTCTCCTTTTCTCCATTCTCCCCATCCCCCTTTTCTTTTCCCCTTCATAACCCACTAAATAAATACCCACTTTCTCTGCATGGCGTGCATAGCTATCTGTCTTGGTCTTTCACCCGCCACGCGGCTCCC
>LOEQ01000274.1:796205-811034 GCA_001685075.1 Bramus lutescens
ATGGCGTTACTGCTGTCAAGCTAATTTTATATTACATGGGGGGGGGTCTTTCAGGTGAACCAAATGCAACACATCTTTACACAATTAAACACATCCTTACATCTTAAACAAAGGCAGCATGAACCAAATGTAACACATCTTTACAACAAGAAAGGCAACAGAAACAATGTAAAAAGATCCCAGAGCTTTTCATGAACTTTGATTGGCTGTCTTGAGTTGTATGCCTCTGTCTGAACCAATCACAGTAGTTTAGAAGTCAGAATCTGGAGACATTTATTACACCTGGCCAGAGAATGCTCAATCTCAGGGCCAATAGGAACTCAGTCTGCCTCAGCTTCAGATAGGTTCACAGTGGAGAATCAGGCTGCTCTTTCTGGGAAAGGACTCTGAACACAAGCCGTATCCAAACCCAAAGAGCCCTGTCCCACGGAGGGACATCCCTGGAAAGATCAGGTTGTGCCTCTTTCCAAGGTTGACGTGGCCCCATTTAGATATCTGTATTAGTTACCCCTCTTGTTGCCGTGACTATACTATCTGGCAAAAACCTGCTTTGGTTTACAGCTTCAGATGGTTTAGCTTCTGATCCTGTGGCCTTATGGACTTGGGCAGGGCATCACAGTGGTGGGAGCATGAGAGGGAGCTGGTCACATCACAGTCCGCTAGGCTGCAGAGGGTGACAGGAAGTAGCAAGGGATAAGATACCCTCAAGGACCTTCCCTAGTCCTTTAGGTCAGTTTGATACACTAAAGTTTCCACGGCCTCCCAAAACAGTGGCACTAGGTAGGACCAAAGCTGTGAGTCTGTGGATTACACTTCCTGTTCAGCTCACAGCAGTCTGCCCTTGTGTTGACCTGAAGGTCAAGGTTCCTCTCCAGGTGCTCAGACAGAGATTTCTAAACACCCGCTCTGGTCATGTGGGGCTGCACAACTCTTCACGGTGGGGACTGTTGTGTTCATTCGTAAGATGTTGATCAATGTCCCCTGGTCTCTACACACTATTACCTTTCCCCTTGGAGTTGTGACAACCCAAAAATGTCTCTGTATAATGGTGACTGTCCCCAAGGGTCACATTCAATAATGAGAAAAACCATAGGTGCTGTGCTTACCTTCTTACCTCTCAGGGTGAGTGAGTTTGCTCTAGCAGGGCCAGCTTCCTTTTTTGTCTCTGGGTGTTTGGGGGCTGGGGCTCCACCTCACTGTGCTAGTGATGCCCTTTGATGTTGAACACACCCTGGGGGAGCAGACTTCCAGCCCCAGTGACCTCACTTGCAGAGACTGTCACGGCACCATCCTCTCCACAGACATCCCCGCCGTCTCTTAAGAAAGACACACTTTGGAGTAAGAACAGCCGACATGACCTTGAAATGTGATCCATCAGTAAGCTGTCTCTACCGCAGCCACAAAATATAGACGGCATGACACCTACTCGCTCAGTGCTTTGAGTCTCAGGCCAAGGGGGACATCGATTGCCTGAGGCTCAGACCTGGTGGTGCCTAGTTTGGGGTCTCTGCTAGCTGGGTTCATCTGCCCTGTCCCCATGGAGCCCACTAAGGCAGTAAATTCCATGGAATGGACCTGTGCAGGGAACATCTCTTCAGCCCTTTAGTCCCACGGACTATTAACTTCCACCAAACATTAAGTCGAAGGTGGCTGCGTAATTTAAGATGCCACATTTCTACTGGGGAGGATTTTCAGCTCAGACAACTCCAAATGGGGCTGATTTAAGTTCCATAAACTCAGTTCAAGGCAATAAATGTGTGAGTAATTGATGATGTAGCATGTGGGGTACTCGGGTCCCATCCATCACTCCGGGAGAGCCAGGGCTGTGGGCACGCTCCGAGGACAGGCAGATAGGATGAGAATAAATGGCTGGAGATTCAGGCAGCTCTGTCCTCCCCATAACTCATGGATGCATCCCTCAGTCATGGTCTCCCTCCCCAAGAGCCTCGTCCTGTGTCTTGTCACCTCCAGCCAGAAAGAGGGGCTGTTCAGGAGAGCTGGTAATAGATACCTCTGTGGCAGNTTTTTTTTTTTATTGCGCCTACTGTGTGCTGGTCACTTGCTTCGTAGTACCATGTCCAGCCCATAGGGACACTGTGAGATGATTCCCATTTCCTGTGTTTTATAGAAAAAGAGGCCCATAAAGGGGAAGACCTCAGGTGACAGGGTCATTATGCCTTGCTCCATGCTGCAAACCAACCCCAGGCAGCCTCGGAGGACAAAGAGGGGCTCTGTGCCCTTGGCGGTAGGGGACTTTTAATCATTGCTGAGTCTAAACACCCTATCTGACTTGCACATCCTTGCCTGGGGTTCTGGGTCTCCCTCTCCCTGCCACGCCCCAACCTGCCACTTCTGTGACCACCATTGCTGCTAGCTTGACTTCAGTGTGCAACCATTTACAATTGGAATTAATGGGAACCCAAGGCTGACTGCTTTTATCTCCTCATAGGGCATTGGAGATTATGGCCACTGGGGCTTCTGTCTGTCACCTCTTGTTTCGTCCTCATTGCAGCCTGAGCCAGGCAGAGCAAGCCAGCGAGCATCTTTCCCATTTATCATCATCTGTCTTCAGGTGGAGGACACAGTCTGGAGGTGGCTGTGTGTCTCCAGCCCTGCCCTCTACTTCCTCAGGATGCCTCTCTCCCGAGAGAATGCACAAGCAGGGGCTGCTGGTGCTCACACCTGCTGTGGGTCTCTTCTCTTTCTAGAAGATCTAGTCAGACAGTAGAGCAGAGTGTCCAGCCATGGAACTGCGCCACTAGGGATGTTCAGATTCGTGTCAGTGTCAGAATGCCATTGTCCTCTGGTGAGCCCCAAATGTCCGTCTTCCCATCACAAGGTGCATCATTCATTCATTCATCTCATATGTATGTAAGAAGATGTTGCCCTGGGCCCATCATGGTCATGCTTGTTTTTTGAGGATGCGGGGCAGGGGGAATGCTGCAAGCTTCACTATTAGAAGCCTTCACCAGGCAAACTAATGCAGCCTAATGCACTCAGGCTGGCAACGCACAGAGAGGTCAGCATGTTAGGACTGCTAGTGTTAAGGCTTGAATCCGAAATGTCCCCCACCATGATGACACTGCATGGGGACACTGTGGAGCCATGTGGAAGTGGGGCCTCACTGGGGGAAGTATGCCCTTAGATCAGAATACAAAGCTCTTGGCTACTGCCCCAGCACCATGCCTGCGACACACGTCGGTTTCAGCGACGACGTTTAATGGACTAAGCCTCTGGAACTGTAAGCAACCCTCCAGTCAAATGTTTTCCCGTCCAAGAGTTGCCATGGTCATGGTGTCTCTTCATAGCAATAGAAACCCTAACTGAGACAGTAAGTAAAGGGGTGTAATTTTTAAAAAGTTTTAAAGCCAGATATGGTGATGTGCGTTTGAAATCCTAGCACTGGGGAGGAAGAGACAGGTGGAACTCTGGGGCTTACTGGGCATCCAGTCTAGCTTACTGGATAAAATTACAAGCCGAGGAGAGACCCTGTCCAAACAAAAACAAACAGCAAACCAAGCCAAACAACAGGTGGATGGCATCTGAGAAATGACAGCCTAGGCTGTCCCCAGGCCTCTGCATGCATGTGCACATGTGTGCGTGCTTGTTCCACACACCCGCACACACACCCGTGCCATCATAAACACACGCAGCAGCTTCATGCCTGGATGAGAAACACCTCAGGAAATGCGGGGCAAAGGCTAGGATGGTAGCAATGACAGGTCTCACTCAGTAGTGCCACACCTGGGGAGGGGCTGCCTGTTTTCCCAGCCATTGAAGCACCTACCCGCTGTAACGGAGGTCTTTGGGATAATGACCTTGAACTGTCTCAGATTCCAAGGTTACACAAACCATTGCTGCCTGCACTCGCTACTTAAGCAAGACCCCGCCCCCAGGGTCCTAGGTGAGTGGTCCCTCCCCAGCCCATGAATTCCCTGTGGACAACTGATCTCACAAGTACTTCCCCAAAACAGAGAGAGGCGGGGCTGTTGCCCTCAGGATCTTTCTAGATTTCTGGTTGTCTATATTGGACTAGGTTTCGGTTGTAACTGTGTCATCTCGTTATAGTGAATGAGTCTGACATCTCAGCGTGTCCTACTCTTTTCAAAGTGTAGCAGGACAAACATGAGAAGAGAGTGGATGAAAGGCAGGCTTCCAAATATGCCTGTCTTCAGACCCCGGGGAAGACAGAGCTCCCTCTCCACCCTCCCATCCTTAGCGCGGCCCCTCGTGACCTCACGTTTCTTACCGCTCTCGTTGGCTGCTGGTCACCACTGTCCCCAGCTTCAGGCTACCTTCTCTCACCTCCCCAAATGACCGTTTACAACTTAGATTCTCCATCCATTATTTCCACAATGGAGTGGCGCCTTCTCTGTCCGCAGTTTGATTTGTGGCAAATTAAGCAGGGGACACTTACATGTCATGGTTCGGAGGCCAACTGGCAGAGCCATTCTTAAAGGGAGAGGATATCAGGATAAATACGGCCACACCTTCCTGCTTGATCCCAAAGGTGCCTCTCAATTGCTCCATCTTGTTTTTATTATTTTTAATCTAAATTTTTTTTTTGAAAATTTTGTATGGGAGTACCCTTTTTACATCATTCCAACCCCCTGCCCTGTCCAGTTTTTCATGTGTCCCCTCAAATTCACGACTTCTTTAATTATCATCCTGTGTGTGTCTCTGTGTGTGTGTGCATGTGTGTGTATATACAACCTACCACATCCATTTAATGTTTGCTGTGCATATATATGTGTGTTTAGGGGTGACCATTTAGAATTGGATAATCTGAGGAGCTCACCCCTGGAAAAAAACAAATTTCCCTTCTCCATAGTCATTGATTTCCTAGACTTATTTATTCATCTGGGGTGACACCTTAGGAGAGATTCCCTCCTACACAGCCCGTCAGCTGGTGGTGTCACTGTGTAGATCTTGTTTAGGTGACCACATTATTAGGATCACATGGGGGCAGCTGCCTGTCTTACCTAGAAGACACAATCTCCCAGCAGGTGTCTGGTCCTTTGGCTCTTAGAATCTTTTGGTCCCCTCTTCTCTGATGTGCCCTGAGTTTTAGGTGCAGGGGTTCGTGGTAGACCGTGATTGGGGGTTGGGGACCCCGTGGTGAGTTGTCTCTGTGTTTCAATCAGTTACGAGATTTCTGCAGTAAGAGGAAGCTCTTAGGTGCGGGCCGAGGGTTGGGTTTATCTGTGAGAATAAAGAGAAGTGTTTAGACTTCGGTTAGCAACTTTGGGGGTTCAGGAAAGTGGTGTGGTAGATTCTCTCTAGTTCCCATGATGTTAACAAGCATTGGGGTCAAGTGGAGGGGTGAAAGGGACCCTCCCGTGAGCACTAGGGTCTAGGGACCCTCCGTGATGTCTTCTTGCCACACCCTCTTCGCTTTCCTGATTCTCCCTCTCACACACCGCCCTCCCCCATCTTTCACCTTCACACAATTTCCTCAGTGGGCTCCCCTCCCTTCCTCACCTGTCTTTCCAGGGTAGTTTTCCACCTGGATTCACTCCCTGGAGGCATCTCCTTCATCCTCTTTCTCCGCAACCATCACCCGCCTCCGCTGGCTCACATATCCTCAAGGTCTTTTCTCTGCTTTGATAAAGTAACAACTAGAAAAATCTCATTAATGAAGCCAGACAGCAGCAGTGGGAGTTAATTTCCCTGTTTCTCTGCTCCGTGAGTTGACATGATTTCAGCAGTGACCCATCATCAGAGGCAGTGTTGTCTCAACGAGTATTCTACCAGCAGACAGCAGGGGACCGGAAGAACACAAGCTGAGTTGGCCATGGTGGGGCGGGCCTGTAATCCCAGCACTTAGCAGGTGGAGGCAGGGAGGTCAGCAGTTCAAGACCATCCTCAGCTACATGAGATTCTGTCTCAGAGAGGAAAAAAGGAGTAAAGAAAGAAGGGGGGAAGGAAAGAGGGGGAGAAGAAAGGAAGGAAGGAGGGAGACCCAAGCTAAGGTTAGCATCTGTGCTCATGTAATATATGCATGTACATGTTCATGTGTGTGCATATACATTTGTACTCATGTGCAGGCCAGAGATTAGTATTGTATCTTCTTCAGTCATGCTCCACCTTAGTTTTTGAGACAGGGTCTCTCACTGTAGATGGAAGTTTCTGTCCCACCAGATCCCACCGCCATTCATTCCCAAAGAAACACACAGAGGCTTATATTAATTATAAACTGTTTGGCCTATTAGCTCAGGTTTATTATTAATTAACTCTTACAACTTAAATTAACCCATAATTCTTACATGTGTTTAGCCATGTGACTTGGTACTTTTTCTCAGTAAGGCATTCTCATCTTGCTTTCTCTGCTTCTGGCTGGTGACTACATCACGGCCTTTCTTTTTCCCAGAATTCTCCTAGTCTGGTTGTCCTGCCTATACTTCCTGCTTTGTTACTGGCAGTTAGAGTTTTATTAAACTAATATGTGTGACAAATCTTCACAGTGTACAAGAGCATGATCCCATACCATCTCACTAAACTTGGAGCTTGCCTATTTGCCTAGGCTGACTGACCAGTGAGCCTTGGGGATCCCCTTGTCTCTGCCTCCCAACCCCAATGCTACAATTGCAGTATTATGCATACCACTGTACCTGTTTTTTCTATGGGTTCTGGGGATCCAAACTCAGGTCCTCACGCTTGTGCAGAAAGCATTTTAGTAACTAAGCCAATGTTTCAGGTCCTGGGGTTAGCATTTTGGCTAAGACTATTTTTGTTTGTTTGTTTGTTTGTTTCTCTGTAGCTTTGGAGCCTGTCCTGGAGCTAGCTCTTGTAGACTAGGCTGGCCTCAACTCACAGAGATCCACCTGCCTCTGGCTCCCTAGTGCTGGGATTAAAGGCGTGCGCCACCACCGCCCAGCTTGGCTAAGATTCTTGTGAGTCCTCCCCATGCTCAGTCATGGCTAGGTTAAGCAAACAGAGGACACCAAGGACTCATGTATATTTTGGCTTGGTCATTGGTCAAAGATTATTGGTTACTATCACTAAGTCATTTGTCACTAGTAAATAGTCTAAGTGGGTCTTGAACTGAGATCTAGTGACTCCAAGGTGGGAGTGGGTGGGGAAGGAAGAAATCTAGTTGGCTAAAGAAATTAGTTTCTCAGGAATTGGTGGACTTTTTCTGTGAGAGTCCAGTCGATGGCTATTTTTGGCTTTGTGAGTTATATTGTCTCCGTCATCGCCTCTCAATTTTGTTGCAAGGCAAGTGGACAGCCACAAACAACACGTCAGTGTCTGAGCGTGGCTGTGTGCCAATCAAAGTGTATTTACAGAACCCGACAACAGGCTTCATTAGACTCAGGGGTCAAGCGTACCGACCTCTGTCCTAAATCACAGTCAGCAGAGAGCTTTGCTGTGTTCCGCCTGACCTGTGATTTCTAGATGAAGAATAACGGTGTTGATGACCAGGCCAGTAACAACAATGTGTTAGGCATTGTGCGGAGTGACTTCTAATTACAACCCCTCCCTCCCTCTCATGGCCCCATAAGGAGAATCTATGATTCCCTTTTTATGTAAGAGACCAAACCGAGATTCAGGGAAGCAAGGGCACCCAAGGTCCCCTGGCTTATCAGTGACAGAGCTGATGTTGGCCACACATCTACCGACTGGAAAGGTCCCTGTTCTTCCTCCCACATTGCACTGGATGAATCAATGCCTTATTAGGGCTCCTCACTTAGAAATAGCGAATGTTTCTTTGTCTCCTTAGGAGTCTCATGTTGGAGGTCAGGTCTCCATCTTGAGCCACACATATGTAGCCATTGGCTTGACCTCAGTGCTTTCATTGAATTATTGTTGGAGTTTGGGTATGCAATGTCCTCTACAAGTTCATATGATTGAATAGTCCATCGTCAACTGGTGGAGCTGTCTTGGAATGTAGTACAGCCTTTGAGAGGGTTGGCCTGCCTGGAGGAAGTGGGTCTCTGGGGAAGCAGGTGTTGGTATTGATAGCCCAACTATCCTGACTCTGCCTCTTGGTCCTCCTGGATGTGAGCAAGCCTCATCAGCTGACTGACAGCCCCAATGATGGGATCCAACATCAACTCCTGTGTTGCTTCTTGTAGGTGGTTTGGTCATGACAATGAGACAATTAACTAATAACCCCTCTCCCTATACAGGAAGCATCACTGTTGTCCCTTACTTGGCCTCAGTGCCACAAGGAATCCCCAGGAGCCCCCAGTCCCAATCCTTGTAAGCAGTTCCATCCTATGGACCACTGGCATGTCATCCAAGCATTACCCTTGACCCCTTATGCCCCAGCTTTCCCTTGTATCTCGACCTGGAAGTCTGCCTCCCTCCTGCGGCAGTGGCAAGACCCAGATGCGAGCAACTTAAGAAGTGTTCCTTGTGGCTCACAGTTTGAGACGACAGCTCATCGTGGTGGGGAGGTGACAGGTGTGTGAGGCGGCTGGTCACATGGTATCCGCAGTGGAGAAGTACAGAGAGACAATGCTGGTGCTCAGCCTGCTTTCCCCTTCCTCCCTTTTTATTCAGTTTGGAATCACAGCCCATGGGGTGGCGCTTCCACATCCAGGGGAGGTCTTCCCTCCATAGCTAAACCTCTGTGGAAGGACCAAAATGGGAATGTCCTGTGAGTGATCCCAAACCCAGTCAAATTGGCTGGAGTCTTTTAAAATTATGACTCTGTGTGTGTGTGTGTGCGTGTGTGTGTTTCTTTCCTACCTTGTAGAGATTAAACTCAGGTTCTTAGGTTTGATGACAAGCATCTTTGCCTGCTCAGCCAACTCCCAACTTCCTTTTATTACATTTCAGTTTGAGTATTGGGGGTTGGTACTCATGCCATGGCATTGTATGTAGCAGGCAGAGGAGAACTCTCTCCTTCTGCCATGTGGGACAGTGTTCAGTTCAGTTAGTCAGACTTGGGGCAACAAACACCTTTACCCAGCAAGCCGAGCCGTCTATCAGCCCGGCAGTGAAGTTCAGTCATCCCATCCCCTTGGTCACTGCACTTGCTGGTGCTGTGTGGCCCCACATGAAGTTGTCAAGAGACTTCCATGATGATGTTTGAAGCTTGGGAAGTGGGCTATGTTAGTCTTGGGAGAAAGCTACGTCTAAGTCTGTGAATCAACTCCACTCAGCCCCAAAGCATCGTGAAGCTGTAACCTTTGGAGACAGCACATAATTAAAATGCTTTTAGATCTGACGTACATTATATTTGGATTGGATATTAAAGCTAATAGAGTTCTTGTTCGCTGTGTGAATGGTACAGGCAGCTTTAGTCAAGACTTGCTGAACACCCTAGATAAATCAGTGGGACCTGGGCTGGCACCTAGCCTGTGGCCTCAAAAGGAAAGTTTAGTGCTTTAAGTTTTATGAGTTGCAGATGTCTTTGGACTCAAAGAATTTTCTAGTCAATTTGAATGTGGCTAAGTTGCCACTCAATCCATCTCATCCGTGAAGTGGAAGTTTGAAACTTCTGTTTCGTTTATGATTTTCCCAAATTGGCTCTCTGGCTCTTGACTGTCCGAGCTCAGACCTCACCATCCCAACCTGAAATGCAACCGTGGGATTAAATGGAATCCTGAATTGAAACCACACATACAGTTGGTGCTCAATAAATGCTGGCTGTTCATATTAACATGTGCTTGGTTCTTTTTCTCCATGGAAATATGGTTAGGGATTAGGGATGCTTCATCACTGTGGGGGCTTAAGAGACTTCCATGGACTCTAGAAAGGCATGGTGCTTAAAATGATTGCCACATTTGCCTCAGAAGGGGACACACTGATAGATGAGGAGCAAGGATTAAGATTTATAGGAACTGACTTCAGAAGTCCGCTCAGCTGTGGGAGTCTGAACAAGCTGGCTGTGCTTTGGAAACTGTAGACACAGATTCCCAGAGGTTTGCTTTGTTCCCAGGATGGGGGTGCTCTCTAGGAAGGATGTGGGTCTCCCTGGCAGAAGTAGGTAAATAGGTCATAGCACAGCCCCCATTTCTTTCTATGGCCTGGTCAGCCACAAGGGAAGGCAGCTTTCTCTGCCATGTACTCTGCCATGATAGACTGAGACCCTCGGAAACCGGGAGGTGGAACAAAATCTTTCCTCCCTGTGTTTTTGTATCCTGTACTCTGCCACAGCCATGTAGAAGGGGCAGCTATGAGCTGGGGGAGGCCTGCTGTCATCTGCGTCGTCACATACGGTGATTAAGACGCTCCTCACTGGCCTCACTGAGGTGGGGTCTCGGTCCCATCCAGTGCTCACCCACATGGCTATTCTCTGGCCAGCTTGCTCTGAGACTGTCTTGTTCGCACCTCAGTGAGCTGGAATTCCAGGCGGGATCTGCTCCCTGTGGCCACCAGGAGTGTTTCTAGTGTCAGGCACAGCCTGCTACTTACTATTCTAGCGCTGGAACCCGAGTTCCCATTGCCTTAAAATCCCAAAGTCTGAACTCTTTTGTTCAGCTGTTTGCTTTCCGTTTTCCCAAGAGACTCTTAAGCGTCAAAAACTTGGCTGCTCTGCTCGCTGTTCGTTGTAGCCCTGATTCTTGAAGTCACACCTGGCACAAGACAGGAGCTGTGTGAGCTTTGTACCATTCTGTAACAAACCAGCACAAATCCAGCAGGTTTGCAAACCATGTGTGGGTATTAACCTTCTAGCTCAGAAAGTCAGAAGTCTGAAATGGGTCTCACGGGGTCAGAACCAAGGTTCGGTTTCTAACCTGGAGAGAAGGGTCCATAGGAAGGATTCGATCCTTCCCTTCCAGCTTCTGAACACTGATCTGAAAAGGCGTTGGCATTTATCCTGTCTTCTGTTCCTCCCAGACAGAGGTCGGAGGCATTGACAGGTGAAGCATTAATCTTCCCACTGGTAAAATGGGCTGTTGTTTGTTGAGCCCTGACTGTGTGACTCAGTTTGATCTTTATTTGCCCTTGGACAAATGGGGTGACTTCTTGGTGTCTTGCTGATGAAAATGGGGGAACGAACGATAGATTGCCAACATCTGTACTCACGTGGCTGTCTCACGTGGCACCAGTGAGAAAGTGCATAGGGCGTGTAGACCCAGTGAGGATGCGTGAGGACCTTGGATTATGATGGTATTGGGCATTCAGGGACCTTCACCAAAAAGATCTGATTGTTTCCTCCCTTTAATCCTCCTCTCCCTGCCTCTCCCCTGCTCTTCTCTCCTCTACCCTGCCCTCCCCTCCCCTTATCTTCTTGCTCCTTTGCTACCAGTGAAGCACCCAGGACCTCCCACTCACCAAGCAAAGCCCCATGACTGAGTCTCGTACCCACTCCATCCTTTTATTTTCATTTATTGAGACAGGGTTTGCCTAAGTCACCAAGGCTGGCCTTGAGCTCACTCCTTAGCCCAGGCTGGCCCTAAGCTCACTCCTTAGCCCAGGCTGGACTTGAGTTCATTCTACAGCCCCAGCTGACCTTGAGCTCACTCCTTAGCCCAGGCTGGACTTGAGTTCATTCTACAGCCCCAGCTGGCCTTGAGCTCACTCCTTAGCCCAGGCTGGCCTTCAGTTCACTCCTTAGCCCAGGCTGGCCTTAAACTCACTTCTTAGCCCAGGCTGGCCTTGAGCTCACTCCTTAGCCCAGGCTGGCCTTCAGTTCACTCCTTAGCTCAGGCTGGCCTTCAGTTCACTCCTTAGCTCAGGCTGGCCTTGAGTTCATTCTACAGCCCCAGCTGGCCTTAAACTCACTCCTTAGCCCAGGCTGGCCTTGAGCTCACTCATTAACCCAGGCTGGCCTTGAGTTCATTCCACAGCCCTGGCTGGCCTTAAACTCACTCCTTAGCCCAGACTGGTCTTGTGCTCACTCCCTAGCTCAGGCTGGCCTTGAGTTCATTCCACAGCCCTGGCTGGCCTTGAGCCACTCCTTAGCTCAGGCTGGCCTTAAACCCACTCCTTAGCCCAGGCTGGCCATGAGCTCACCTTCCCTGGTAGCTAGTGGGTGCCGCCACACCCAGCTCATTATTTTTCTCATTTCTAATTTTCTTCTTCTTTCTCTCTTTATTCCCCTCTCCCTCAGCTTCCTCACTCACCTTCCAGTACCTCTCATGTCTCCCCCCACACGCCTGATTTCAGATTCTCCAGCTCAGAGCCTGAGGTTTTATAACAAACTTATCAATCATGCAGGCCAGACATGGCAGTGCCTGCCTGTAATCCCAGCACCCGGGAGGTGGAAGTAGGTGGATTATGCATTCAAGATCAACAAGTTTGAAGCCAGCCTGGGCTACCTGAGACCATCTCAAAAACCCAACCAAGTCAAGCCAAACCAAACATTTATAAAAATCAGGCCATGAGGCCCTTCTGTTGGACTCTTAGACTTCCAAGGTGGCCTCAAAGGCTGTGGCTCCTAGGTGGTACCCCTCATTTCATTTGGGGGGTTTTTCTGAAAGAGTTTCTACACCCTGATCTAGGAACAAGGGCAGCCTTCCTCCCAGCTCTGTCTCTTTCCAAGTGCTGGCAATGAAAATATCTCGAAAGAGGCAGCGATTTTTCTTCCCCTGAGATGAAGGCAGCCATGCTGTGCAAGACTCTGCCTTGTTATCAGAAAATTAGAGTGGGAAAGAGCCTTCCATGCAGCTACGGAGACATCTTAATAGACACTTTGGTTGTTACGCAGAAGTTTCTAGATGGATTTAATTGCCGTAAATGTTATTTGCCTTCTCTGTTATGATAAGGCCTCGAGTCTCTGGTATCTTCCCCCTCTTCCCTTTCAACAGTTTCCCTTTGCTCTGAGGCTGAGGCTCGCGTTGGTAAGTTTAATGAAACCCAAACAAAGGAAGCAGAGGGAGACTCTTGGAGTTTGAGTCTCACGCCCACAGAAGAAGCCGAGCCTGGGGAGCAATGGCTTCAGACTAATGAGGCTTTGCAGTTTAATGCAGTTGACAGGATGTACCCCTCAAGCCGAGCCTGGGACATGAAAGCCAGCCCTGGAGCGTAATTGCATCTGCCCTGAGCAAAGGGGCCAGATAGGGACTAAATACGACACAGAGCTAATGAGAGATGCTCATAGCCCGAGATGACCCAGCCTGGGGCCATCATCTGAGATTACTTAATTTTTAGGGGATGGGCATTTATAAAAACTTCCAGATCAGGAGCCTCAACCTTGATGCAACTGATTCTTGGGATGCTTTAACTTGTTGAGGGTATGGGGAGAACTCTCACCTATGTATAAAAGGATGCTAAACAGAGCCTCTGGCTTCACCCCACTAGCTGCCAGTAACAAACTCCCAAACACAGTGTGACACCCCAGAATGTCTTCAGAAATCTCCAAATACCCCCAAAGGTTTGCCTAGGAGCTGAGGATATGAATTGCGCTTGCACAGCCGACACCCACAGAGCCATTCCCAGTCCCTTTAGGGAGTCACATTTACATTTGCTCCTGCTAGTTCCTGACTGTGTGACCTTGACCTGGTCAGTGCACCGTCCTGAGCTCTCTTGCCTTCCTTTGTGCAAAGGGCATAGCTATGGAACTGGATGCAAGGAGGCAGAGCGTCTTATCATTAAGTACGCAGAGGATCTCGGCACATACTAACTGTTTCTGTTGTAAGAATCTTGGCTTCACCAAACATATGTTGAGAGCCATAGACACTATGCTCTGATGTGAGTGCAAAGGTGAAGATTTGATTATTGCTTTTGTGGAGAAGGTAAATCCACACAAGATGTGTAAGGGCTGCATCCTTCCTTGCTTGTGACAGACATTACTAATCAATCTCAAGACTTGTTAGCGGTACCTCCTTCCTCAGGTATGGCAGACATTAGCAATCAGTCTCGCTACTCTTGCTGTCAGTCCTTCTCAACTCAGCTCTAGTTAGGCATTATTAATGGCTCATGAGTGGACTCTCCTTCAGTACTTCCTGTTTTGTAGATCGCTCATAGGAGGTTGACCTTCCTTTCCTGACCAGCCTTTCAGAGTTAATGGGTAATGTCTTTTTTCCCATGTCAGTCTGAAAGAGGGGTTGACATAGAGAATATTTTTAAAGAGCATTATCTTCCTTTTTTTCTTCCTCAGAAACTGGACAAGGTAGTAAAACGGGCTTTGTTAAACATTCTGCAGGCTGTGGGGCTTATGGCTCTATCAGGCCACCTCTTCAGTTTTCTTCAGCATTTGGGGCTTGGAAAATCATCAGCTCTTAAAAAGAAAGAAAGGAAGGAAGGAAGGAAGGAAGGAAAGAAAGAAATAAAGAAAGAAAGAAAGAAAGGTTCACAGTTTTGCAAGGGTGGCACAGAGATTTCTGAAAACAGCTTTTAGGTCACCATGACCATCACCAGACAGAAGAGAGAGCCCACTGGGGTTAAATGCTCCCCGATGTGTTCTGACATGCCCAGCTCTCTCAATGAGAGAGACACTCCATGACAATGCCTGTGAAAAATGAGGCACCCATCTGCAACCCTGAAGCCCCCAGCAGGTTCCATCCATCTGGCTGAGACGTGGGCACTGGTGTGGGCTTGGCTGATTGCCTTTCTCCCGGACTGTCCAAGGCAGCACTAGCTCATGCCGCAGCTGTTGGTTTATGTCTGCTGCCTGCAAGGTCTCACAGGAGGCTGCGGGGGGCAGGGGGGCAGGCAATAGGGGTGGGATGGGGCTTATGCTCCAGGTCTCAGAGGACCTAGACCTTGGTCATTTGTGACTATATGGTTTGCTCATATTCAATATAAAGTGTGAAAAGAAAATAAAGAAAGGAAAGAAAGGACAGGAGCAGGCACTCAGTCTGAAGTCTCACCATCCATCCATCCATCCATCTACCCATCCATCCACCCATCCACCCATCCACCCATCCATCCACCCATCCACCCATCCATCCACCCATCCATCCATCCACCCATCCATCCATCCATCCA
>LOEQ01000274.1:818653-828906 GCA_001685075.1 Bramus lutescens
AAGCGTGATAGCCTGTACCCTCAAAATGTGAGCCATGGCAAACCCTTCTCCCCTTAAGTTGCTCCTGTCAGGCACTTTGTCACAACAGTGAGATTAGTCACCATTGCAACTGTTAAGAAGAAAAAGGTAAACAAGATAATTGCTCTCTGGAGTTCTTGCGCCTCCCTCACCTGGCCCATTATGAGTACTAATTAACAGACACTAACACCATTACCAGCTTGACAAATAAGCGTTGGGATATCCCTCCACCCAGGAAGCCAGAAACTTCTCCTTCATGCCCAACCCGTCTCCCCCTCCACAGCTCTCCTCTTAAGTGCCCACTTCCTCCGGAATTATCATCAGCTGTCTTGTTGGGAGTCTGAATAGATTAATGAGCTAATAGGAAATCAAGGCTCCGAAAGCAATTTCCAGTTATCTAAATCGAGGCGTTCTCATCTAATCGGTTCAGGAGTGTGGAAGGGAGCTGCGTGCAGAGTGGTCCAATGTCCACACTCTCCCTGCATTGTTTCACAAGTGTGGATGCAGCTGCCAGGGCTTGTTCTCCCACGCGCGCAGGGATGGATGCTGATGGGTTTCCCAGCTTTAGGCTCAGCGTTGTCTGTGATCCTGTGAGCGCTGACATCTCATTTATGGGAAGCCTCTCTAGCCTCTCCAGCCTCTCCTCCCGGCCCCCTTTCTAGAAGCCACTGTGTAGCTCAGACCAGCTAAGAACTCAGCTATGTAGCCCAGGCTGGCCTCAAACTTGTGATCATCCTCCTGCCTCAGGCTCCCCGGTGCTAGGATTATATATATGCACCACCACACCTGACTCTGTCCACTTTCTTATAGGCAGATAGTAATTTACACAAGAGTGTTTTGAGTGACTTTTGTGGTAGAAAAAGAGAATTGAAGCTGAGATGCATTTTTCTTTCTGCCTGACCTCCGGCAGTGTGATAAAGATAGAAACATCTGGGCCAGCTGGAGAAATGGCTTGGTAGTTAAGCGTCTTTACTGCTCTTTTAGAGGATTGGAGTTCAGGTCTCAACATCCACATCAGGCTGTTCACAACTGCCTATAACTCCAGCTCCAGTCGGGTCTGATGCTCTCTTGTGGCCTCTGAGGGACCTGAAGTCGTGCACACACATGCGCAGACACACACACACGCACACGCACATGCACGCATACACAGATGCACATACAGACACTCAAGTAATTTTTTATAAAGAATGAGACATTATCGCAAGCCATCAGTAGAGACGTCACATTTAAACAAACCCTGCTCATCCTCTCTTCCACACCATGCTTTAACTCTAGTTAGGTCAATACAAAAGGTTCGCACAAGGTGCCAGGTAGGGGAGGCATCATTGCCACTGGTTTAGAGAAACAGGTTTGCATAATGGATTGCCCACTCCCTACCAACAAAGGGATTGCAGCCTGCACGATCCGGCTTCAGCATGCCAGCTGCCAGACATTTGCCCAGCACAACCATGAACCCATTATTATACCTTCACTCCGTGGGATAAGTGATAAGATTCCCAGCTTGAGGTTTTTAAGGATGAATTATGGGATTTTTTTCACTCCATAATTGCAGAGTGATGATAGCTGCTATTGCCCTGTTTATCCTGGGACTTTCCCTGTTTTAGCCAAAGTCTGAAATGCTTGAACAAACTCCTTGGTCAGCCCTAAGTTAGACACCTTGTCACAGAGGCAGGTTGGTACTAGCCAAGGCATTAACATGTTCCAGTTGAGGCCACTGCCGGCTTCCGTAGGTGTGAAACTCCTGGTCAGTCCGGCAAGTGCCCTGCCTTTCTTGGGGCCTTTGAATGCCCACGCTGAGTCTCTTGGCTGCCTGNGCCTGTGGCTGCACAGGCTGACGCTGCATTCTTTCTGCATTGGCACCCACTCATTTGCACTTGGATGGGGCTCCTGGCCCTTTCCGGTTTTGCTGTATTACGGGATCCGTTCATTGCACTTCCAATTTCCTCCTTGCCCTGCACAATCTCCTTACCTGTGTTCTTATATCTTGGTTTACAAAATGACTGTAGCCACAGGTGATAGGAAAATTCAGAGTGAAGGCAGCCAGGTTGATGCAGGAGCTCACTGATCCACCCTTACCAGACTGGAGACCCTTGGGTGCAGCCTCTGCAGCTGCTGTGGAGTTCCTAAAGGCCTGGGGGGCTGCCCAGCAGGCAGGATGCTGGCAGGATATAATTATGAGCATGCATTCTGGAGATTACCCGCCTGAAGCCCGAACTCACTTTTCCACGAATAGAGAAACTTCACTTCTTGCAAAAAACCATCCTGGGAATGAATCATCTCTTATGTGTAATAGTTTTTATTATTATAGGGGAAAAGTTGAACCCTATTATAGTTATTTGTAAGAAAGAGATTCACATAGTTCTAGAAACTGAGGTGGGAACTTGGTATGGTCATGGTAATAAGAATGCTACTGATGATAGTGTCAATGATTATGCTCATGGTGATGGTGATGGTGAAGATGATAATGGTGGTGATGATGGTGAAGGTGATGGTGACGGTGAAGATGATAATGGTGATGATGATGGTGAAGGTTATGGTGATGATAATGGTGGTGATGATGGTGATGGTGAAGGTGGTGGTGATGGTGAAGATGATGATGGTTGTGATGATAGTGAAGGTGATGGTGATGGTGAAGATGATAATGGTGATTGTGGTGATGGTGAAGGTGGTGGTGAAGATGATAATGGTGGTGGTGAAGGTGATGGTGAAGATGATAATGGTGGTGGTGATGGTGAAGGTGATGGTGATGGTGAAGATGATAATGGTGGTGGTGATGGTGAAGGTTATGGTGATGCACTTCTACTATTACCACCACCACTACCACTTCCACTACCACTACGTGAAGATGGTGATGGTGAAGATGATAATGGTTGTGGTGATGGTTGTGGTGATGGTGAAGATGATAATGGTGGTGATGATGGTGAAGGTTATGGTGATGGTGATGGTGAAGATGATAATGGTGGTGGTGATGGTGAAGGTGATGGTGATGATGAAGATGATAATGGTGGTGATGATGGTGATGGTGAAGGTGATGGTGTTGGTGAAGATGATAATGGTTATCATGGTGGCGAGGATGCTGACGGTGACGAGGATATTAGGCGCTGAAGCCTCATCACATTGTAGGCATTTTGCTAAACCCTTTTGGAAGCATGGTTCCATTTCATCCATGTCACAAACTTGGAAGGCAGATGGGATTATTATCACCCCCATGTTACAGATGAAGAAACTGAGGCCACAGAAGTCTCTCATGGTGGACATATCTGTCACTCAAATACAGATCCCCTTAATTCAACTTAATCATTTCGTGGGGGCCAAGGGCTGGTCCCACAGTGAGATGACAGCAGCAGTTGCTGCCTCTTGCTCCCTTTCCCTCTGAACTATGCAGGGCAGAGTGTGAGAAGCTGGGCTCAGCCTTAACTCTGCACCTCTGCCTCTCTGGCCTGCCACATTCTCCCCTTGAGCTGTCCTTCCTGGAAACAGAAAATGCCTGATGAGCCTTTGGGTTGTGAGGGGTACCTCTGGTGCAAGGGAACCAGAGAGTGTCTGGGCAACTTTGTTGTCTTTTTGGAAACTGGCTTGACAATGTCAGGGTCAAAAGTTAAACTCAGGTGAGGTCGAGGAGTTGAAGTACTGAGAGTCTGAGGAAAGGGAGGTGGGCAGGCCCTCTGAAGCCACACAGGGAGCCTAGATCGGATTCTGCAGGTATCGGGGAGCCTTTGGACAGTTCAGAGGACTGTGATGCATACAGACAGAAATCTGGGAAGCCTCAAGTCAGGGAGCCTGCTGATGTCAAGTGGGAGTCGATCCAAGAAGCAGCTACACTCCGAATAGCTGACCTCCACTCCAGAAGCATCCAGGAAGACATGTTTCCTTTCTATGTCCCCCTCCTCCACTGGCATCTTTTTCAAGAAATCTACCTGGAAACATGATTGAATATGCAGAAAGGGAAAGATAAGCAGTTTAGTCCCACTTCATTTGGGTGGAACCCAGCCTTCCTAGGCCGAAAACACGGGAGAAACAGCTCCTGTTTCTGGGCTCTCCCTCCTTGCCCTGAGGCACAGACATGAAGAACCAGTGCTATCACAGAGAAGTGGTTGATGGAGTTGACAGGCTTGCCAGACACTGAGATGGCAGCTCCCAGAAAGGAGGGCAACGGGACCCCAACTGAGCTCTGCCCCATGCGGCCATGGTACCCCACCTACACAGCATTGTCCAGCTAGACATTCCCCCAGTCAGATCACCCCATCACTCTCTTTGGAAGAGCAGTGAGTGTGTCAATCTATCAGTTAACCACGGGCTGCAAAGTGGGCTTCCAGGTCCCCCAGGGATGTCTGTTGGGATCCAGGACTTATCTCAGCAGTAGAGGATCTTATCTGGGAGAATTCCCAGGTGGGATTTGGAACTTCTAATTCTTTATAATGTTCCCTTCCAACGGAAAATACTGTCATGAGACTATACTGAACAAACCTGGGTTCAAATCCTGACCCCATCATTTCCTGATTATGCTAACTAGGTCCAGTTTGAAGCTCAGAGTCTTCCGCTGTAAGGGGAGGAGAGTTGTGTCTCCTGCCTGGCAGGTCTCAGAATGAAGGAGAGGAGTAAGGTGCGGAGGACAGATACTTGACACAGAGTAGGTCTTCAAAGGGGCAGTCACTCCTGTTTTCTAAGGGAGCAACCATAATTATTGCTACTTGACTGGGAGACTTTCCTGGTTGGAAAGACGGGCTGGCCAGACTACAGAGAGTCCTAACAGGAGTAGGAGGGACAGGGGCTTTCCTTGGCCAAGGGTTGACCCAGTGCTGTCTCTATGAATGCTGTTAATGAACCCCAGCCATCCAGAGCCCCCACCTGTGCAATGCCGCTGGCGATGGCAGTCTTCACTCCATGGCTAACCTTACTGTGCCCACCTTACTGGCATGACCAAGCTTAACTCTTAAATGATCCACTTGCCCTGGTATCTGGGTTTGTCCTTAGCTGCAGAAATGGGATTTCAAATAAGACAACAGGATACTTGGTGAGCCTCATTGTCTGGGGAGGGGTATATGTCAATGCATGCAAACCCCACCAACTGTTTGAAAATTGCCTCTTAGAAGTGATAGCAACTGAATTTGGAGCTTGTTTTGTGGGCCCTGCAATAGAAAGAACCCCGTTCCTCCCAGAGGCTCCTGTTGACATTGACTCGACCAATACACATATGTCCTGAGAACCTACTGTGTACCAGGCTTGTGTGCTAGTCACGCCACCGAACATAAGGTAACCGAGACACGGCTTTCTGCTCAGATCACTAAAAGCCGGGCAGGAAGATGAACAGGTGGAGGGACAAGCAGGTTAGTAGTATATCCTGTAATCAGAGTATGGCTTCCTAATTGGCGGGGAGTCAGAAAGATCTAGACAGGAGCAACAGGGATGTTTAGGGTGCTTAGAGAGCTATACCCAAGAAACAGATGCTTGGTTAAGCGGGAGCTTTGGGTACCAACTCTGGTCTCCAGCAGGACAGGGATGCTGGGAGCAGAGGTAAGCAAATTCTTTGAGATTTGATGGGTCTCAGCACAAGACTGGCTTTTATCCTGAGAGCAAGAACAATACAGGGTAGGGCTTATAGACACAGGGAATGCTGGGGAAGCTGTAGGTACCTTCAGTGAAAGAGGCTTTGGTACCTTTGCTGTCTCTCATTGTCTTCCCACCTCGGCCTATTTCCTGTAGCCTAGGTCACTTCTTTAAGTGTTCCAGGCTTCTTGCAAAGTCACCAAACCAAACCACCAGTTATTTCCCAATGGGATAATGGCCCTGAATGCCCCAGCCAGAGCCTGTCTGTCTCTTTCTGGCTCCCCAGGACCTCTCATATGAGCCAGTGTTTCTAGAAAGGCCTTGGTAGGTTCTTAACACAGGAGACAGACCAACAGTCTCTCTGACTGCTCAACACCCCAGCAGGGACCAGCTTGTCAGTCTGATATTGTCTAGAGGAAGACTCCGCATAAACAATGGTGGGGGGCATGGGTCTATGACTCAGACCTGAGTACCCAGGGACAGAATAACTAATGACACCCTAGGGCTCTTCTCTCCATGAGAGATTAAGGGAGGGGAAGGGCAGACTCACGACCCTTTAGGGGTGTGCATTCCCTTTCCTTCCCTAACCCCCAAAAGAGTAGAATCTCACAACCCAAAGAAAGGCCCACTGGCACCGTGCACTTCCAGAAATGATGCATGATGGGAGAGTGGTAGGTGGGTCACAGAGGCAGTGACAATGGCTGTGGTCTGGGGTCAGGGCTGAACCCAGGGTCTCCCGCTGTGCTCTGTGTGGGAAGTTCCAGGGGAAGCAGAGCCAGGCAAGAGTGACTGTGGTCCTACTCCATGGCCAGCCTTTGCTCTTGTAAACTAGCCAGTTACGTATATGGTCTTGAATCAGGGAGACCCGTGTTTTAATAACTGATCTACCCTCTGTGAGATTCTGTGCCAGGCATTTACTCCTGAGGCCTCGGTTTCCTTGTCTGTAACATGGGGATAGTGCCAGGGGACCCTTTAAACAATATATAAAATACAGGATGAGTTAGAAACCCTGATGCGATCATGTCACAGCATGCTTAGCATGCATGAAAAATAGACATGTTTAAATAATAATAGTGCAGGTTAGGAACAATGACTTTGGTGGTCAGGAGTCTTCATAAAGAACAGAGTTTGACTTAGGAAGAATAGAGTAGATGGGAGGCATTAAAAGGGAAGGATGACTGGCAGATTCACAAACCACCACCCTCCAAGCAATGAGACACTCGGGGGCCATGAGGGCTTAATTTAACTGTCACCTTGATTGGATTCAGAGTCGCCCTGGAACCACCTTGGGATGTGTTCTCCGTGGATGTTTCCAGAAGGTTTAACTGTGGTGGGGAGACCCACTCTGAATGGGCTGGGGTAAGCAAGCTGAGTCCCAGCATCCATCTCTCTCTGCTTCCTGACCATGGGTCCCATGTGACAGCCCTCTCAGGCTTATACCTCCATGTCATCCCCCTCAGAACTGAGCCAGCATTAACACCCTCTTCTCGAGTTGCCGTGTCGGGTATTTCGTCCCTAAAGGAGAAGGGGTGACTAGCACAGGGACAGATCACGGTGCACAAGGTGGTGTTCTGGGTGTTTTACTTGGTCCCCTCAGTTTCTAAGCAGTAGCAATGATGGGTGCCCCCCATTTTACAGAGTGAGAAACTGAGGCTCAGCCAGGGTCACAGAGCCTGTGATCAGCAAAGGCCTGCGCTCAGTTCTTATGTGCTGTTGTCTCCTGACTTCCATCCCGGGAGACAGGAATGTGGGTCAAACTACTCTTCTCGAGACAGACCTAGGGTGCCATAGGATTCCTACTGGTCTTCTCAAGCTAATACAGTTTCCACTTCTCTGACTCAGCTCTTTCTCTGCCGAGACCCTCAGACTCTCTGGCCTCGGGGGAGGGTCTGTGTTGTAGTGTTGGATCAAGCCCCAAGCTAAACTGGAAATAGTGTGCGCTGGGTACTAGGGAGCTACAGCAAACGAGCGGATGAAGTCCTGTGTTTGAGGGGAGAGATGGCTCACGTGGGAAGAAATAAGCGGTGCGGGCATGGAGCAGCATCATAAACTAAGATGGGAATGAAATGCAGAACAACAGGGACTCCCCACTCACGTAGGTACCACAAGGGGGTAACACCGCAGCTAATCTCTCCGAGCTCCACTTGAACCAGACTGGAGACCCTTGGGTGCAGCCTCTGCAGCTGCTGTGGAGTTCCTAAANAAAAAAAAAAACCCAAAACCATCTTGGGAATTAATCGTCCTTCGTGTGCGTTTTTCACTATTATAAGAAAATTGTTGGGTCTGATTATTCTGATATGTGAGGGATGGGCATAATTATCTGGAGGCTGAAGTGGGATTTGGATATGATGATATATGATGGTAGGGTGGTGGGGGGTGGTGGATGCTGGTGGAGATGGCAGGGGTCATGAGTGTTGGTGGGCATGATGATGCTGCTGGTGATGATGTTAGTGATGGTAATGATGATGATGATGGTGATGATGATGGTGATGGTGATGATGGTGATGATGATGGTGATGATGATGATGATGGTGATGATGTTAGTGATGATGCTGCTGGTGATGATGTTAGTGATGGTGATGGTGATGATGGCAATGGTGGTAATGGTGGTGATGCTGGTGATATCACAAACTGAAAGTCACCATATTGCAGGTATCATTTAATCCTTGCAAAGTAGTGGAGTTCAGAATGTATCCCAGGCTGACATCAAATTTGCAAAGATCCCAGCATTTTGAATGCTGGACTTACAGGTGTATGCCACCATGCCTGACCTTATTACTGTCTTTTGGGCTAAAGTGTATTGTGTTCTTTGGGCAATGTAAGGGGCAACTTAAGGGCAGAAAGATTTATTTGGACTCTCAGTTTCTGGGTTTCACACATATGGCAAGGAAGATATGGTGGTGACAGCCTATAGAGTGGCATGTTCATGTGACAAGAAGCAGGAAAAAGAAGAACACTCTGAACTCAAAGTGGGCATGACCTTCCCAGCCCACCCCTTGGTGACATAATTAGCCAGGCCTTGCCTCTTCAAACTAGCACTTCTAGCTGGGAGCCAAATGTTTAAAACATGAGCCTCTAGGGGACTCCTCAGACTCAAACCACAGTGGTAAGTTCATTTAAAGATGAAAACTCCCCTTTACTGTGAATGGAAAAACAATATCCTTTGCCAGTCACATAAAGCGACCTAAAGATCATATTAGATAGAAGGAGATGGCAGTGAGGTCCCTGCCCTAGTGTCTGCTGTCCGCCTGCATCTCGACTGGGTGAGCATCTGAAGACACCCTCCCTCCAGTGTGGTCAGATGGAAAAGGAGAGCTCAGCTTCCTGATTGTTTGGAGCCACCCAGGTACCACCCAGGTAGGGTTGTCCTCTGTGTGCACAGGGCCCCAGGTCTAAAGTCTCCATATCAGAGATGAAGGCAGGACCTCTCTCAGATCCGGGAGAGATGGTGCAAACGATGGGAAAAGCTGTCCTGCAAAGTGGACCCATGGTTCCCCTGCATCACACACATCTGGGTCCCTTCAGGGCTTATTCTAGCCCAGCCTCAGAGATGCCAGTTCTGCAGGGAATCCCAGAGAAGTTTCCAGAAAGCACGGATGTTGTTGGGTGGGAAAGCCATGTCGAGAACCGTGGAACTGGGCTCTTGCTCTGACCTGTGCCTAGGTGTGCTAACACCCTATGGAGAGCACGTCAGAGCTTTAGAGGGAAGAAACATACTCTAACCTCTGTATGGTGGGTGGGACGTTCTATTCAATCTTACGATGCTGTGATCCCGAGAGCAGTCTCCTGGCAAAGATATTAACTGTTGGAAGCTTGACTTGGGTGCACAAAATGCCAGATGAATCCAGAGAGGGTCTGTATGGAGCTTATACAGTATCTCACATGGGATGTCCATTCTTCTGTACCAATTGATGTCACTGCAGTGACTTGGGGGAAGGGCGGTATCATCCTTGGGCAGTCAGGCAATGTGGTGGGAAAGCAAGGCTGACTGACTCCTTAGATTTGTCTGGAAGAAATTCACTTGTGTCTAACACTCTTGAAAGCCTGCTAATGATTGCATCCTAAAGGTAAGCCTTGGTTTGATGTCTCCCAAGCGCTGCAGGCTTTAGGATAGATGAGAGACTGCCTATGGTACAGTGGCTTAGGGGTTTATCCAGAGCATGTCAGTTTCATATCAAGACAGTAAAAGCTATTTCTTACAGCTGTAAGATTCCAGTGAGATAGTGTATGGAAAACGTTTCCCATAGTGGCTATTGAGTGAGTCTTTGAGCACTTGGTATGATGTGCTGTTGATGCTGATGCTGATGAAAGCACGTTTCAACACATGAAGTTACCATGGATATTGTTAGAAACAATTACTGCTTACTCTTGGACCACCCGGGGTGGAACTGGAAGAGTCACATTGGAAGCCTCTCTCCAGAGTTAACCGTCTGGGTTGTCGAGGATCAGCTTTTTTATTTGCTGCCTCTACTCATCTCACACTTTGCTGCCCTCGGTGCCTGGAGCTGTCCAGACCACTGGGGCATCTCATTTGTCCATCTACTTATTCCTTCGCCCACTCGTTCATCCATCTTCCATCATCTGTCCTTCCAGCCCTCCCTCCATCTGCCCACCTACCATTTATACAGCCATTTATCTGTATGTGTATTCATCCACCCCATCTATTAGTTCATCACCTGTCCACCCAT
>LOEQ01000274.1:846718-860589 GCA_001685075.1 Bramus lutescens
TAAGGGATCTGTCTCTGCTAAGGGATCTTTCTCTGCTGAGGGATCTGTCTCTGCTGTTAAGGGATCTGTCTCTGCTAAGGGATCTTTCTCTACTGAGGGATCTGTCTCTGCTCTTAAGGGATCTGTCTCTGCTGAGGAATCTGTTTCTGCTAAGGGATCTTTCTCTGCTGAGGGATCTGCCTCTGCTGTTAAGAGATCTGTCTCTGCTGAGGGATCTGTGTCTGCTAAGGAATCTGTTAGTGTTGTTGGGAGTTGCTGCGTTTATTACCACTTTATTACAGTGCAAAGAAAATAATTAGATGCAAAGTTTGATGCTGAAAATTTGCCTAAAGGATCTGTAAAGGCAAAGATGATTTTGGATTAAAGCTTCCTGGTGGTGGTGGTGGTGTGTATGTGAGTGTGTATGTCACTCTGCCTCTGAGAGGGCGTGGCCTGATTTCAGGGAGTGTGAGATGTCAAATGGTTGGGACCCACACCTTCCTACTCCCTTATAATCAGGGTGTCTGCTGCAGCGTGGACACTCTGGGGGTGGACAGAGAGCGACTCTGCCCTGACAATGGGAATGGGGCTGGGTACCTGACAAGATGGCACTTGGGCGGTACTCACGCGGTGTTCTCTGTCTTTTGCAAGCTTCGCACTACTACAAATATAAGCAGCAGTTCATCTTCCCAGGTGAGTGTCCTGGGAACCGGCCCTCTGAGGAGCAGGGATTTCTGGGGCTGGTGGAGAGAGGTCAATAGCAGAGAGGAGACTAGTGGGGTCTCCACACTCCAGGATAACATCTGGACATAGAAGAGGAGAAGGTAAGGGTGGGAGATCCCAAGGGCACCAAGGGACCCAAGGATATACCCAGCACGGTGGAAGCCCAGAGGGTCAGCTAGTCAAAGGGACCTGAGCTGGACTGAGGTGTGAACTGAGTAGTGTCCTTGATCCAAAGCGGTGTGAGGAGTGAGGAGGATTCAGGGATGGGCAGTGGATGTCTGTCTAGTCACCTTGGCAGTGAGGATGTGTATGCAGCATCTCTAGAAGGCTGGTCCATCTCAGTGGGTGAGACAGCGGAAAGGAAACTGGCCAACACTGGAATCCATAACACGGGCTAGGGTTGCTCGCTGCTCTGTCTCTTGGGTGGGTGAGAGTCATGGGTTCCAAGTTTGATCTCTTTGTATCTGCTCTCTGCCTCTCAGATGTGGTGCCTGTACTGGAGACGCCCACCCGGGCGCCTCAAGTCATCCTGCATCCTGTCACCTCCAATACAATGTAAGTGACTTCCTCCCTTGCCCCAAACTTCAGTACCTTCAGCCTTCTTGGTTCCTCAAACCAGAAGGAGATGAGTCAGGCACAGAAAGACATGGGACATGACTCAGTAGAGAGAAGAGGGCTGGCACCCCAAGCTGAGAGAGCAGTGATAAGAGGCAACATTAGCCCCCACAAGCCAGCTCTTCCTGTGGCTCTGGCCCTCCATGGCAGCTGCAGTTTGTGGGGGCCACACCATTACCTCACAGCATCCTCCTCATGATTCCAGACAGCTGTCCCAGGCAATAGACTTTAGCTTATACCATGGTCTCCCTTTTTAAAAAAGTATCCTTTAAGCTGAGCCTGGTGGCACCTGCCTGTCATTCAAGATGCTTGGGAGGTCAAAGCAAAAGAATTACAAGTTGAAAGCCAACATGAACAGCTTAATAAGGCCCGGCATCAAAATCTAAACATCCAAAAAAGGTTCTAGATTCAATCTCTGATCCTGGGGGCGGAGAGTGGAGTGGGGAGACAGGGTGACAGAAAGAAAAAAAATAAAAGGGAAATATACAGTTTTCACCTGTATATATTTCACAAAATATACAGTTTGTTGGGATCAACAAACTCTAGCCTGTCAAACAAAGCCCATCTGTCACTTGTTTTTACAAGTAAAGTTTTATTGAAACACGGCCATGCTCGTGTATTGACAGGGCCTTGACTGACTACCTTCTCAGTACAGCAGGAGGGTGGGGAGGCTGTAAGGAAGCATATGGCTCCCCAAAGTAAAAAAATTGACTCTCTGGCCCCTTGCAGAAAGCGCCTGCTAGCCTCTGCTGTTTATACCACCTTGAAATGAGCAGTAGCTAATTTGGGAGAATTTAGGATATTCTGTGAAAAAGGAAGGGAAACTTGCCCCTTGGAATTTCATGCTGCTAGAATGTTCTAGCAGCTTTCTCGTCCCCTTCATGTATTTATGATTCAGGACAAAGGCAGTTACAATCCTTACCGTCCTGTTTCATCTTTAGCGCAGTGACACTGATTTCCCGTGAGATTCTGAGCTCTTCATAGGCAGTGTCTTCCTGGCTATAGAATGCCATACTGATGCGGAATTCAGATCTCCCTGCGGTAAACAAGGTAGCCACAAATGTCTTGGTGCGCACATCCTCTCAATGACCTGTTGCTTAGACAAGCAGGAAGTCACCCTCCTTCCCTTTTGTGCCTGTGCCCAGAGTCGGGCATGCTGGGATATGTCGCGGTTCACAGTTCTCATTCCGCCTGCTTGCTTTTCCTTCTCGCCTCCCTAATGGCTCCATCCCACTTGACCTGCATCAGGACTCTGTGAAGCGCCTACATGGTTGGTGTGTCTCTAAAATCAAAGGAGCGGTGTCTCGTCAGCGGGCACTTTGCTGACCTAGATCTCTGGGTCAGTTCTCTGCTGCTCACAACCCGCTGCCTGCTTTGTACAAGATGAACTCCAAGTTATTAGCGATAGTCGGAGTTGCCGTGGCGGCGCAGGGAGCTGCTTATGATCTGTTGAAACGTGCGAGGAGTAATGGACAGGATGGCTGCAGTGGGAAGCCTTGAATAGCCCTGGCAGCTGGAATCCCACCTTCAAACAGAAAGGAGTGGGCTGCCCTAGGGTGGTTAGGAGAGGAGAGGGACTCCTGTGTTGTCCTGTTTTCTTCACCATCCCCACAGGCTCATCCCACTTCCTAAGGCTACACCATAAATAAGGTAGCCGGCAGTGACGCTCAGTCTGCAGGGCCCTCAGCTCCCTGAGGGTTGGGATAGGGAGACTCCTCCCACAATAGGGTGGGGAGGGGAGTGGCTGAAGTCCCATCAGAGAAATATAAAGAGGACACGGTTTTCCTGGCAATGGCTTTGTGCTAGGTCTTCTGAGTTTTGTGTGCAGTCTGTGGCCAAGCGGCTCTCTTCCCACTGCTCTCCCTAGGCATACATCCTTAAGTGTCAAAATCATCTCCAAACACCCCTGTAAACACTTAGTGTACCCCACATCCCCATGACAGAACTACGCATTTGATAGTGTCCTCCCACTGTTACCATTACACAGCCAGTTAGAGCATCCCTACTGCCCTCCTAGTATGGCCACGCAGCTCGAGACCGGCCCTTGCACACATCCCATCATCACTTGCATTGCCCGCACAGACCCATTTCTCCCAGCACCCACACTTAGAATACAGCTGCAGCATTTGAGCTCTGCACACGTGACACACACTCACGCCCGTGTCTTCCCACCCAGCAATGCTCTTGGTTTCCTTCCACGTATGTTGGTTCCATGAGATTGGCCAACTCCAACACCATTGTCTGTGGCTCCTCTGTTGCTGGGAAGAGACACCATGGCCAAGGCAACTCCTATCAAAGAAAGTGTTTAATAGGGGCTTCCTTACAGTTTCAGAGGGTTAACTGGTCATCGTCAGGGTGGAAAGAATGGCAGCAGGCATGGCAGCAGGCAGGATGCTGGGAAAGTAGTTGGGAACTACGTTCTGATCCACAGGCAGGGTGGGGGAGACAGAGGAGACTGGGCTCAGTATGGGTCTTTGAACTCTCAAAGCCCATCCTCAGGAGCACACTTCCTCCAACAAGGCCATACCTCCTAATCCTTTCAAATGGGACCACAATCTAGCAATTATTTGAGCCCATGGGGGTCACTTCTATTTAGACCATGATAACCATGAACCTCCAGATGCACCCAGTGTGTGGGTCTCCTTCTGGGAATCCCCTCAACACTCCATTTATTCACTTCACTGGTGGCTGCTGGCCCTTGTTGCTTTCAGCCCCGCCCCCACGCACACACACGCATGCACCTATCTACGGTAAGCTCTTGCAGTCGTACAAAGACTTCCCTTCATGCCAGGAGCCATGCTGCTGCCGACTCTAGAGCCTCCTTTTAAAGACATGCCTGGTGCAGAATTCTAGATGAATAGGTGGATGAGTTAAAAATGAGTAAACGAACAGACAAATGCATTGATATTGAATACCCTTGTAAGGATGGCTCAGCAGCTAAGAGCACTTACCAACCACCTGCAGGGGACCTGAGTTCAGTCCCCAGCACCAGCATCGGGTAGTGTGGGTAGTGTGCTAGCCTTATGTCTGTTGCTGTAATGAACACCGTGATTAAAATCACCTTGTAGAAGGAAGAGTTCCCGTCAGCTTACAGCTCTCAGGTCACATGCTGTCCCTGAGGGAGTCAGGACAGGAACTTGAGGCAGGGACCTGGAGGCCAGCCGTGGAGGGGTGCTGCTTGCTGCCTTGCTCCCCATGGCTTGCTCTGTTTCCTCTCTTACACCACTCTGAACCATCTGCCTAGGGGAGGCACCACCCACAGTGGACTGGGCTCTCCCATATCAATCATCAGTCATGAAAATGTCCCACAGACTTGCCAGCAGGCTGATCTGATGGAAGTGTTTCTCAGTTGAGGCTCCTCTTCCCAGATAACTAGCCTGGGTCAAGTTTTAGAAACGCAATAACCGTCACGGGTGGCTCATAACCCCGTGTGACTTCAGCCTCCAGAGCATCAGCTACCCTCTGGCTTTGGTAGGTAACACAAGCATGCTCTCTCTCTCTCTCTCTCTCTCTCAGACATCATTAAAAATAAAACTAAATCTTCTTTTTAAAAACCCTTATAGGAGACTCTGAGCCTGAAGTTTAGAAGTGTGGTTTATTCTTTCTGGGTGTACATTAGACCCCAGAGGAGTTGCTCACCTGGGATGTTTTTGCCCCCCTGAAAAGAAGCTGCTGTACTACTTGAAGCTGAAGCTATAAAGGAAAGCAAGTCCTGAGTAAACCGGGAGGATTTCTTTTAAAATAACGGTCTTGCGAGCTCTTCTTTCTGTACTCCCGGCTGTGCATTGTTTCAGACCGAAGCGTTGGAATGACACCTGAGTTGAAGGTTTCATGAAAAAGGCTTTCCACTTCAGACTCTTGAGCATGGCTCACCTTAAATCCAGAGTTGTAAGGGTCATGGGTTTTTTTTTTTCCTCTGATTTACAGCTTGGAAGGAAATCCGTTACTTCAGATTGAAGTGGAACCAACCTCAGAGGTGAGAATTGGAGACCGGAGAGGTGGCTTTGGCTCGAGGTTGGCAAAACTGCCTGGTGTCGTCGATGGGGTAGGGAGGTGGGGCCCCGTGGCTGTTTAATGGATGTTCTCACTCTAGACAGTTAAGAAGCTGCAGCTCCTCCAGGCGCTGTGCCTAATGGGCCGTTCGCCTGTGTTCATCCTGGCAGAGACAGTTGGATAGAAATTGGCCTGTGATTTGCATTTTTAGGTAAAAAAGAAATTAGCTCAGGACTGGGGAAACTGGAAGGGGATGTGCCTGCCCCACTGCCTTTGAGATAACACACACTAGCTACACTAACTGGTGGGAATCCCAAGGATGCTGGGTTGGCAGAGCAGTGAGGAGATTCTGGGCTTCCTTCCATCTGTGCTAAGGGAGTAAGAAACGTCCCGAGGAACAGCCATTGGATCTGCTGTCTCAGCCCTACTGTGTGCCCTGAGCTAAAAAGGCCAGCAGCAGGACTCTGGGAAAGAGGGCCACATCCCGTAACAAGACGGGAGCAGTCTCCTAGAACTGAGCCTGAGAGCTGACATTCCATCTCGATTCTCCTCAGTGCCGTGGACAGCCAGCTCACAAACACAGGGTTCAGTGAAGTGGTCCCTTTCTGGGGTCATCTTACCAAGGACTCTAGGGCTTCCCATGGGGTCTGGCACCTGCTCTTCCCCCATGTAATAAAAGAGTCCAGTAGGTGAGACACCCCCGAGCTTAGATCTCCCCAACCCCTGTGCATTCTCCCTTGATTGATCACCACTGACCTCATGCGTCATGTAGTTAAAACGTAGGTCTCACTGCAGGACTGCTGATGTTTTAAGTCAGTAGGATCTAGGTGGATGGGGCCCTAGAATCTGCATTTTCTCCAGCATCCCAACACATGTTCCATGTAGGAGGTGGCAGACCTTCAAAACTCATTATCTATTAAAAACTTTCTGCCACTGCCTGGAGAAAATTCTTCTCTTGCTTCCACTTTAAAGGGAGATAAGGAAAGCTCAGAGAGGTGAACCAATTTCCCCAGGGTCACACAGGCCAGAGGCCATCTCACTGGGTCTGAGTGTTCAGCACATGGTCTCAGCCATCTGCTCTGGGCTCTCCCAGCCTCCTGGTCTTAAAAGGGCTGAGTCTGCCAATCTCCGAATCGATTCTGAATTTCCTGGAGGAGGCTGACAGGCAGCCCATGGTGATGGTTGTCCCATGTCACCTGAAGAGGCACACAGCACATGCATCTTTTAGCCTGCTGTTCCTCTCGTACACATACTGTCAAGCAAGTCAAAACCAGCATATGGTAGAACAGGAATGACATTGGATAGCAGGGATCAACCTGAATCCAAGCTGTCCCTCTGCTTGGCTGTGATCCAGAGTGAGGAAGTGAAGACCTCCCAGGGTGACCAGTTTGCCCAGGATTGACAGGTGTCCTCAGACATGTCATTTTTCAATGTGAAAACTGATACTTTTCAATGTAAAGAAGTCCATTCAGACTAGAACAGCTGGTCCCATTGGTATTTCTCCTCTCTCAGCACGAGGCAGTGGGACCACCTTGACTCCACTTTAAGTCCCTTGTGGTTTGACTCAAATTCAAAGATAGCCGGGAAACAGCTTTGTCTACATACAGAAATATGGAGCGTGTCCCGACCTCCACAGCACGCTGGTACCCAGCAGGCCCCTAGGGAGGGTAGAGCTGGGGTGGCCATAGCTTTGACCTCGCTCCTCTCTGGCCGCAGAATGAAGAGGGCCACGATGAGGCAGAGGAGTCTGACGATGATTTTGAGGAGATGAACCTGTCCCTCCTCTCAGCCCGGAGCTTCCCACGCAAGGCCAGCCAGACCAGCATCTTCCTTCAGGAGTGGGACATCCCCTTTGAGCAGCTAGAGATTGGCGAGCTCATCGGGAAGGGTCGCTTCGGGCAAGTGTACCACGGACGCTGGCACGGTGAGGTGGCCATCCGGTTGATTGACATCGAGAGGGACAATGAGGACCAGCTCAAGGCCTTCAAGCGGGAAGTGATGGCCTACAGGCAGACGAGGCACGAGAATGTGGTGCTCTTCATGGGAGCCTGCATGAGCCCACCCCACTTGGCTATCATCACCAGGTCAGTCCCGTCGGCTCTCACTGGGGCTTCTCGGGGACTTTATCGGTGTCTGGAAAGATGTTCGGCACTGGGAACCAGAAAAGCCACTTCTGTCTCTACTCTGCATAGGCGGCTCTCCGACTCTTGTCTCTCTTTACATAATATGAGTGTCTTGCTCTACACATAGGTCAGCCAGCGTGTGTCGCAGGCCCGGTGAGGTGTGTGGCTCAGCTTCGCAGGCTGCAGTTTCTGACTTAGCAAGATGGTTCTGCCACCGTCACACAAAAACAAACATCCATGTGTGGATGGATTTGCATGGCGGCTCCGCGATAAGACTTGTAGAAACCCAAGTGGCAGGCCAGATCTGCCCCATAGTTTGGTCTGAGATGCTAGAGACCATGACTGTGGCTCTCGATGGTTCTCAGAATGTTTGTGGAGCCATCGCCACTGCTGTTCTGAGTGTCCAAGCTTTAAAATCTCACCATGAGCTAGTGGCCTAGTGTGAAAGGTGTTGGAGAAGGGCGGCAGGCTCAGCAGAGGTGGTGCGTGTTCAGCCTGTGTTCTAGGCCTTGGCAGCAGGAGAATTATCAGATCATCGTCGATTATGCAAACGGTGGGGGTGACTGGGACTCCTGTATCAAGTGACGAGTGCCTCTGAAGCTTGGGGATAGTGGTAGAGGCCTCTGCCTCTCCTTAAACCAGTGCAAAAGCAGGGGCTCTTGTGTCTACCCAAGACAGAAGTGGTTCTCAAACCATCATTTTGGGGAGCAGGCGACAAACTCTTGATAGAGTAAAGGACCCACTCTGTAGCTCAGTGCCTTCCCTCCGTGCTGGGGATAGTTCTGGATTGAGTCCTGGTCTGTGGTCTGACTCATCTGGCAGCAATGAAGGACCTGGTCGGGGGGAACCCCTATCTTTACCTGTCTGCTAGTCGGTAGGTACCTGGGCAGCCGGGGCATCTCAGTTCTGCTTCGCATGACTTCCGGGACTTTCCCACGTGGCCTCTGTTTCCCAAGTACAGCGAGGGGTCAAAGGTTAAATGCACAGGCGTTTTGCATGCCTCCACTGGGTGATATCATTGGCTGGAGCATCTCCTGCGGTCAACTGGATTCAAGTTAGGGAGAAAGACTTGGTCTCTAAATGGCAGCCTCTGCAGGGAGAGGACCGTAGATGGCTGTTTTTATAGCCCTCTTCAGTGACCCCTCTTCAGCGACCCCTCTTCTTCAGCTGCCCCTCTGCACTCTGAGCTTCTCTCTCATCGGAAAGCAGCTTCTCCTCCCAGAAGTTAGGAGCCCCTCCCTTGAGATCTATCTACAAGTCTGGTGACCCATGGATCTCAGGGACCCATTCCTCCTGCCCTCCCCTCCCTGTCCCGAAGAGTGGCTCATAGCACATGTACAGACCACATTAGCAGTTCTGGAAAATGAATGGCCATTATGAAGATGTCCTGCTCATCCTTGAAGCCCAGCTGCTCTGCAGCCTTCTGTTCTGTGACAGAACTCTGGGCCCCCCGCCCTGCGTGGCATAACAACCCATAGATTTCACAAAGCACCCAGCCCTTTTTGGGCACCACGATTAAAAATACAAAAATGCCTGGTGGCTTTGGGACATATAATTGGTCTCTGAAGTGTCTGGTATTTTGTGTGAGGTTACCAGGTGAGCCCTGAAGAAGTAGTGTCTATTCCCCGAGTATTTCGTTGTTACATGTTTATCATGGGGAGAGTCAGTCTGTCCCCCACTTAGCTTCATCTACCTTGCTGCCCTTTAAGAGTACCTATCTGAACGTTCTATTCGCACCCAGATATCTGAGTAATTCGATTAATCATTTGCATCTGCATGATTGATTGTTGGAAGCTAGCCAACTGACTAGAACAATTTGGGGGGACTTGGTTTTATTTTTATAGGGAGCATACGACCAGATAATTGCCTGGCATAATCTAGAGAAATCCACAATAGTGTGTTCTAGCCAATTACTTAGTAATTATCATCAGAGCTAACAAGTATTTCAGAGCTTGGTTTCCTTGTAAAGCCATATGCTTGGATCTCGGGAATTGGATGTTAACTAACGAGCTATCTAGTCACTATAGCCGCAAACAATTCAAATCTGGACGGCTAGATTATTTCATGATTGGGTCATTATGAAATTACCGCCAAGCCATCGGCAGCCTGCACAATTGTTCATGCTGAAAACTCCAAATGGCATCCAAGGGCCAATATTGAAAGGTTTGATTGACAGTGCTCTCATCCTTCAGCCCAGCTGCAGGGTTCCCGAGCCTCAGTTTCTACATCTGTGAGATGAGTGGGCCGAAGCAGGTGTTTATCCTAACTCTGACAGAATACTTGAGCTCTCTGGAAATGGGTAATTTGTGATGCAGCAGCCAACAGCCTCCGATCAGCGGCTTCCCCGAGTGGTCTGTCTGGGCCTCACAGCCCCGCAGAGGAAGCAAAGCCGCTCAGGTGCAGACCCCTGTACGCCCGTGTGTTCTGTTCCTAACAAGTCACCCTGACTCTGTGGCATCAGGCAGCACACCCTTGCCCCCTACAGTTATGAAGGCTTGGGTGACTCCCACGGGACTGACATGGCAGCGTGGTCTGGAAGACCGGATCCAGCTTTTTGCCTTTTCTACCATGACTTCTAGCTTCTTCCGCCATCTTAAGGCCAGCAACCACAGGGCATCTGGTTTCCATGGTCAACTGCTTTGGTCAGACCTCTTTTGGCTTCCCATGTGATGGGACAATTCCGCTTAGGGCCCACGCAGATCACCTAGTGCTACCTGTAAAGTCCCCTTTTGCCATCTCCAGGCATACTGGGGGCCATTCTTATACAAAGTAACATTGAGCTAAGATTGAGGAGGCAGTCAACACCAGAAAGGCAGGAGGGCGTAGCCCAGGTGGGAGTCCAGCAGGTGCAAAGGTCTTGAGGCAGGAAGTAGGGATTGATGAAGGAGGGAGAGAGCTAGGAAGAGTGTTACAGTGGCAGTGTTCTCTGCTCTGGGAACTCCTACAGGCCTGAGCACTGTCTCTTCTTGCTCTCAGCCTGCTGATTCAGTGTGTCTAAACTCACCGTTGTGGAGCCTTGGTGGTCAGAGAGGAAAGAGCAGCTCAGGTGCCATCTGATTGGATTCTGATTTGACACAAGATGGGAAAATGACCCAGGGGTCCTTTGCATCCAGGTCAGTGGGACACCTTGCAGGCATGGTGATAAGAGGGAACAGGAAGTGGGGTGCTGTTGGAAAACGGGAAATCACTGATGGAAAGGCTCAGCATGCGTGCCCTTGCGAGGAAGTTTTGAAATGTCTCATCTGGCACATGCCATCGGTCCCATCCCCAGCTTCCGGAGTCCTGACATGGCTTCTCAGTCAGTCCTGTGAGGATGACTTGGGACCAGGTAGCAATGAAATCCCAAGGGCCTCATTTGCTGCATTTTAAAATCCAATACACAGCAGGGCCTCATCCACAGATTATTTATGTCCAACCCCAAATCTTCTCTGTTTCTCAGGCTTTCAAATCCAGTCATGCCACACTGCCAAGTCTGACAGACAGGCAAACAGGGCCACGGCCTCCCGCAGCCTCTTGTGGGGATAGTTCTCTTGTGCTTGGATGAGATTTCATCTTGATTTTTTCCCCCCTGTAACTTGGGGGCTTGTGTCTTTTGAGTTTGTTTTCTTTCTTCAGACCAGTTTGATTGTCCTAAATATAACATGCAAGAATTGGGGGCCTGAGCCATGAAGATTTTACTCCTACCGCCACCACACACACCATCCAGTGGCATTGGCTTCCTTTAGTGCTTAGGAAGGCTGAATTGCTTTCCTTTTATGAATCTCAGATGAAAGGATTTTTTTTTTTGTCTGCGGCTGCCTTTAATTGTGTGCTGCTCAGGACTTTTGTGAAGGAAGTCGCTATAAATGTCCGTCGTCATTAGCACCATTAGAGCAGCATCCTCTTGTGTGTGTTTGCGTGTGCCTGGCTGTAAACAGTCACGTGACCAGCTGAGGCCTCTTCCTGGCTGAGGATCTTGCTTCTTTCTGGTCACTGCTCCCTTACATCTACAAGATGCTGGATTCGTGTGTGTGGCAGCTGTCATCACTTCTGAAATCTTCCTGTCTTCCTGTTTAGGATATAACTCGTTGGTTGTTGAAAAGACAGACCGGACGAAGAACAACGCCACACGTAATACAGCCAGGCAGAGTTAACCACATGTGGGATGTGTGTTTATGGGGTTGGGGCTCTTTGTCAAAATAGCTAGGAAATCATACTTTTATATTGGCCAGGGTCATGATAGCTGCTCAAACAAGTAAGACTTAAAACAGAAAATGCTCAGGGGTGGGGTGGAGAGAGGGGCTTCCTACATAGTGGGAATACCTGAGTGTGAGCTGCCGAATCCGTGTTAAATTCCCAGATGTGCAGGTAATCCAAGCACTGGGGAGGCAGAGGTGGGAGGATCCCCAGGGCCCACTGGTCAAGCAGTCTGAACTAAGTTATAGTAAGCTCCAGGCCGGTGAAAGACCCTGTCTCAAAGGATGCAGATGGCCTTCCTGGGGACAATTCCTAAAGTTGATTTCTGGCTCACACACACACACACACACACACACACACACACACACACACGTGTGCATGCATGCACACATGCATGCACAAAACCCACAACAAACAGAAAAATGAAGTGCCTCAATGTGAGTTTCCTTCTAACAGAGCTTCTAAGAGTACCAAGACTACCACCTGGGAGTTTGAGATATAAAAATGATCCAGGTGGCTTTTTTCTACCTGTGGATGGGTGACACGTACCCTTCCGCTTCTGGTCCATCATATACTCTAGGGGTCAGAGGTCTCTTTATTTAACTGAGGGGAAAGAAAACAATCACAAAGGGTCACATTGGGGGTTTCCATAGCCCTCCCTCCCTCCATGCATGTGCCATTGGCTCATACTGAACCCCTTAGCTATATCCAGTGGCAAGAGAGGCTCAGAGACAGCTGTGCGCCCGGGGGAAACACAGGGGAAATGGGTCTGATGGATGACTGGTTCATCACTAGGGCTGAGCCTTTGAAGGTTAGCCCCACCTGCCTCCCATATAGCTCTCCATGATTCCTGGACTATTGTTACATGGCTAGTCCTCCAGTCCAGCGTAAGCACTGCTTCCTTTCTAGAAAGTTCTGCTGGCAAGTGCCCTGGCTGACAATGAGTGTACTCGGGTGCACTTTTCTTTGATTGGTTTCCTTTTTCTATCCCTCTTCTTGTAGTTTCCTCATTTATAAAATGACTGTGGTATTTGTATCTCTTGGAAGATAGGGATGATAATCAGAAATCCCTGAGCCAATCAGATGGCTCCGTGGGTAAAGGTGCCTGCCACCAAGCTTGACAAACTAAGCTTGTTCCCTGCAACCCATGTGGTAGAAGAACCAAGTCCTGCAAGTTGTCCTTTGAGCTCCACGTATGCATCACCCCAGCTCTTGAGGAGGTTGAAGCTGGAGAACTATGAGCTCAAAGCCTGCTTGGCCTCAGAGCAAGGTCAAGGCCAACGTAGACAACTTAATAAAATTAAAAATACAAAATAGACAAAGAAAAGAGTGGGGCCAAGGATGTAACATTCACAAGGTTCAATTCCTAGAACCAACCACGAGAGAGAGAGAGAGAGAGAGAGAGAGAGAGGTAAGTAGGTAAGAAAGGAATGAAGGAAGGAGGGAAGGTAGGAAGGAAAGAGGAAAAGATATTCCATGCAAAAAGGCAATAGTGACTTAGCGACTTCTGCAGCCAGGGCTGTGCCGTCACTTTGGATGAGCTATTTTTGTTTCTTTATTAAACAAGGTGAGGGAGGAAGGCTCCATGTTAGGTCCTCGTTTCATTTGGTTTCAGTCCATCACAGAGGGCAGGGTGTGCCCTATGTACAGTCAGGAGCTGAGCTGCAAGACTGCTCCCTCAATGGTAGGAATCAGAAAGGAAGTGGGGTGGGGCCAACCTTTACAGGCCCACCCCTAATGGTCTACTTCCTCCAGCCAGGCCCCCACCTCTCAAAGATTCCATGGCCTTCCTTTGAGATGGCAGCCCAAGCCAGGAGCTGAGTGAGTCTTTGGACCATGAGCATGTGGGGACATTTCAGATTCAAAACACACAGGTGTACCTTGATGATGTAATCATGATAGGGAATCACAGAGATAACAGCACCTGGGAGAAGTAGGGGTTCTTGGTAACACAAACATCAAGTGCTTGGTGCTTATTGAATGACATGTGATGGTGGTCAGGGTCTGAGGACTCATCTTTCCGTCCAACCTCTGCCCCTCGCTTGTCCCTTGGCTGGTTGGCTTCTCACCTCTCAGGTCTGGGCCATCCAGAGGGAGGTGTGGAGTGATGGGCTGTCTCCAGCTGAGCGGGGAGCTTAGAACTAGAAATAACCTTGCGTGAGTCATCTGAGTGGATGTGGCGATTGAAGCCGTGGGCCTCAGTAGCTGAGGTCATCCAGGGAGCCAAGAAAGGTCACCTGAGGACAGACGCTAAAGCACCTG
>LOEQ01000274.1:860629-871935 GCA_001685075.1 Bramus lutescens
CGGGCTGATGGATGGCTCGTCCTGTAGAGGGTCCGGGAGTCAGCCATCTGGGGAGTGGGAGCACCCAGAAGAGAAGGAAGTAACCAGAAGTCATGGCCACTGTGCATTCCCAGGTTGCCTTCGACTCTGTCCTTATTCGGACATGTGTCACCGTGGATCTAGTTTTATTACTTCATTTTGCTCACCTTTTGACCTTCCCCTGCATCCTCTCCTCCACCCTAGAACACAGCCATGAGAGGGCCAGAGTCTCAGTTGTTTGGTTTGTGTCTGAATTCTCAGCACCCAATGTGTCCATCAGGTCCTTTGCATGTACTTATCAGATTAATGAATAACAATTTAAAAAACAAAACAAAACAAAACATATCCCTAGCCTGTGCCTCTGGGCAAGCGTGGCCTGAGGGGGGACGACTATTTGATTTACCAGTGTAGAAAATAGAGTATGGACTGGGGTGGGGGGTTGGGTTGAAGGGTGGAGGAGACTTAATGGTGACAGAAAGAGATACTAACACTGTGATAGTAATTTCTCACTGACGGCAATGCAGAACCGGCCAGCTGACTTGAGGATGTGTGCCCCAAACATACATTATATGCAGATTTCTGTGCTGAAGCTGGGCCTGGTGAGAAGGATGGCCGTGTTCTCCTGGGGTCAGAGATGGAATTCACTGGATGGCCGTGTTCTCCTGGGGTCAGAGATGGAGTTCACTGGATGGCCGTGTTCTCCTGGGYTCAGAGAWGTAATTKATTCACTGATGGCCGTGTTCTCCTGGGGTCAGAGATGGAGTTCACTGGATGGCCGTGTTCTCCTGGGGTCAGAGATGTAATTCATTCACTGATGGCCGTGTTCTCCTGGGGTCAGAGATGGAGTTCACTGGATGGCCATGTTCTCCTGGGGTCAGAGATGGAGTTCATTGGATGGCCCGTGTACTCCTGAGATCAGAAATAGAATTCACTGGATGGCTGTGTTCTCATGGGGTCATAGATGGAATTCACTGGCTGAGTCTTCAGTGTGGTTATAATCTGTACCATGGGGTCCCAGAGTTGGCCTGTTATTCAACCGAGTAACTGCCACGTGGGTAGGAAAGCAGTGTCATTGGGCAGTCAGAGGACCTGAGTTTGATCCCAGCACCCACATAAATGCCACGTGTGGACATGGCACCCGCCTGTGGTCCCAGTGCTGTTGAGGCAGACAGGAGGAGTCTAGGCAGTCTGGGAGAGCCAGGTTCAGCATGGCTGGTCAGTGAGCTCCAAGTTCAGTGAGAGACCCTGCCTTTAAAAAAAAAAACCAAACTGGAGAGCAATTAAAGAAAGACACATGACCTATGGCTTCACGCATGCATGTGCATGTGTACACACAGTAGTGGTATTCCTAACAGAAGGACCTGCATGGGCAAAGGCCCCAGAGAGTCTGGGAGTCCTGGACTGGAATTGATGGGCAACAGGGAGAAGCTGAAGAAATTGGCAACCCATCAGCTAAGGCCTTTGAGTCTCTCTTTAAAGATGAAAGGGAAGCCATCTGAGGATATAACCTGAGAGGTGATGCGGTCTAGCTGACTTATTAGAGAGCCCACTTGGAGGCATCCGTCATCTCAGGAGCCTTCCCAGTAGGATATGTGATGTATTCTTCTCCTTCTGTCATGGTGTGGATGGTCCCTCTTGGTCCTAATCAGAAATTAGCAGGCATGCTTGCAGGTTTAGATCCCCTGGCTTCTGAAAACCAGTTGGCCTGCCTTGTTTGGGGGGAAAGCAGCAGAGAGCTGGCATCTTCTGGAATCACAAGTGTTTTCAACAGCTTTCCCTATTTCCCAGAGTTAAAAATAGGCTGATGTCTTCCCATGTTTTGAAGGCAAGCGTGGGCACCAGCAGGTCCTCCGTGTGTGTTCCAGAGAGATCAGGGATGGTTGCCTTTGCGTAGCTGACAGGCAGTGGTTAAACAGCGGTAGGGGAGTTTGCGGTAGGGAGGGCTTCGTGGAGAGAGGCAAAACTGGAATTAACACTCTCCGAGGCTCCCGCCCTTCATCTGTTTGCTTGTCTGTAAATGGGGGTGGGAGTGGGCTGAATGGTACCTACTTTAGAGGACTTTCCAAATGACTCAAGAGACAGAGGACACAGCAGCCAGTCTCTGCATGAAGGTTGATCATATGGCAGGGAATTGACTTTTAATTATAATTTTGCTCAAGGGCATCAGGCAAGCCCGGAACCTGAGAACCGGAACCCGTCTGATTGGAACCAAAGCCCTAATCAGAATGTGTTTTCTCTGCTTTCAGAGCTTGTGGGCTCCCAGATTTGATTTCTTCCCAACCCAGTTCCTATCGCCTGGTCACTGCTCAATTTTCTGCTTTGGTCCCATCTGATTGTGTTTAAGATAATTAAGCCCATATATCAGATAATAAATAGATATTGACTGTTTGTCATGGCAAGTATGAGGATGGATTGACCACTGTGATCCTGCTCCTCTGGATCAATGGGAGCCATGGGGATAGATAAATCCTGATCATGACTGACAAGAGGAAAATCAATAATCATATTAATATATGCACCAAGACCATTGATCATCCAGCTGAAAGTGGGACCTAGGTTAGATAGGGAAGCCAGAGATGGAGGGAAGACAGACAGACAGACCAACTGGCTGGGTATTTTCAGATATGAAATAGGCACTCGGTGATTATGAGTGTATATAGAAAGGCAAGGAGGGTGCCCTTCAAAGAGAAACAGCTTGATATTCATGCTCTCCCTTCTTTGCGTTGAAATCCTTTCTGCCCATGGGCAGCGTGGTTCTTCTTAGTGCTTGGCCCTGTGGTGTTATGGGAAGACCGGAGAGAAGATAGAACAGTATGGATTATCTGGAACGCCATGCCCCGAAGGTGCTAGTGACCCTCAATGACAAAGAGATTGTTGGATCCCATCAGGCTGCAGAATGGGGTCAAGAGAATTGGAGTGGAGTTACTGAGTGTGTGTCCCTCTGAGACTGGAAGGGGACCGCGTTAAGCTGTCCTCTAAGCTTCTATCCATAAATGGCTTTGGGGTAGTGACATAAAACTTGGAGCTACCTGTATCAGGATATTAGAGGGCTGGGCCTGGATTTCACGTGTGGATGTGAGGCAGAAGCCTCGGACAGTGGCTCTCAACCTTCCTAATCTCGAGATCCTTACACAGTTGTGGTGACCCCCAAGCATAAAATTACTTTTTGTTATTACTTCATAACAGTAATTTTGATACTGTTATGAATCATAATGTATATCTGTGTTATCACTGATCATAGGTGACCCCTGTGAAAAGGTAAGGCAACCCCCAAAGGGGTCATAATCCACAGGTTGAGAACCACTGCCCAGGAGGCTTCTGAAAGCTGACTGCTTCCTCTGTATCTTTCCCCACCCAAAAGTCCTGGTCTAGCCGGTCAGTGATCAGACCTGGGATTATACATTGGTGAGTGTGTGAACTGAGACAGTCTCAGCATCCTCCTGCCTCACCCTCCTCAGTGCTAAGGTGTCAGGTGTGGAGATCAGGGACAACTTACTGGTTAGTCCTCTCCTTCCATCATGTGACTCCCAGAGATCAAACGTGTCTTCTCAGGCATGGCAGCAGGCCATTACCCACCAAACCATTGCTTTAGCCTCCAAGAGCCTTCTTTCAGCAGCACTCAAGGATGCTCTCACAGGATGAAGGTACCGCAGGGTGGAAACTCTCCTTAGAGACGCAGTAGCCTGATGAAAAGACCTAGGCACAGGCACAGGAGATTTTGAAAGGTACATGATCATGGGACTCCAGAGGGCTGGAAAAAGCAGGGATGGGGTTACCCTGGAGCCTGGAACAGTCAGCCCCCCAGCAGGGAAACAGTTTCTAGTTCCAGGGCCTGGGATAGGAAGGACAGATGAGGCACAATTGAAAAAGTGTCTTTTAGGTCACCGTCGGGCTTAGCTTCAGGTTAGCCATTGGTGCCACTGTATTGTACCAACTTCCTGTCCCCCTGTGACCTCAGGCGCAAGCTGTCCATTTCCAGGAGGGGTCATAGGTCATACAGGGGTGGAGCGCTTCCCCCTCCCCACCAGGCGGACAGTGAGGCTGTCTCAGTGTATGGATGAGGAGGGCTGTCAGGGGGCATAGGGCACAGCTGGGAGGCCATTCCGAGCAGCAGTTCCTGGCGGGCAATAGCTCCGGTTTGTTGGGATACAGCGAAGGGTCACTGAAAGAATGACAGCATGGCGTCCTCTCTGGGGACCGGGCAATAACAACATTAGAACCGATCTTTGATGTTCCACTATCATTTTCCTTTCCGAATAAGGGAGGGAGTTGATAGCTTGGCTCAGTCCTTTGAGACAGGAAGCAGGGCTTGGTTGGAAAATTGATTAACAAGACTGTTGGTTGTGTGGCCACTAGACATTGGGCATTGTACTGAGGACTGTGTGCCGGTATGGTATCTTGTTTCACTGGCCTCAGGAGCGGGAGGGGCTCACCAGAGGACTTATGATAGGGAGGACTAAGGCAGAGGATGACCTGGATTGATCTGAGTCCAGAGCCTGAGCCTTGACTCCTAGGCTGTCCCGTGTCCCGTGTCATCTCAAGGATACAAAGTTTTGTTTGTCTATCCTTTGGGAGAGGCTACTCTCCCGGTCCTCCAAGGCAGGCTTGTCACCCATGTCGCCAGCCTCCTCTAAACTTGCAGGAATTTACCACCATAGAGAGGATTGAGATGTATAACAAGCTCTTAGCCATCCAAGCTGAGCCTCCATGTGTCCTCCAGCGGCTGGCCTTGGGGTCGCCAGGAAACAACTGGTGATCATCCAGTCACTTCATGTAGAGAAATGTTTGTGGGTAGTTGTCTTTCATTCTGATAGTTACTCAGGTTTCCCCCTTCAGCTTCCCTGTCTGTACAAGGGGAGATAATAGTCCCACCCTCAGAGACTGGGGTGAGGATGGAATGGACCCTAATCGGTACCCCAGTGCCCAGAACTGACCACACACAAGGCCAGCTTCAGCAACCATTCACTCGAGCCCCTTCCATTAATGCTGCCTTGGAGCTCGTGGAGTGGCAGACATACACAGCCCTCATCCAGTGCTGTCCCACAGTGAATGCTGGAGACACAGATGGATGCATTGAGTGAGTTTCCTAGCGTGAGTCATGTGCTGTGTGACCTTGGATATGTCACTTGGCCTCTCGGAGCCTCGGGGTTTTCTTCTACAGCATGGGGAGGATGGGCCTGTGTCACCCTGAGTAGACAAGAGGAATAAGCAAAATGACAAAGCAGGAACCTCTTGAAAGGTGATGAAAATTGTGGAAATAATAGTTAAAAAGCATATCTATATCAACATATATTGATTGTATATAATATTGGGTTTCATGATGACATTTGTATACATGCAAGTAACAGATTACTGTGTTCCCCTCCGTTGTCTCTGCTTCATCTTCCTGATATGTCCATTTTTACATAGCACGGCACTGATATTAATAGTTAGGAAACACTGGCCAGGTACCCATCCCTTTTCCAGCTCAAAGCCTTCCATGGTCTCCATAGAAGTGTCTGTCTTTGCTCTGAGGATGAGTGAGGAGAGGCAGGGCCCCCTCCCCGGCCCTCCTGTCAGCTTCCCTCTTTGACAACAGTAGACAGTCCCGGGGCTGAGAAGTCGCTCCTACTTTTAATCAAAAGGTTTGTCTCTGAGTTCTCTTCAAACGAGGATTCCGTTTCTTCTAGGTGTTCAAAGGCCTCAGAGAAACACTGTAGAGAGCCAAGATCAGAATTCTTCAAAAGCAGAGGTGGGCCCCAGAGTGTCCTCAGTCCGTCCCCAGCTGTGCCCATCCCTCCAAGGCAGTTATTAGCTCAACCCTTGGGGACTCGCAGCCCCAGATCAAGGACTCTCTGCGGACTTGTTTGGGAATGTTTGTAGACTGTTGAGGGCTGTCATCTGCTCTTGATCACCGGGGTCTGATTCCTCTCCAAGCGACCCAAGCTTCCTCTGACAGCTCTCAGAACTGCAGGCAGCCTGCTTCAGCTCAGAGGGCTGCTATTCTGTCTTGTCAATAAACACAGTTCCTGGGCCCTCTGGCCTCACGGCCCCACCACCTGCACAGGAACTCTGTTCTCTTGTACCGTCCTCCCCTACTTTGAGCCAAGGAACTGGTGTCTCCTTGACATCCTGCTACAGCAGGGAGGTGAACGTGGGACAATGCACATGGAAGGTGGGCTTCCCATCGAGGTTGCAGTCAGGCACAAGGGTTTTGGAAGAGAAGGGGGCAAGGAAGGACCCCCCTTCTCTATCAGTTCTGGCCCTCAGTTTCTTTGTTTTACGAAACAAAGTGTTTTACGAACCCTAGCTGAGTCATCCACTTCCTGCTCTGCACTGTTTGACCCAAACTGGGCCCCTGGAAATGAGCAACTCTTCACCCATCCACCTGTTGTCCGCCCCATCCTCCTGTATCCCTGTCTCCATTGGCCTGCCTGTCACCCACTGGTCCTCCCATACCTCCATTCAACCCCGTCCCATCTTTTCATGTGTCCATTCTGTTTACCCATCCACCCTGTGTGTTGACCCATCCCTTTCTTCTATCCATACATCCATACTTCTACTATCTAGTATCCCTCTGCCTTCTCCATCCTCCCAGCCACACTAGCGTATCCAGACTCCCATACGTAACCACCCATTCATACCTTTCCTCCTCTTTCTGCATCTGTTAATCACCTATTCTCCCATCCACCACTTATTCAGTATCCATTCGCCTACCTCTACATCAATCCGAATGCAGATATCATTAACCTCATATTTATCACCTGTCCATCCATCTACCCATCCACTCATCTAATATCTACCCATCTGCCTTTTCAACTTCCTGAAAGCAGACACCACGAATCTCTCCATCTGTCCATCTACCCGTCCACCCGTCAGTTCAATATCTGCCTACCTCTCTCTCCACTCAAAACCATTAACCTATCCGTCTTAACCCATCTACCTTACCACTAATCTAGCTACCCATCAAGTAGTATCCACTGCGTTTCTTTGTCAGATCAGGTACAACATGGGTGTCATGAAGGAAAAATTGGGGTATTTTTTTCTGGGCCATGATGCAGGCAGGCAGCATGTAATACTTTAAACCAACTCCTCGATGCTAAGAACCATGACTGGCTGGGCAGAGCTTGAGGTTGTGGTTGGCATCAAACTGTCTGGCTGGTTTAGAGATAACAGTTCAAAAACCAGAGAAAACATCCATCCATGGGAACTCATCCCACCACGCAGCTATGGAGACACACCCTGTGTCACACTCCAGATAGGAAAACCAAACAGATGTCCCTGCCAAGGGAAAGACGGGCAGTTGGGGCTCTAAGAACCATCCCCACATTTTCTTCTCTTTGCCTTAAACTTAGTGGACGTTTTCACATTTTTGCTGGTGAGCAGGGTAGGGGGTTCCTACCAGGACACCAAGAGGAGGAGAGGCCTTGTCTTAGCTTGATGCCTGGAGTCCGGTAGAGAAGCAGAGGGCGGGTCTTGGACAATGGTGGGAGGGGATGAAGAGCCTGAGAGAGAATGCTTGATGTTGCATCTGAGGGTGGTAGGGGGCTGGGGCGGGGCTGTAGACAGGAAGCAAGGCTGCTTATTGCTGACTTCACACCCCATTAACTCCCAGCTCATAATAATTTCTCAGCGGCTCGCAGTTTACTTGCTTGTTATTTATAGAGAATGTGTTTGCTAAGCAAATCAGTGGTTCAAACAAGATCGCAGCAGGGGGAGCTTGAACCCACTCAAGAGACCCAGCTTGAGGGAAGGCTGTCTGCAGGCAGATGGGAATGCCAGAGCAGATGGACAGCCAGCCCTGGGGCCCTGCCTTCTGGTATCAGACATCCGCTCTGAGCTTCAAAGAGCCCCTCTAAGGAACACCCCTCAACTTCTCTCCTACCCCCTTTTTTGCCTGAAGTTGACCCAACTGTCAATTTGGGTCTATGTTGACTGTCACAGTAAAAGCATTGAACCTGGCAAGAATATGCTTAGCGACCAAGTGTGAAAGTCGGGTTCCTCAAAGCCCTTCTCCCGTGGGAGATGGATGACTGAGGGATTTTGGATTGTAGTCAAGAGCTCTGGTTCCTTCAAGGAAAGCCTCTTGGACTTAGGCTTGCTTTAGGAAGCCTGGATCCCTTCCGGTGTTGGGCATCTGTCCTAGTTTCAAATACCCCATCAAAGGCCAACACGGGGAAGAAACCGTTGATTTGGCTTCCATTCCACATCACCGTCCATCATTGCGGGGACTCACATCCCCAGTCAAGAGCAGAGAGAAAAAAGACGTTCCTGCTTGTTCTCAGCTCACTTTCTCTACTCTCACACAGTTCTGGGTCCCCTGACTAGGGAATGGTGCCACTCTCAGTGGGCTGGGCCCTCCCACATCAATTAACATTTAAGACAACCACCATAGTCATGCCCACAGGCCAATCTGCTCTAGATAATCCCTCAGTGGGATTCTTGTGTCAAATTGTCCTTGGGGCAGGTCCTTGGGGCTCTGTGATGCTCATCCTCTTCCTCTGGTTCCCTGGGGCACAGTCCAAGGGATAGTGATTTCCCACCCAGCAGAAGTGGCCCTGTGGAAACTGTTCTCACAGAAGCCTGGGAGCAGGAACAAATGTGCTGGCTGGTGTTTGAGTTCTTCTATAACCCAGGCTCAGCTTCATGGGAATGACCTGGGGTCATATCCAGTCTCCCTCCAGAGGTAGTGGGACTGTCATTCCTGACTGAAGCCACCTTCAGCTAGGAAGGAAGTAGTAAGGTTAGAGCTTTAACTTCAAAGGTATTGGTGGGGGGGGACACCCCCCGGTGGTCCCACTTTGCCCTATCAGGCCCATACCACAGACCATCCTCCCTCTTCTCAAGAAACTTGGGATTTGTCGGAGTGTGTTCAAGAAGTCTCAGCCTTCCTCAGAGCCACAGTTCCCTCCCAGTTAAATCGGCACAGTGGGAATCCATTCCTAAAGGGATCAGATGGGGGATGTTTCCAGCTGACCTAGAACCACACCTGTGACCAGATGAGTAGGGGTTGTGGTTCTTGGAGCCTCAGGGGTTTTTTCCCCCTGAAGTCTTGCCTTCAGCCAACCCCAGCCTCCACCTCTCTGCTTAGCTGTGTGTCATTGCACACGTTACCAAATGACTTTCTTAGTTTAATTCTTGTTGTTTTTTTTTTCTCCTTGTATTATTGAAATCTAAGTGCTGTAGGGTGGGGGCATGATGATCCACTTCTCTGGGTTTGGGTCTCAGAAACAGAGCCTGGCTTTGTAGGAGATGCTTAATGCGTATTTGCTGGATGGATGGACGGACAGATGGATAGACAGATGGATGGATGGGTGGGTGAATAAATTAATGGATACACGGATGGGTGAATTAATGGATATATGGATTGATTGATTAATTAATTAGTATGCAAATGAAGTGTATTGGCTGTCAGGTATCACATATATTTCCTAAACATTCTAGAGTTTGGTTGCTTCTCCAAAGCATCCATCTCTGCACCTCTGAGGTGACATGTGAATTGAGCCCACACTGCCTGTTTGTCCCTCAGAAGTCAGAGTGGCCTTGCTCCCTCCCTCAAAAGGATCTACAGTTCCCTAACTTGGTGTTTTCATCTCACCCGGACCTGAAGCCAGGCATCCATTTTTTCTCTGGTTTGCGGTATTGCCCTGAGAGCTGTTTTATACCCCTCTAGTGGCCACCCAGAAAGCTATATACCTCTTGGTGCATTTCAGAGTGGTCAGAGCAACAGGCAGGAGTCAGGTCCCTGGGGCAAGGATGACATCACTTCACTGTGGAAAACCCTAGAAAAATGAGGGCAATATGAGCGCTTTCATGGGTCATAAAGGCTATTCCTGCTGCAGTGTGGAGAGCAGACTGGAGGAAGATAAGGAAAAGTGGAAAACCTAGCCAGTGAGCATTAGACTCCAGTGACCATTAGAATCCAGCTTCCAAAAAAGCCCTTAGAGGCTGGGGAGATGGCTCGATTGGTGAAGTATTATGTTCTCAACCATGAAGACCTGAATTTGATTCTTAGAACCCATGTTAAAATGTAGGCACTGTGGAGCATGCATGCCTGTCATCCCAATGTTGGTAGGATGGGAGGCAGAGTCATGTGCATCCCTGGAAGCTCCTGAGCCGGCTAGCCTAGTCTACTCAGCGTGGCTCCAAGCCAATGAAAGGGCAAAAGGAAATGCAAGCTTCTTATGTTATTGCGATTACAGTCATCCATATTGGCATGGGATGTACCCAAGATTCCAGGGGATGTTCCAAATCTCAGGATGCACCAAGACCTATCATTTTATGTTTTGTTTGCCTTAACACAGAACTTATTGTGCATGTTGTCTCTAGCTTTTGCAGTTCAAGATGTAACATCAAAAATAACATAGGTGCTGGGGAGATGGCTCAGCGGGTAAAGGTGCTTACCTCAAGCCTGAGGATCCAAGTTCAATTCCCAGGACCTACATGGTAGAAGCAGACAACCAATATTGTGAAGTTGTCCTCTGATCTGCACACAAGCCATGGTACACACTCCCAATAATAATAAATACTTTAAGAAAACCTAACACCCAATTCCTGTTTTTTCTTCACAATGTTACAAATAGAGGATTCATTCTTACAATACATCATAACAGCTCCCATTGAACTCAGTGACCTCCCTTTTGACTTAAAGGAAGTTCTTTGTGGCTTCTATCATTTCCAAGTTGCACCATTCTTGGGCTTTGGGACCTTTATAAAATAAAACAAGGGTCACTGGATCACCTGAGATACCACAATTGTTGAGCTGGTCACCGGGTGGCTCTTGGGTGAGTAACAGGCAGGTAGCATCTATAGCATGGATATGCAGATCAAGGGAATGACTCACGTCCTAAGCAGAGTGGGGTGGTGTCAGGATGACGTAGCATGTGGTTTCATTGTGTACCCATAATGGCCTGCAGCTGAAAATATACAAATTGTTTATTTCTGGAATTTTCCATTCCTTGTTTCACACTATAGTTCGAAACCACTGAAAGCAAAACAGTAGGGAGGAAGAGTGGAGAGCACCGGCCCTTGTTCATGAACAGCTGCATTTTCCTTCTCAGAGCCAGGCAGAAACAATCCTGATGTGCGGCCTAATTTAATTTTCGGGAGACTGAAGGGAGCTCATTGAACCCGGCTTAGGGATGAAACAGGCTCACACCAATAAAGCAGCGTCTAATGGTGGAGTTGGTGGAGTCGGCAGTCACCTGGTTGCCCTCCCTCCCGCCCTCTGATTTCTTGATTGTTGCTCTGACATTGCAGTCGGGAATTGGGGCTCAGAAAGGTTAGATGACATGCCTGGGACCCTGCCA